>JAUIMM010002037.1:220000-252500 GCA_031769625.1 Taudactylus pleione
TTCAATTTCAGTCGCACCCAGATATACAAGTGTCGCATATAACATTAATCAGCGGGGTCTCCGGGAGCGTCTACGCATTGCGACTTAGATGCATTTTCTGCAAAAAAAAGATGCCTGAAGCTCATGCATGGGACCTGACGGCTCACTCACGGCAGGCATATTGCGCTGCATGGCGTATAGAGGCTAGATGGGCAAGGACACATCTGTAGCCGGATATGACGCATATTCATCATGGAATCCCCTGCATGAGTAGTAAACAAAAAATAAAAGTAAAAAACAACAACAACGCACTGTGATATATGCAGGCGAAAAGCACCATAAAATATAACATGCAGACTTTAAGACAATTTAGGGGGCGATTCAATTGACCAGGATGTTTCTAGTGCCGGGATGTTGGTCCCAGAGCTACTCGAATCTAGTACAACTATAAATCACTTAAGTCGGAGAAAGCCGATTCATGCGACTGTTAGCGATGCGCTAAGCCGGAAAACAGCCTCGCAGCCGGCATTTTAGTTTAAGAAATCATTTAGTCTACCTAATAGCGCGCTGAACTGAAAAGCCTCCGGAGCTCCTCACCAGCGCTATCAACAGCTTACTGAATGGAATCAGCCCCATAGATAGAAACATATTACTGTAACATGCAGGTATCAAGATTTTTTATAATATATATATATATAGGAAAAGAATATAGGCGGCACTCTAGGTCTTAAATGCAAATGGGATTAAACCCATTCGCATTTAAGGCTTCCAGTGCGGCCTATATTCTTTTGCTACATACACTCTCATAAGGAAGGCACGGAGGCTACAAACTGCTGGAGGGTTAAGAGTGCCGGACTGATTGGATTCTGTACATATATATTATATTATAAAGTATATATATATATATATATATATATATAGATATATATATATAGATATATATATATATATATATATTTATTAGGGGTGAGCGGGTTCGGTTCTACTCCGCTCCGTTCGGATTTAAAAACAGAATCTTATTGGCTATCCAAAACTTGTGACAGCTGATAGCCAATAAGATTCGGTTTTTAAATCCGAACGGAACCGAGTAGAACCGAACCCACTCACCCCTAATATATATACACACATATATACACAGTATATACACACATAAACAACGCAGCACTCGCAGACCAGCATTACTTGGAAAAAATCAGTGCTTTACTGTGCAAGGTTTCGGGGCCAGTCCCCCTTCCTCAGGACACACAACAAACCATTAAAAGTGACAAACATTTATACTAACAGACAGGTGCACAGGTCCCGCAACGTGCAACCCATGTTTCCGGTGTGTTACTTCCGGTTTCCGTTATGACGTAATACCGGAAGTGACGTCCACCGGGTTCCCGGGCTGTCACAATTGCTAGGAGGATAAACAATATATATTAGATGTCTTCAAAAACAGAAGAAGACAAAGTTAAAACACTCATGTGAAACAAATGGGTAATAAAGTATATGAAGTGTATATAAATAACTTAATTGGTAATTGGAAAATAAGAATAAATATAATAATAATAATAATAATAATAATAATAATAATAATAATAATAATCCAACTAAAGTAAGTGAATAATACCAATAAAATAAATGAAATAGTGGCATCTTGTAGTGGAAAAACATGTCTACACTTGTTCCATATATCTGTTGTAATAACACAAATATCATTAATGAATACTACTGTAAGATCAGATCAATCAGGATTTTGCTCCTGTTACATGATGTATTCACCACTATATAGATAATATATATGGGTATGCTTTTTTTTAGGAATTTTTTTGCCATACTGTTTATGGAGAGAATGGCCCAACATAGGGCAGACATAAGGGCTGCCCTTCTACAGGGCAATAGCGAGCAAGCAGTGTCCCGCCATTCCGTAGAGGCCAATCACAAGATGGCTACTCTACGTTATCGCAGAATTGGTCACGTTCCTTTGACCATCAAGGGAGATGATAGATCAAAAAAATGACTTCAAACTGAAAGTTACTGGATTTTCACTTTACACACAGTAAATCCTTACGCTTTAAATGAGCTCCTACATCTGAACAATTTTCTTTAATTTGTGAGTTCTTTAAGAAAATAGAGCTATTAAATGATTATTAGTAGAGCAATTAAGAATCTTTTTATATACTAACATTCAAATTAGGATTAAAATATTAATTATTTCCTATGATTAAGTATCATTTTGTTATTGAATATAACATTAATATTTAGACTACATTTAAAACTAAATATATTATCTATATAATGGTGAATACATCATGTAACAAGAGCAAAATCCTGATTTATCTGATCTTACAGTAGAATTCATTAATGATATTTGTGTTATTACAACAGATATATGGAACAAGTGTAGACATGTTTTTCCACTACAAGATGCCACTATTTCATTTATTTTATTGGTATAATTCTATTGTTATTTATATACACTTCATATACTTTATTACCCATTTGTTTCACATGAGTGTTTTAACTTTGTCTTCTTCTGTTTTTGAAGACATCTAATATATATTGTTTATCCTCCTAGCAATTGTGACAGCCCGGGAACCCCGTGGACGTCACTTCCGGTATGACGTCATAGCGGAAACCGGAAGTAACACACCGGAAACATGGGTTGGGCGTGCCGGGGGCGTGGCTGCCAGACAGAGGCGTTCCCATGGGAACGCCTACCGTCTGAAGCCTGCCACACTGACATCACTAGTGATGTCAGTGGGAGTGATTTTGGCTCTGATAGAGCCAAAATCACTCCAGGGCTTGCGGCAGCAAGACCCTACCGCAGGGTCTCCGTCGCAAGCCTGATGGTCGAGATGGTCTTGATGGATTGGTGAGGGGATAGGTAATAATGAAGGCTGATTACTGATGGATTGGTAAGGGGATAGGTAATAATGAAGGCCGGTTACTGAAGGATTGGTAAGGGGATAGGAATAATGAATGCCGGTTCCTGATGGATTGGTAAGGGGATGGGTAATAATGAAGGCCGGTTACTGATGGATTGGTGAGGGGATAGATAATAATGAAGGTCGGTTACTGATGGATTGGTGAGGGGATAGGTAATAATGAAGGCAGGTTACTGATGGATTGGTAAGGGGATAGGAATAATGAATGCTGGTTCCTGATGGATTGGTAAGGGGATAGGTAATAATGAAGGCCGGTTACTGATGGATTGGTGAGGGGATAGATAATAATGAAGGTCGGTTACTGATGGATTGGTGAGGGGATAGGTAATAATGAAGGCAGGTTACTGATGGATTGGTAAGGGGATAGGTAATAATGAAGGCCGGGTACTGATGGATTGGTAAGGGGATAGGTAATAATGAAGGCCAGTTACTGATGGATTGGTAAGGGGATAGGTAATAATGAAGGCCAGTTACTGATGGATTGGTAAGGGGATAGGTAATAATGAAGGCCAGTTACTGATGGATTGGTAAGGGGATAGGTAATAATGAAGGCCAGTTACTGATGGATTGGTAAGGGGATAGGTAATAATGAAGGCCAGTTACTGATGGATTGGTAAGGGGATAGGTAATAATGAAGGCCAGTTACTGATGGATTGGTAAGGGGATAGGTAATAATGAAGGTTGATTACTGATGGATTGGTGAGGGGATAGGTAATAATGAAGGCCGGTTACTGATGGATTGGTAAGGGGATAGGTAATAATGAAGGCAGATTACTGATGGATTGGTAAGGGGATGGGTAATAATGAAGGCCGGTTACTGATGGATTGGTGAGGGGATAGATAATAATGAAGGTCGGTTACTGATGGATTGGTGAGGGGATAGGTAATAATGAAGGCAGGTTACTGATGGATTGGTAAGGGGATAGGAATAATGAATGCTGGTTCCTGATGGATTGGTAAGGGGATAGGTAATAATGAAGGCCGGTTACTGATGGATTGGTGAGGGGATAGATAATAATGAAGGTCGGTTACTGATGGATTGGTGAGGGGATAGGTAATAATGAAGGCAGGTTACTGATGGATTGGTAAGGGGATAGGTAATAATGAAGGCCGGGTACTGATGGATTGGTGAGGGGCTAGGTAATAATGAAGGCCAGTTACTGATGGATTGGTAAGGGGATAGGTAATAATGAAGGCCAGTTACTGATGGATTGGTAAGGGGATAGGTAATAATGAAGGCCGGGTACTGATGGATTGGTAAGGGGATAGGTAATAATGAAGGCCGGTTACTGATGGATTGGTAAGGGGATAGGTAATAATGAAGGCCAGTTACTGATGGATTGGTAAGGGGATAGGTAATAATGAAGGCCAGTTACTGATGGATTGGTAAGGGGATAGGTAATAATGAAGGTTGATTACTGATGGATTGGTGAGGGGATAGGTAATAATGAAGGCCGGTTACTGATGGATTGGTAAGGGGATAGGTAATAATGAAGGCAGATTACTGATGGATTGGTAAGGGAATAGGTAATAATGAAGGCCGGTTACTGATGGATTGGTAAGGGAATAGGTAATAATGAAGGCTGGTTACTGATGGATTGGTAAGGGAATAGGTAATAATGAAGGCCGGTTACTGATGGATTGGTAAGGGGATAGGTAATAATGAAGGCAGATTACTGATGGATTGGTAAGGGAATAGGTAATAATGAAGGCCGGTTACTGATGGATTGGTAAGGGAATAGGTAATAATGAAGGCCGGTTACTGATGGATTGGTAAGGGAATAGGTAATAATGAAGGCTGGTTACTGATGGATTGGTGAGGGGATAGGTAATAATGAAGGCTGGTTACTGATGGATTGGTAAGGGAATAGGTAATAATGAAGGCTGGTTACTGATGGATTGGTGAGGGGATAGGTAATAATGAAGGCCGGTTACTGATGGATTGGTGAGGGGCTAGGTAATAATGAAGGCTGGTTACTGATGGATTGGTGAGGGGATAGGTAATAATGAAGGCTGGTTACTGATGGATTGGTAAGGGAATAGGTAATAATGAAGGCCGGTTACTGATGGATTGGTGAGGGGATAGGTAATAATGAAGGCCGGTTACTGATGGATTGGTGAGGGGATAGGTAATAATGAAGGCCGGTTACTGATGGATTGGTGAGGGGCTAGGTAATAAGGTGGTAGAAGAGAGGTGCTTGTAGTTTGGGGACCAGAATATGAATTCCCATCAGTACTTGTCAGTCTTGTGCTTAGATAGGAACCAGATAGTGGGCAGTCATGCAGGTCGGAGGGGTTCAGAAGAGATGTATCAAACCTTTTAAACAGTGAGGTGGACAAGTATAAAAGTTGTCCATAGCAACCAATCAGCTTCTTCCTAGAATGTAGTTGATAAATGCTAGCTTGATGCTGACTGGATGCTATGGGCGACTTCCCCACTCTATAGAAGCTGTGATATATTTCCCCATTAATGTATTAATGAGCGGTTTGTGTTAGAACCTGCCTTAGAGGAGAGCTCAGAGGTATATTAATGTGTGTTTGGTGGCGTGACGGGCGTGTCAGTAGGAGTGGTAGGTAAATAACAGTAATTAGAGTCATAAGCATTCAGCTGGATTTCTGCAGGTATTGAAATATGTATTCGGATAACCACAGCTCCCTAATGATGAGCCTTTCAGTCACGATCGCTTTCAACCCAGGACTGGGAAAACCCTGGCAACCAGGTCGCTATGGAGACTAAAATGCACTTTGCCAACGAGAGTATTTTCCCATCAATCCTGTCCAATGTGCCAAATGGTCAGCATGTACAGATGGCACGCATGGCACGCTGTTGCAAAGGGATGTATCATCTTGTGGTGGAAACACAGACTGGCGTAACATTTTGGGAGGCACAGGTTGGCATCAATATATTTTTCCTTGGCATTGATGGGCACCACACTGGTGCTGTAACTAACGCATCTCCAAGGCTAACAGCCAGGGAAATGTGATAATAAATTAATCTAAATACTTCCATCCGCTCTGAATGCGTTTATTGGATCATCTCCTATGGTTAAGCGGAGTTTTCCCCTTTTTCTGAAAAGCGCTTTTATCCGGCACTTGTGTAAACAAAGTTACCTTAAGTCAATTTGAGAAGAACGGATGGATGAGAAATTACTGGAGCTTAGTTAATTAAAAAGCTGAATGAATGTGTCTTACTAATCAAACATTACCAGCAGGACCCCGCTGCCCGGGTACAGCAAACAGCTTTCCGACAAAAATAAGAAATTCCATATTCTGTGCTGTAAAGTCAGAACATATTTTTATGAATAATTATTGGCCATTGTTCATCGCGTTTGTTTTATCCCTTGTGGCTTCTCGTCCAGCAGGCGGCCATATGCGGTCAATGCATGGATTTATTGCAGAACAATCACTGGAATACAGTCTGGGAAATTAGGAGAATGAGGCGCTGAAGACAAAGGGCACCGGTCCCTGTAGGCAAAGCGCTATATGGGCACAACAACCTGTATATTTATCAGACGTGCCAACATGTGGATTATACTATAATAATGTACAAGGCTCAGTAACACAGTTTTTGATGGGTTTTTTTACATTTGGATCAGAATATTTCTCAGGAGAAGCTTTGATAACATGATATACCCACTTCACATTCCTTATTTACACCTAAAGATTTCCTGCACAGAGATCAATTATCTGTAATACAAATAGAAACACTACGTATCCCACATTCTCCATTCACTTAGGATTAGATTCGGGAGTATTTTATAGGAGAATACATGTAAACCCCCCGGGGCTACAGCACAACAGGCACAGGAGGGAAAATGCTGCTGTAACTGCACTTTACAGATTGATTCTGTGATGATAGATACGACTTGTGCCTCTGTGTTCTAACTATTAATTCACTGATCTCTGTAACATTTCCCATTGGAATACAGATCTGTACCAGCATAGTTATCAACAAATTCAAAATCAGCAGCTGTGTCAGCTCACAGGAGCCTCCCCCAGCTGGGCAATGTAACCTAATGTATATATCTGCAGATCATACACACTGACCAACCATCAGCCGTCATCTGGCAACGAGGCCCGCTGGCCAGGGGCGTGTCGCGCCCACCACTGCAAGTGTACGAGTGGTGGCCTGACCGCCCGCACAGACAGCATGGTGCCCCAATATATTTGCAGATATATTGGGCATGGGCTGTGCAGCACAGCTGACGCAATATGTCTGTGAACGACGTCATAAACAGACATATTGCTGGTACACACTGGTCAACACACACAAGATGGCCCAATATATCTACCAGTGTGTACCCAGCATAAGAATGGGTTACAATCTAGGTGCAAATTATCCATAACTGTCTAAGAAATGATTCTTGTGATTGGGTCGTAAAATGCCTTTTTCCAAGATACGGGTGTTATGCTGTATAAAAGGTCCCCGAACACTTTACAATCTGGTCGTTTGGCACAGCTGCACTATGAACACAATGAGTAATACTGTACCAATGCGCCTTCAGACCAGCGTCAGGCAATGAAACGCTCTCCTGGCATGTAAGGTACTGCCTCCTCTAATACACTTCAATGGAAGTGATGCTTCCCATTGTTGAAGTTTGATAACTGGCGCCATTAAAAAAAAAAAAAAATTGCCCATTCACTTCAATCCATCTTGTAGGAAATCGAGTATAGTTACTAGGCCAAACCAAAAGTATTGGGAGAACCGCACAAGCAGAGGAGGTATGAGACAATTATCTGTGGAAAAACGGACATGAAAAAATAAGAGAGATAAACTCTAAATGTGTCACTTATACACCTGTGACGGGTCTCTCAGCATTGTCTGGCCTATTGTGACTGTCAGTGGTAAAATAAGAGACTGTAAATGTATCACTTATACACCTGTGACGTGTCTCTCAGCATTGTCTGGCCTATTGTGACTGTCAGTGGTAAAATAAGAGACTGTAAATGTATCACTTATACACCTGTGACGTGTCTCTCAGCGTTGTCTGGCCTATTGTGACTGTCAGTGGTAAAATAAGAGACTGTAAATGTATCACTTATACACCTGTGACGGGTCTCTCAGCATTGTCTGGCCTATTGTGACTGTCAGTGGTAAAATAAGAGACTGTAAATGTATCACTTATACACCTGTGACGTGTCTCTCAGCGTTGTCTGGCCTATTGTGACTGTCAGTGGTAAAATAAGAGACTGTAAATGTATCACTTATACACCTGTGACGTGTCTCTCAGCATTGTCTGGCCTATTGTGACTGTCAGTGGTAAAATAAGAGACTGTAAATGTGTCACTTATACACCTGTGACGTGTCTCTCAGTGTTGTCTGGCCTATTGTGACTGTCAGTGGTAAAATAAGAGACTGTAAATGTGTCACTTATACACCTGTGACGGGTCTCTCAGCATTGTCTGGCCTATTGTGACTGTCAGTGGTAAAATAAGAGACTGTAAATGTATCACTTATACACCTGTGACGTGTCTCTCAGCATTGTCTGGCCTATTGTGACTGTCAGTGGTAAAATAAGAGACTGTAAATGTGTCACTTATACACCTGTGACGTGTCTCTCAGCGTTGTCTGGCCTATTGTGACTGTCAGTGGTAAAATAAGAGACTGTAAATGTATCACTTATACACCTGTGACGTGTCTCTCAGCATTGTCTGGCCTATTGTGACTGTCAGTGGTAAAATAAGAGACTGTAAATGTATCACTTATACACCTGTGACGTGTCTCTCAGCGTTGTCTGGCCTATTGTGACTGTCAGTGGTAAAATAAGAGACTGTAAATGTATCACTTATACACCTGTGACGTGTCTCTCAGCGTTGTCTGGCCTATTGTGACTGTCAGTGGTAAAATAAGAGACTGTAAATGTATCACTTATACACCTGTGACGGGTCTCTCAGCATTGTCTGGCCTATTGTGACTGTCAGTGGTAAAATAAGAGACTGTAAATGTATCACTTATACACCTGTGACGGGTCTCTCAGCATTGTCTGGCCTATTGTGACTGTCAGTGGTAAAATAAGAGACTGTAAATGTATCACTTATACACCTGTGACGTGTCTCTCAGCATTGTCTGGCCTATTGTGACTGTCAGTGGTAAAATAAGAGACTGTAAATGTGTCACTTATACACCTGTGACGTGTCTCTCAGCATTGTCTGGCCTATTGTGACTGTCAGTGGTAAAATAAGAGACTGTAAATGTATCACTTATACACCTGTGACGTGTCTCTCAGCATTGTCTGGCCTATTGTGACTGTCAGTGGTAAAATAAGAGACTGTAAATGTATCACTTATACACCTGTGACGGGTCTCTCAGTGTTGTCTGGCCTATTGTGACTGTCAGTGGTAAAATAAGAGACTGTAAATGTGTCACTTATACACCTGTGACGGGTCTCTCAGTGTTGTCTGGCCTATTGTGACTGTCAGTGGTAAAATAAGAGACTGTAAATGTATCACTTATACACCTGTGACGTGTCTCTCAGTGTTGTCTGGCCTATTGTGACTGTCAGTGGTAAAATAAGAGACTGTAAATGTGTCACTTATACACCTGTGACTTGTCTCTCAGCGTTGTCTGGCCTATTGTGACTGTCAGTGGTAAAATAAGAGACTGTAAATGTGTCACTTATACACCTGTGACGGGTCTCTCAGTGTTGTCTGGCCTATTGTGACTGTCAGTGGTAAAATAAGAGACTGTAAATGTATCACTTATACACCTGTGACTTGTCTCTCAGCGTTGTCTGGCCTATTGTGACTGTCAGTGGTAAAATAAGAGACTGTAAATGTGTCACTTATACACCTGTGACGTGTCTCTCAGCATTGTCTGGCCTATTGTGACTGTCAGTGGTAAAATAAGAGACTGTAAATGTATCACTTATACACCTGTGACGTGTCTCTCAGCATTGTCTGGCCTATTGTGACTGTCAGTGGTAAAATAAGAGACTGTAAATGTATCACTTATACACCTGTGACGGGTCTCTCAGTGTTGTCTGGCCTATTGTGACTGTCAGTGGTAAAATAAGAGACTGTAAATGTATCACTTATACACCTGTGACGTGTCTCTCAGCGTTGTCTGGCCTATTGTGACTGTCCGTGGTAAAATAAGAGACTGTAAATGTATCACTTATACACCTGTGACGTGTCTCTCAGCATTGTCTGGCCTATTGTGACTGTCAGTGGTAAAATAAGAGACTGTAAATGTGTCACTTATACACCTGTGACGGGTCTCTCAGCATTGTCTGGCCTATTGTGACTGTCAGTGGTAAAATAAGAGACTGTAAATGTGTCACTTATACACCTGTGACGTGTCTCTCAGTGTTGTCTGGCCTATTGTGACTGTCAGTGGTAAAATAAGAGACTGTAAATGTATCACTTATACACCTGTGACTTGTCTCTCAGCGTTGTCTGGCCTATTGTGACTGTCAGTGGTAAAATAAGAGACTGTAAATGTGTCACTTATACACCTGTGACGTGTCTCTCAGCATTGTCTGGCCTATTGTGACTGTCAGTGGTAAAATAAGAGACTGTAAATGTATCACTTATACACCTGTGACGTGTCTCTCAGCGTTGTCTGGCCTATTGTGACTGTCCGTGGTAAAATAAGAGACTGTAAATGTATCACTTATACACCTGTGACGTGTCTCTCAGTGTTGTCTGGCCTATTGTGACTGTCAGTGGTAAAATAAGAGACTGTAAATGTGTCACTTATACACCTGTGACGGGTCTCTCAGCGTTGTCTGGCCTATTGTGACTGTCAGTGGTAAAATAAGAGACTGTAAATGTGTCACTTATACACCTGTGACGGGTCTCTCAGCGTTGTCTGGCCTATTGTGACTGTCCGTGGTGGTCCCCTGAGTCCTATATATAGTCATCTAAAACAGGAAAGAAGAAAGAGACTCTGGTAGGGGGCACTCTTAGGGCGGCATTGTTTAAGTGCGCCCAAAGTGACAGGAGATCGCGGGCGCTATTCGATTGATGCCCGTTGTCATGCTGATAGCGCCCATATTGGTCAAGTTTAGCCGCATAAAACGGCTACCCCCGACCAAAGTGCTAGGCGCGATCACGTAAAGTGCCATTTGGGCATCTAAACAGGTCACTTTTCGCCCATTTCAGCTCGCAGCCCCAGCTGTATATTTCATTTTAGGTTCAAACTCAAACTTGAAATTTTCATAGTAGCTTATTATCATATATATATATTGAATTGAGCCAAAAAGAGATATTTAGGCCTAATATAGTAACATTTTAGAAAAAAAAAAAAAAAAAATTTTCAATGTAACATAAAAAAAGTTGGGCCAGAAGTCGCAGATTTCAGCTTCTGTTTCTGGTGCATTTATACCTCCCGCACAAAGCCTGATATTACAGTATATCCAAGCTGAGATTGCTGCTCCCTGAAAAGTCATCATTTAGCAAATATTTTGTTGATTGAGCCCCTTTCTCGTTCATTAAAAAGTGAGATAAGGTAATAAATGTGGTAATAAATGTGGTGATAAGGTAATAAATGTGGTAATAAGGGTGATAAGGTAATAAATGTGGTAATAAGGGTGATAAGGTAATAAATGTGGTAATAAGGGTGATAAGGTAATAAATGTGGTAATAAATGTGGTGATAAGGTAATAAATGTGGTAATAAGGGTGATAAGGTAATAAATGTGGTAATAAGGGTGATAAGGTAATAAATGTGGTAATAAGGGTGATAAGGTAATAAATGTGGTAATAAATGTGGTGATAAGGTAATAAATGTGGTAATAAGGGTGATAAGGTAATAAATGTGGTAATAAGGGTGATAAGGTAATAAATGTGGTAATAAATGTGGTGATAAGGTAATAAATGTGGTAATAAGGGTGATAAGGTAATAAATGTGGTAATAAGGGTGATAAGGTAATAAATGTGGTAATAAGGGTGATAAGGTAATAAATGTGGTAATAAATGTGGTGATAAGGTAATAAATGTGGTAATAAGGGTGATAAGGTAATAAATGTGGTAATAAGGGTGATAAGGTAATAAATGTGGTAATAAATGTGGTGATAAGGTAATAAATGTGGTAATAAGGGTGATAAGGTAATAAATGTGGTAATAAGGGTGATAAGGTAATAAATGTGGTAATAAGGGTGATAAGGTAATAAATGTGGTAATAAATGTGGTGATAAGGTAATAAATGTGGTAATAAGGGTGATAAGGTAATAAATGTGGTAATAAGGGTGATAAGGTAATAAATGTGGTAATAAATGTGGTGATAAGGTAATAAATGTGGTAATAAGGGTGATAAGGTAATAAATGTGGTAATAAGGGTGATAAGGTAATAAATGTGGTAATAAGGGTGATAAGGTAATAAATGTGGTAATAAATGTGGTGATAAGGTAATAAATGTGGTAATAAGGGTGATAAGGTAATAAATGTGGTAATAAGGGTGATAAGGTAATAAATGTGGTAATAAATGTGGTGATAAGGTAATAAATGTGGTAATAAGGGTGATAAGGTAATAAATGTGGTAATAAGGGTGATAAGGTAATAAATGTGGTAATAAATGTGGTGATAAGGTAATAAATGTGGTAATAAGGGTGATAAGGTAATAAATGTGGTAATAAGGGTGATAAGGTAATAAATGTGGTAATAAATGTGGTGATAAGGTAATAAATGTGGTAATAAGGGTGATAAGGTAATAAATGTGGTAATAAGGGTGATAAGGTAATAAATGTGGTAATAAATGTGGTGATAAGGTAATAAATGTGGTAATAAGGGTGATAAGGTAATAAATGTGGTAATAAGGGTGATAAGGTAATAAATGTGGTAATAAGTGATATAAGGTAATAAATGTGGTAATAAGGGTGATAAGGTAATAAATGTAGTAATAAGGGTGATAAGGTAATAAATGTGGTAATAAGGGTGATAAGGTAATAAATGTGGTAATAAGGGTGATAAGGTAATAAATGTAGTAATAAGGGTGATAAGGTAATAAATGTGGTAATAAATGTGGTGATAAGGTAATAAATGTGGTAATAAGGGTGATAAGGTAATAAATGTGGTAATAAGGGTGATAAGGTAATAAATGTGGTAATAAATGTGGTGATAAGGTAATAAATGTGGTAATAAGGGTGATAAGGTAATAAATGTGGTAATAAGGGTGATAAGGTAATAAATGTGGTAATAAATGTGGTGATAAGGTAATAAGGGTGATAAGGTAATAAATGTGGTAATAAGGGTGATAAGGTAATAAATGTGGTAATAAATGTGGTGATAAGGTAATAAATGTGGTAATAAGGGTGATAAGGTAATAAATGTGGTAATAAGGGTGATAAGGTAATAAATGTGGTAATAAGTGATATAAGGTAATAAATGTGGTAATAAGGGTGATAAGGTAATAAATGTAGTAATAAGGGTGATAAGGTAATAAATGTGGTAATAAGGGTGATAAGGTAATAAATGTGGTAATAAGGGTGATAAGGTAATAAATGTAGTAATAAGGGTGATAAGGTAATAAATGTGGTAATAAATGTGGTGATAAGGTAATAAATGTGGTAATAAGGGTGATAAGGTAATAAATGTGGTAATAAGGGTGATAAGGTAATAAATGTGGTAATAAATGTGGTGATAAGGTAATAAATGTGGTAATAAATGTGGTGATAAGGTAATAAATGTGGTAATAAATGTGGTGATAAGGTAATAAATGTGGTAATAAGGGTGATAAGGTAATAAATGTGGTAATAAGGGTGATAAGGTAATAAATGTGGTAATAAGGGTGATAAGGTAATAAATGTGGTAATAAATGTGGTGATAAGGTAATAAATGTGGTAATAAGGGTGATAAGGTAATAAATGTGGTAATAAGGGTGATAAGGTAATAAATGTGGTAATAAGTGAGATAAGGTAATAAATGTGGTAATAAGTGAGATAAGGTAATAAATGTGGTAATAAGGGTGATAAGGTAATAAATGTGGTAATAAGGGTGATAAGGTAATAAATGTGGTAATAAGGGTGATAAGGTAATAAATGTGGTGATAAGGGTGATAAGGTAATAAATGTGGTAATAAGGGTGATAAGGTAATAAATGTGGTAATAAGGGTGATAAGGTAATAAATGTAGTAATAAGTGATATAAGGTAATAAATGTGGTGATAAGGTAATAAATGTGGTAATAAGGGTGATAAGGTAATAAATGTGGTAATAAGGGTGATAAGGTAATAAATGTAGTAATAAGTGATATAAGGTAATAAATGTGGTAATAAGGGTGATAAGGTAATAAATGTGGTAATAAGGGTGATAAGGTAATAAATGTAGTAATAAGTGATATAAGGTAATAAATGTGGTGATAAGGTAATAAATGTGGTAATAAGGGTGATAAGGTAATAAATGTGGTAATAAGGGTGATAAGGTAATAAATGTAGTAATAAGTGATATAAGGTAATAAATGTGGTAATAAGGGTGATAAGGTAATAAATGTGGTAATAAGGGTGATAAGGTAATAAATGTGGTGATAAGGTAATAAATGTGGTAATAAGGGTGATAAGGTAATAAATGTGGTAATAAGTGATATAAGGTAATAAATGTGGTGATAAGGGTGATAAGGTAATAAATGTAGTAATAAGTGATATAAGGTAATAAATGTGGTAATAAGGGTGATAAGGTAATAAATGTGGTAATAAGGGTGATAAGGTAATAAATGTGGTAATAAGTGAGATAAGGTAATAAATGTGGTAATAAGGGAGATAAGGTAATAAATGTGATAAGGTAATAAATGTGGTAATAAGGGTGATAAGGTAATAAATGTGGTAATAAGTGATATAAGGTAATAAATGTGGTGATAAGGGTGATAAGGTAATAAATGTAGTAATAAGTGATATAAGGTAATACCCCTTTTACACCAGAGCAAAAACCTGGGTTTTTGCTGGGTCTACCCGGGTTGCAGCTCAGTGTAAAAGGGTCCCTGAAAAATAACCTGGGTCAAGTGACCCTGCAATCCAACCCAGGTAGCTACCAGGGTTGGACCCAGGAAATGGTGCAGTGTAAACGGTGCAACCCAGGTTATCTGACCTGGATCATGCCTAAAATGAGCGGATTGGTGGTTGTGGAGCAGTCACCTCCCACTTTTTATGACCTCACAGGTTTAGCAGGGCAGACCTGAGTTCAGTGTGAACAGGGCTGACCTGGGAGTAACCCAGATCAAAGGTGAGGTGTAAATGGGTCGGACCTGGGTTTTTGGTGGAAAAGAGGTATTATAAATGTGGTGATAAGGGTGATGAGGTAATAAATGTGGTAATAAGGGTGATGAGGTAATAAATGTGGTAATAAGGGTGATGAGGTAATAAATGTGGTAATAAGGGTGATGAGGTAATAAATGTGGTAATAAGGGTGATAAGGTAATAAATGTGGTAATAAGGGTGATAAGGTAATAAATGTGGTAATAAGGGTGATGAGGTAATAAATGTGGTAATAAGGGTGATGAGGTAATAAATGTGGTAATAAGGGTGATGAGGTAATAAATGTGGTAATAAGGGTGATGAGGTAATAAATGTGGTAATAAGGGTGATGAGGTAATAAATGTGGTAATAAGGGTGATGAGGTAATAAATGTGGTAATAAGGGTGATGAGGTAATAAATGTGGTAATAAGGGTGATGAGGTAATAAATGTGGTAATAAGGGTGATGAGGTAATAAATGTGGTAATAAGGGTGATAAGGTAATAAATGTGGTAATAAGGGTGATAAGGTAATAAATGTGGTAATAAGGGTGAGAAGGTAATAAATGTGGTAATAAGGGTGAGAAGGTAATAAATGTGGTGATAAGGGAGATAAGGTAATAAATGGGGTGATAAGGGAGATAAGGTAATAAATGGGGTGATAAGGTAATAAATGTGGTAATAAGGGTGATAAGGTAATAAATGTGGTAATAAGGGTGATAAGGTAATAAATGTGATAAGGTAATAAAACTTTAGTCCAGTCTATGCGGATAACAATGGTTTTTGTCCCAATGCTCCACCTCCTCCCAGTCCTGAGATATTTGCATGTGTGTAAATGCCCGCCATGATGTAAAGATGGCTGCCATTTCTAAGAGTGTGAATAAAAGAGCAATATTTGTGGTTTTGAACTAATGGCGTGTAGGGGCGATCATTGAAAAAAATATGACACGTTTTAAAAATGGTCAAACGAGCAATAAATTGAATAATGTCCCACTTGGACTGGTCCTCTTTCCTGTCTTCATCTTCCTCAGCTGATGAGTGACTGGGGGAAAGGCACAGGCTAACTGGCCCGGTCCTGGGAGTGACAGTGCGTCCATTACCTCTGATCCCCCGATTCCGTGCACAGAAAAGAACCTCGGTACCTTTGTACTCCGGACAGGTGTCAGTATGTACATACTGTGTCATTCAGCCCCCACAGGTGTCAGAGAGGGATGGTCTCATACACAGTCACTGTGGGGTACCCAGATGCTTTATGGCATCACACTACCTACTAGGCCTAGAAGTTCTGTCATCCCTAAGCTGCTAGTGTAAGGAAATGGCTGAATATAATCTCTCTTATTGCCCCGGAGGCAGACGGATCACTTTCTCTCCAGTACATTTCTGTATTATAACAACCAAACAGAATAGTTCCTTAGTCACAGAGTCCAATGAGGATCACATAAATATATTCAGTTCCTCTCTGTAGAATAGGAAGCTTTCCTGCCATGTACTGTCTGGAGACGTTAATGCTGCACCTGAGGAACTCGGTAACACCAGTATCCATTGTCCTCTCTGTCTTCTAGTGAACAATTCTCCCCAACATTATAGCTGCATCTATTATAAGGGCTATTAACCATCTTAGGATGTCCACATGCTGCAGTTTGTGTTCCAGTAACCACAGACATCTAACCAGTAGCGACCATTCTCTCATCTTATACAATGAATGGATTAAACAGGGAAACAACCCGCCACCACGATTAGGATTCTCGCACAATAATACCTGCGCAGGGAGATTATTTGTTGTATCATAAATTCCAAAAGATCAGCAATAACATTAGAACCACTGACAGGTGAAGAGACTAACACAGATTATCCTGTTACATTGGCACCTGTCAGGGGGTGGGATATATTAGGCAGTCAGGGGGCGGGATATATTAGGCAGTCAGGGGGCGGGATATATTAGGCAGTCAGGGGGCGGGATATATTAGGCAGTCAGGGGGCGGGATATATTAGGCAGTCAGGGGGCGGGATATATTAGGCAGTCAGGGGGCGGGATATATTAGGCAGTCAGGGGGCGGGATATATTAGGCAGTCAGGGGGGCGGGATATATTAGGCAGTCAGGGGGGCGGGATATATTAGGCAGTCAGGGGGGCGGGATATATTAGGCAGTCAGGGGGGTGGGATATATTAGGCAGTCAGGGGGGTGGGATATATTAGGCAGTCAGGGGGGTGGGATATATTAGGCAGTCAGGGGGGTGGGATATATTAGGCAGTCAGGGGGGTGGGATATATTAGGCAGTCAGGGGGGTGGGATATATTAGGCAGTCAGGGGGGTGGGATATATTAGGCAGTCAGGGGGGTGGGATATATTAGGCAGTCAGGGGGGTGGGATATATTAGGCAGTCAGGGGGGTGGGATATATTAGGCAGTCAGGGGGGTGGGATATATTAGGCAGTCAGGGGGGTGGGATATATTAGGCAGTCAGGGGGGTGGGATATATTAGGCAGTCAGGGGGGTGGGATATATTAGGCAGTCAGGGGGGTGGGATATATTAGGCAGTCAGGGGGGTGGGATATATTAGGCAGTCAGGGGGGTGGGATATATTAGGCAGTCAGGGGGGTGGGATTTATTAGGCAGTCAGGGGGGTGGGATATATTAGGCAGTCAGGGGGGTGGGATATATTAGGCAGTCAGGGGGGTGGGATATATTAGGCAGTCAGGGGGGTGGGATATATTAGGCAGTCAGGGGGGTGGGATATATTAGGCAGTCAGGGGGGTGGGATATATTAGGCAGTCAGGGGGGTGGGATATATTAGGCAGTCAGGGGGGTGGGGTATATTAGGCAGTCAGGGGGTGGGGTATATTAGGCAGTCAGGAGGTGGGATATATTAGGCAGTCAGGGGGTGGGATATATGAGGCAGTCAGGGGGTGGGATATATGAGGCAGTCAGGGGGTGGGATATATGAGGCAGTCAGGGGGTGGGATATATGAGGCAGTCAGGGGGTGGGATATATTAGGCAGTCAGGGGGTGGGATATATTAGGCAGTCAGGGGGCGGGATATATTAGGCAGTCAGGGGGCGGGATATATTAGGCAGTCAGAGGGTGGGATATATGAGGCAGTCAGGGGGTGGGATATATTAGGCAGTAGGGGAACACTCAGTTCTGGGAGTTGATGAGCTGGAAGCAGGAATAATGGGCAGTGTAGGGATCTGAGCGTCGCTGGGTCGGAGCATCTCCTAAACGGCAGATCCCCAGATCTAAGGGCACCTACAGAGATCTTGTGGAGTCCATGAATCAATGGTCAGAGCTGTTTTGCCGCAGTCGCGCCAAGTCTCGTGGGACTCGGCTTGCGCTGAGTGTCTTCTTCGCGTAAATGTGTCTTAGTCGCAACCGCTTCACGAAAATGCACGGAATCATTTGATATGTGACAATGGGTCTGGTATGGAAACCTGGCGAGAAGCCGTTAACCAGAATACCGACCCAACTTGGTAATATGTCTGAATAAAGAGTCTGTAATGCGGGGTGGATCACGTTCTCCGCGCTGGTGGAGTTGCGCTACAGTGCTACATTGTTGATATGCATTTATTCACTATTTAGCGTTACTGGACTTCGCTTTGTCCGTAGGCGCAGAAGGTATATTTACTAAAGGGGTAGCAGGTGAGAAACCGACGGACGTAATCCTGACCGCCGGCTTCGCGACAGTCTATTCCCGGCAGGGGTCTAATGCCGGGCTACGGGGGAGCACAGCCGCGCAGGGGGAGGGGCATTAGGGTTAGGCACCCCCGGGAGGTTAGGGTTAGGCTAGGGGAAGGGGGGGTTAGGGTTAGGCACCCCCGGGGGGAGGTTAGGGTTAGGCACCGCCAGGGGGACAGGTTTAGGCGGCGAGGAAGGGGGGGTTAGGTTTATACTTACCTTGGCCGATCGGGAGTTTCACCCCTGCCGGGCAATGAATGAATGTTGTGCTGGGTATACACTTGCCAATATATCGTTCTTTCAATCGACAAATTATATACCAAAAGTGCATCAGCGGGTGTGTACATCCAATATGTCACATATAAATGCCTGCCCAGTTGTGACGATAGCGCAGATATATTGTGTGTCCGATTGGTCAGTGTATATAGTTCACCAATCAGCCGCTCTGACCGAGGACTGCTGACCAATCCGACGTCTCAGTGTGTACCCGGCAATAAACAATTACTACACTCCTAATGTAAAATTAAAATGACCAACATCTCCTTGTGTACTTACCTACACTCTCTCCCAACCCCCCCCCCCTCTTATTCTCTCTCTCTCTCTCTCTCTCTCACAACCCCCCACACTTTTTCTCTCTCACAACCCCCCACTTATTCTCTCTCACAAACCCCCACTTATTCTCTCTCACAACCCCCCACTTATTCTCTCTCTCACAAGCCCCCCACTTATTCTCTCTCACAACCCCCCCACTTATTCTCTAACTACACCCCACTTATTCTCTCTCTCACAACCCCCCACTTATTCTCTCTCTCCCAACCCCCCCACTTATTCTCTCTCCCAACCCCCCCGCTTATTCTCTCTCCCCCAACCCCCCCCGCTTATTATCTCTCACAACCCCCCACTTATTCTCGCTCTCTCACAACCCCCCACTTATTCTCTCTCCCAACCCCCCCACTTATTCTCTCTCACAACCCCCCACTTATTCTCTCTCTCACAACCCCCCACTTATTCTCTCTCTCACAACCCCCCACTTATTCTCTCTCTCACAACCCCCCACTTATTCGCTCTCTCACAACCCCCCACTTATTCTCTCTCTCACAACCCCCCCACTTATTCTCTCTCCCAACCCCCCCGCTTATTCTCTCTCTCACAACCCCCCACTTATTCTCTCTCTCACAACCCCCCACTTATTCTCTTATGAGGGTTTGATAAACGTCCCCCAATGTTTGGGAAAGAAGAGACATTTTTATAACCAGTTTCCAAGTCATGGACGCACTACACATTCACAGCAATAACTACATAATTATAGAATTAAACTTCTATTCCCACAAAGTAAGCTGCCCAATGGGTAATGACTGAGCCCCTTTGCTGGCCACGTACATGTTCCGCAATGACTTACAGCATATTGTGTGTACATAGCAACATCTCTCTTCCCTATCCACCACCTACATGTAATATCTAAATTACATATTTAATTTTTTTGCAATATACATCTGAACTGTACCAGGAAAATAAAAGCACAGTACAAATGAAAGGTACCAGACAAGCGATATGCACAGACCTGTTACCCCCGTCCTAACATATAATCAAAGCCCAGAAACTTCACTATTATTATATTTATAGCTGACATCAACAAGCTTTTATAGAGATCAGACTGTATAATTATAGAGAATTCTAGAATAAGGAACCACAAAGAAACTTAAAAATTGAAGGCAGTAAATAAAGCTCATCTCCAATTAACTTTCAGTCGTCTTGCATCTAATTTTCGCACAAGACGCCTTGTTCTAGAAAATATCTTATATGTGGGTGATACTCTGTGACGCACAGGACATTTACAGGGGATGCAGCCAGGAAGCCGACGGTCGCAATGCTGACCGCCGGCTTCCCAACTGTCTAATCCCGGCAAGGTACAAATGACAGGCATCGGAACACTGACGCCTGTCAGTAGACCTACACCGGGAGCCCAACACCCAGCCTTCCATTCGAAGGTAAGCCGGGCGCGGACAGTCGCGGGGGGGTGGGGGTTAGGGGCTCCCGGGGGGACTTAGGGTTAGGCACCCCACCCGGGAGGTTAGGGTTAGGCTAGGGGAAGGGTGTTAGGGTTAGGTACCCCCAGGGGAGGATAGGGTTAGGCACCCCCTCCCCGGGAGACTTAGGGTTAGGCTGCGGGGAAGGAGGCGAGGTTAGGGTTAGGCACCCCTAAAGGAGGGTCAGGGGGTAAAAAAAAGTTAGTTAAGACTTACCTTTGTAGCTTCGGGATCTTCCCCCCTACCGGACTTCCGCAGTCTGAGTTTGAACCGCCGGCCATGCGGCCTGCGGTAAATCATACGGATTCCCTTTCCAGTATGTGAACTGTTTCTATACCACCATTTTTTTTCCTGGTGTCCGTATTTAATACTTTGTTGGTAGAAAATATACACCAGAAAAAATGTCACTACAGTAACCATTTTTTCGGGAATTTTTAAAAACTCTGTGGTTGCGTCAGTACGCTGTCACTGCAGGTTCCTAGTGCCTGTCTGCTTTAAATTCATGACTTGGTCTATACAGTGCCATGCTGGAGTCGTCGGGCATTATAACTGCCTTAGCTTCTCTGATACCCCGTCCCTGTATACTGCAGCTAGGATACTTAGAGCATGATTTAAGTAACCCTATATTACAAGCTTCAGAGACATAAGTAAATGAGGCAGAATGTCTGCTAACAGCAAGCTCTGGGCTGCTTGCGGCTCTATAAATAGCTCTGGCAACACTACCAAAGGGAAAAAGACCACCCAACAACCCGCAGGTAATAGAATCTGCAGAGTGATCATTCTAGCACCCTGCACCTGTCACACCCCGTGCAGTTCCTCTTTCCTGCCTGGGTGTCGCTCTCTGCTCTGGTGCTTCTAGCACACTCAGCTGATGCAACAAAATGCTGAGATGCAGACCAGAGGGCGCTAGAAGCACCAGAGCAGAGAGCGACACCCCAGGCAGGAAAGAGGAACTGCACGGTGTGTGACAGGTGCAGGGTGCTAGAATGTACATTATCTGCCCCTATGGGGAGGATTTAATTTCCCTGGCATCGGCGCACTGTGCTGTTTCGGTACAGCGCATTCTGCCAGTTTGCATCGTATTCCCTTGTACCATGGAAAACTTGCAATGTTGGCGGTACCATAAGTGCCCGATATGTGCCAGCCAGCGGCACATCGCTCTGAATTTAACCACCCCCTATATGCTAGTTCATGAATAACGCAAACAAATACACATAGTGTAGAGCAGACCACAGATGGCACCTTATCTTGCTATTCACCAGTTACATACAATGACCTGACATGCGCCATACAGCAGATACTGCAAAACATTCCACATACTGACAACCAAACATTTCAGTAGGTTTTTCGTACCTCAATTTACAAGTCAAAAAAACTGGCAATATAATAAGAAGAAATTGAAGGATAAGAGTGCTAGAATTTGTTCAAAAGAGAAAACAGGATTTTGGTACTTACCGATAAATCCCTTTCTCCAATTCCATAGGGGACACTGGAGACCAAAGACAGTGGGGGTATAGACGGTGCTAAGAGGGAGCTGGCACTTTACATTTTAAGAAGTGTGACTAGCTCCTCCCCCTCTATATCCCCCTACAAGCCCAGTCTTAGATTGTGCCCGAGGGGAGCTGAGAAAAAACAAATGGAATAGGAGGCGAAGCCAGTACACAGAACATAGGAAAAGGTTAAAACAACAGTAACACAACCAGAGACATCAAAACAGGTCTATAACAGTCATAACAGAAAATGACCCCAACCCTGGCAGGAAGGAATAGCGCAGGGTGGGCGTCCAATTTTCCTTCATCCTCTAGGGGACATTGGAGACCAAAGACAGTGGGGACGTCCCAGAGCTCCCATTACAGGCAGGAAAGTGCTGTGAACCCTGCAAAATAGACTGGCCATAGTACACTGCAGAGGCCGCAAACATGTCGAATCTATAAACAAAAAGTTATGCCCAAGACAGCTTGAAGTTCCAATAAGTTGATTGGCAGGGCGGAATTGACAGACGTCCAACTGCCCCGAAAGGAGTGCGGACCAGTCACACTACCCCAGAGACTGGCATCCGTAGTAAGGATTACTCTAGATGAGATGGCCATAGCCACCCAGATAGAGACAGACGCACCTCCGGAGAGAGCATCATCATCTAAACAGTGATCCGATGGAGAAACCCGTTCCATCTGGAGAGGATCAGTTTTTGCAAAGGCCTGGAATGGAACTGAGCATATTCCACCCTTCCGAAGGTAGACACCCTGGATTCCAGAACCCGCATTACAGAGTGTAATGACACTTGTCGACTGTGGAGACATCCGCGCACTCGTCGTTGAAGAGTGGAGATCTTGTCTGAAGTCAGAAGGATTCTCCGATTCCAAGAATCCAGCAGGGCTTCCAGATGAATCATACCCTGTGAGGGATTCAGGGAGGATTTTTTCCCAGTTGATTAACCATTCGTGCTTGTGAAGGAAAGCAACGGTTAACTGGAAATGGCTTTAAAGTACCTTGGTGATCCTGCTAAGAGCAGGAGGTCGTCCGGATACAGGAGCAGTTGGATACCTTGAACTGGTGGGCTGTCATAAAAGCCATAAATCTGGTAAACCCCGATGGGGCTGTGGACATTCCGAAGGGCAGAGCCCGAAAATTGGAAGTGTTGCTGTGGCACAGCAAACCTGAGCTAACGCTGATGAGAGGGCTCTATATGTACCCGTAGGTACGCGTCCTGAATATCCAGCGATACCATAGAGTCTCCAGGTTCCATAGCTCGGATGATGGAGCGTAGGGGTTCCCTTCAGAACCTAGGCACCTTTAGGATTTGGTTCAGATATTTGAAATAGAGGAAAGGCCAATGAGGACCATTCGGCCTCTGCCCCAGAAAGAAAGTAGAATAACCAGTCCCGCGTTGAGATAGCGGGGCTACCGTAATTACCCCTGCTTACCGCAAGGACTGTATAGTTTTCTGGATTTGTAAGGCCTTGTTCGGGTCTGAAGAAGGGCCTGTGAAGAAAAAATGTGGGGAGGCCGTCTGAGCAATGAGAGGGCGTACCCGTGAGTGACTTCAACTCTTACCCAAGCATCCGTGGTGACTTGACACCAGCACTGGGCAAACTGAAAAAGTCGGTATCTCACTCTGGGATCCCCCAGATGAAGACCTGTCCTGTCAGGCTGAAGGTTTATCCTTAGGTTTAGAAGCAGGGCGTCTGGATGTCCAGGTCTGCTCGGTACCGGGTATGGCGGCCCTCGTGGAGGCCGACAGCCTAGGAAAAGACTGGCCTTTAGGCTGTCCCTGAGGACAAAAAGACTTAACAGATTTAGTCCAATGTCTTGTAGTGGGAGTAGCTGAAGGCGGAAATTTGCCGTTAGTGATATCACCAACGTTGCTACAATCTTGTCAAGGTCAGGACCAAACAAGATCTCCCCAATATAGGGTATCCATTTGAAGGCCGATCTTGGAGTCCACCTCTGCCTTTAAGAGCGCAGCCATAGGGTGTGGCGGCGGATACAGTCGCAGCTGAAACCCTGAAGGTTAGGAGACCGGCATCCAATGTAGTTACTCCAACATGTGAAACTACATTTTTTATGTGAGTAACAAAAGACATCTGATCCCCAGAAGAAACAGCTCTACAAATGCATCAGCCCAGGACTCAATAACATTAGCCAACCATGCGATAGCCATGGTTGCCCGTGCAACAGCCCCTGAAAGCGAGTATATTGATTTCAGGCAAAGTTACCACCTATGGATCCGTAGAATCCTAACCATAAAGACCCTACCAAACGATTGCAATATTGATGTAAAAGAATTTATTAAAATTAAATAGGCTAAACCATAAAAAGCCAGAAATGCTTATCCACACCAGTTTCCATTTCCTGTCCCCCCCCATTCCCCTCTTTCCCTGGACGGAAAGTACACCAATCTTTTTGCATGTGCAGCATTTCTGGCTTTTTATGGTTTAGCCTATTTCATATTAATAAATTCTTTTACATCAATATTGCAATCGTTTGGTAGGATCTTTATGGTTAGGTGATATCACATTACGATTATATATGTGTTTATTTTCACATTTGGTTAGCTACTGATCCATGCATTCTGTGCATGAATATCATTCATATTTCTAATCTATTCGAGCTGAGCGCAGTTTACTTCTCTTTTGTGCGTATCGTTTAGGGATTTAGGGCCTGATTCAGAGCCGCTCGTAAGCGGCCGCTCGTTCGCTCAGAGCGATGTTCGCACATCTGCGCATGCGTATGGGTTTTAGTACGCATGCGCGAACCAGTCAGTGTGGCCGAAAATCGTGTGCTCGCAAAATAGCGAATGCCTGCTAATTTGAGTGACAGGATGAGGCGTTTGTGGGTGGTAACAGGGGAAGGTGCTTGAAAATGGGGAGTGGAGATCCGAACGCAGGTGTGCCAAAAGGTCAAAACGGGCGTTTTAAGGGTGTGCATAATTAACAAAGCAGCGTCATCGACCACATCACTTGGTTGTCTTTTAGCCAGAACTGCTCGCATTATTGCGGTAGGAAAATGCAACCACAAGAATAGCGAGCCGTTCAGACGCCTTTCGATGTACTCGATTAATCTAATAAACATCGGAGATGACGTATGATGCTGAGCTGAGGGGAGGAGCTGCTGAACAGGGAGGGCTGCCTACCCTAGCCGGCTATTAACCCCTGGGATGCCGGCTCCCGCTGCCGATCATTAATTCCCTGGTGGTCTAGTGCATACTCGGGGTATGGGGGGGGGACGCTGCCACTGCCATGCCTCCGGTCTGTCCCCAGAGACCGGAGGCATGGGATTGCATATTGACCTTACCTGTCCCCGTCGATCCGGCAGCAGTCTTGTGCGCCCGCAGAGTACGGGCTAGTACAGACTGTGGGGTCCTGTCCTAATCCCCAGATCTGTACTGGCGTCTCGGCGCCGGTGGGATGGAGGAGTGGCAGCTTGGACGTCCTATGGACAGTCCGACGCTGCCGCTCTGAAGAGGACAAAAAGGAATAAAAAAAACTTTAACTCAAAATAAAATAAAGCTTAGGGGCTGCTAATCAGCCCCCCCGCGTTAACGGTGACCCGACTCCGGCCGGACACCAACTTGAACTGGTGTCTCTGGCTTGGGGGCGGGTTATAGGGAGAGCGGACCCAGTGCATCCTGGGAGCTAAAAGCTTTAACTGCGTGGTGTCCGAATTTGGTTCCCAACCTATACCCCAAGATCAACCCTAAGGACCCTGAGTTAGAAGTATAAATTATCTTTGATTAGATGAGAACTGAACCGAGGGACCTGCTGCCCGATGTGGTAAGATAGTAGCCCACTAGGTTATCTGTGTGTTTTCCGAGCACAATAATGTCTGCTGTTTGGCTGCTCCGCTATTCGGATCAGCCAGCTGCTGTGTATACCGCCCTTTAATATATTAACCTGGCTTCTCCGCTAGTCGAGGAGCCAGGAAATAGTCATGGAGCTGCCCGCTGCAATATTGACTAATGGGGGCCCTTATGCGCGCTGCAAGCAGGACCCTCTAAGTAGATGGAGGTCTCTGTAATCGGGGACCCCAGGTGAAGTGTGTGCACTTGCGAGCGGCTCCCCACCGGCAGCTCCATCAACACAGTGCAGCTGCTGCCTGTCTGTCCTCTTGAATCTTCTTACTTCAACGCAGCAGCGCTTCTAACTAATAACAAGACCCCGAGGAGGAGTGTGAAACACATCCAGCTCCCCTTGGGCACGAACTAAAGCTGGCGCCACACACTAGACCAACTTACATCCAACCAGCCAACTAGTTGATTGGTTGGAATGAAAGTCTGGTAATGTATGGGAGTAAC
Source organism: Taudactylus pleione (assembly GCA_031769625.1). Classification (NCBI taxonomy): domain Eukaryota; kingdom Metazoa; phylum Chordata; class Amphibia; order Anura; family Myobatrachidae; genus Taudactylus; species Taudactylus pleione. The sequence goes on from JAUIMM010002037.1 coordinate 246,563, forward strand.
TGATGATCAGCAATTTGCTCCTAAATGCCAGAAAACAGATGAAAATGGCGTCAGACAAGTTTGTTAAATGTTTGATCTAAACAATTTGTTCAAACAACAGTTTTTGTCCATTTTCCGGCGTTTGGGAGCAAATTGCTGATTGTCATTTACTTTCATCCCTTTCCAGATTTTCATTCCAACCAATCATCTAGTTGGCTGGTTGGACAGATAATCTCTAGATGTGTGACCATCTTAACACTGGGCTTGTAGGGGGATATAGAAGGGGAGGAGCTAGTCACACTTTTTAAAATTTAAAGTGCCAGCTCCCACTTGGCACCGGCTATAACCCACTGTCTGGTCTCCAGTCCCCTAGTGGATGAAGGAGAAAAGACAATATTGTGATTATGAAACTAATTTACATATTCTCAGTCTGCAGCATATTAAAGTGAATAATCCTGTCACATGACAGCAATTCTGCATGCAGCGTTTTGTCAGGGGAATTGCTCTAGTGTGGAAGGAGAACAGCATTTTCCCATTAGCGTTAATATTACGCAGACTGAGCGCATCATCGCCTGAGAACGTTGTGTAGCCTGTCCCCATCCTATGACTGCGTCCTGTGATCCAGCAGCTCAGGCTGAGCCCATGGCCTCACCATCTATAGACACATTCTTGGGTTAATTGCAGACTATTTAACAGCCACAGTATCTCTTAGGAACATAAGGGAGGCAGCACATATACAGTGCCTTGCAGAAGTATTCACACCCGCCTTGGCTTTTTACCTTTTTTGTTACATTACAACCTGCTATTTATTTATTTTTTTATCTGAATTTTATGTGATGGATCTGCACAAAATAGTCTAATTTGGTGAAGTGAAATGGGAAAAATATATATAAAAAAAAGAATCTTTATAAATAAAATTCTGAAAATTAGCATGTGCATATGTAATCACCCCCTTAGCTATGAAGCCCCTCAAAAGTTCTGGTGCAACCAATTACCTTCAGAAGTGACATAATTAGTGAAATGAAGCCCACCTGTGTGACATCTAAGTGTCACATGATCTGTCAGTATATAAACTCACCTTTTCTGAGAGACCCCAGAGGCTGTAACACCACTAAGCAAGAACCATCGCACCATGAGGAACAAGGAGCTCTCCAAACACGTCAGGGACAAAGTTGGTGAGAAGAACAATTCTGGGATGGGTTATAATAAAATATCCAAATCTTTGATGATCTCCCGGAGCACCATCAAATCCATCATCATCATCAAATGGAAAGAACATGGTACCACAACTAACCTGCCAAGAGAGGGCCGCCCACCAAAACTCACAGACCGGGCAAGGAGGGCATTAATCAGATCGGGCAGCACAGAAACCAAAGGTAACCCTGAAGGACTCCATGAATAATTAATAGGCGAAACGCACATCGGAGAAACGATGCACTAGGGGCTCACCCGCTTTACCTCCGACGTTCACCCGCTTTACCTCCGACGCTCACCTGTGCCAATGATTGTAACGGCTGCTGTAAATTTATCAGCCGGGCAGTGATGAAGTAAGCGTCGGAGGCTAGACGTGGATGCCTGAGCGGCATGTGTTAACTGTGTTATTAAATTGTAGTAGTCTAAATAACTAAAAGCTTATTGGCTTATTTGCTTTACCTCTGACGCCTACCCCTGCCCATGACTGTAACGGCTGTTTTAGAACTTAACAGCCGGGCAGTGAACGAGTAAGCGCCGGAGGGTAGACGCTGATGTTTGTGTGGCATGTTTTCCTGTGATATTAATCTGCAGTCAATACTCAACAGTGAGGGCTGATGCAAAAAGGGAGACACTCGTCTGGGTGGCATCAATGGGCAGTTACTACTGACAACTGCCTTTAATCTCGGATCATACTCATTTGATCCTGAGATCATTAACAACTTGGCCCTCTACATGAATTTAATGTGAAACCACTGCACACCACAGCTGAATTATTTATGATCATAGCGATCACTGGGAAATACTGACCTTTACCCGATATACCAACACAGCTAATAAACTTATACCTAATGGACCCTATGTTTTGAATATTTATCTTATGTTAACGATAGTCCGCAGAGGACAACTCCTGTTAATTTGTACAGGAAAACTGTACGCCTGCTAGTAAGCAACAACACGTTGCAACAATTTAATATGCAACATTGTTTCAATATGGCTGCTACAGGGAAGAGGAACTCTGATTCGGATTGCCAATCAACAATTTGTCCAGCACCTTAACTGACATTCATAGGAATCACCTTGTTCATACGGGTGTGACCCCCCCCCCCCCCCAGTGCGTCTTTCTAAAAAATTTTGTTATTTTATGAATTTTTGTTTGCTAATTTACTTTTTGATTAGTTTACAATTTGTTTAATACTTCGCCAACTGATGTATTCCGTCATGGGCATACTATTTTAAGGTGAATACCCAATAAAGGTTCATTTTTATTAAATTCCCTCTCGATTTGTGCACCCCAATACAGCTTTCTATTCTTCTCTTCAGTTCTGTTCACTGGCAGCAGGTAGCGCACCCCTTACAGAATGTGAAAGCTATACGCCAATTAAAGGGGTTCATCGAGTTAAACCGGTGCTGTAGATCTCTTTGTATTCATGCCTTCTACTGTACAAGCACTGCCCACCTAACTGTGATACAGCACAAGCTGGCATGCCTTCTACTGTACCAGCACTGCCCACCTAACTGTGATACAGCACAAGCTGGCATGCCTTCTACTGTACCAGCACTGCCCACCTAACTGTGATACAGCACAAGCTGGCATGCCTTCTACTGTACCAGCACTGCCCACCTAACTGTGACACAGCACAAGCTGGCATGCCTTCTACTGTACCAGCACTGCCCACCTAACTGTGACACAGCACAAGCTGGCATGCCTTCTACTGTACCAGCACTGCCCACCTAACTGTGACACAGCACAAGCTGGCATGCCTTCTACTGTACCAGCACTGCCCACCTAACTGACACAGCACAAGCTGGCATGCCTTCTACTGTACCAGCACTGCCCACCTAACTGTGACACAGCACAAGCTGGCATGCCTTCTACTGTACCAGCACTGCCCACCTAACTGTGACACAGCACAAGCTGGCATGCCTTCTACTGTACCAGCACTGCCCACCTAACTGTGACACAGCACAAGCTGGCATGCCTTCTACTGTACCAGCACTGCCCACCTAACTGTGACACAGCACAAGCTGGCATGCCTTCTACTGTACCAGCACTGCCCACCTAACTGTGACACAGCACAAGCTGGCATGCCTTCTACTGTACCAGCACTGCCCACCTAACTGTGACACAGCACAAGCTGGCATGCCTTCTACTGTACCAGCACTGCCCACCTAACTGTGATACTGCACAAGCTGGCATGCCTTCTACTGTACCAGCACTGCCCACCTAACTGTGATACAGCACAAGCTGGCATGCCTTCTACTGTACCAGCACTGCCCACCTAACTGTGATACAGCACAAGCTGGCATGCCTTCTACTGTACCAGCACTGCCCACCTAACTGTGACACAGCACAAGCTGGCATGCCTTCTACTGTACCAGCTCACTGCCCACCTAACTGTGACACAGCACAAGCTGGCATGCCTTCTACTGTACCAGCACTGCCCACCTAACTGACACAGCACAAGCTGGCATGCCTTCTACTGTACCAGCACTGCCCACCTAACTGTGACACAGCACAAGCTGGCATGCCTTCTACTGTACCAGCACTGCCCACCTAACTGTGATACTGCACACGCTGGCATGCCTTCTACTGTACTAACACTGCCCACCTAACTGTGATACAGCACACGCTGGCATGCCTTCTACTGTACCAACACTGCCCACCTAACTGTGATAGAGCACACGCTGGCATGCCTTCTACTGTACCAGCACTGCCCACCTAACTGTGATACAGCACACGCTGGCATGCCTTCTACTGTACCAGCACTGCCCACCTAACTGTGATACAGCACAAGCTGGCATGCCTTCTACTGTACCAGCACTGCCCACCTAACTGTGATACAGCACAAGCTGGCATGCCTTCTACTATACCAGCACTGCCCACCTAACTGTGATAGAGCACAAGCTGGCATGCCTTCTACTGTACCAGCACTGCCCACCTAACTGTGACACAGCACAAGCTGGCATGCCTTCTACTGTACCAGCACTGCCCACCTAACTGTGACACAGCACAAGCTGGCATGCCTTCTACTGTACCAGCACTGCCCACCTAACTGTGACACAGCACAAGCTGGCATGCCTTCTACTGTACCAGCACTGCCCACCTAACTGTGACACAGCACAAGCTGGCATGCCTTCTACTGTACCAGCACTGCCCACCTAACTGTGATACAGCACAAGCTGGCATGCCTTCTACTGTACCAGCACTGCCCACCTAACTGTGACACAGCACAAGCTGGCATGCCTTCTACTGTACCAGCACTGCCACTGCCCACCTAACTGTGACAGCACAAGCTGGCATGCCTTCTACTGTACCATGAAAATCAATTTAAAAAAAAAAAAAAGAAGAGTAAGCACAGGCAGATCATGAATTAAAATTAAAAGGGATTTAACTTGGAAATTAAATATTTAAAGAATTGCACCCCGGGGCCGATCTCCAGGAGGTGACCTGTGTGCGGAGGGTTATAGCTTTCCTGCCAGAGCCCACGTGAGACCCCGGGGAATGGGGAACTCACCACATTCTGATTCATAAAAATCTAAGTGAACCCATTTTTTTTTACTAAAATAGGAAAGAAGCTTAAAACATACAAAACAACTACAATATTTATTACACTAACTAAATACTTGCAACATAAAGATATGTAGGTTATAACAGAAGGAGGGTGGTGTAAGTGTGCCCCATATTAATGTGATGCACTATCAATATTACACTGATTAAGGAGTGTACATGACATAATGCAAACTGAATTACTGCTGACACGTCCTACACTAAATAGGTCACTGATATTATCACCTTACAGACATATTCATCATTATACCATCACCTAGAAATCTCCCCACGTCCCGTGCTCGGCGCGATTCATTCATTAGCTCATCTCCAGCTCAGCAATATTCCGCAGAGAGAACACTGTATGTAATTACATCTGACCCAATCAAGGTGAATACAGTCTATACATGGAGCTACTACATATACACAACATTATCATTCCCCAATTATTAATAAGCAAATGCAGACGAGGGATTAGCAATCGTGTGTTGTGATAAAATACGACATGTACGATCACATACAGTCACAGTCACATACTATCACATACAGACACAGTCACATACAGTCACATACTATCACATACAGACACAGTCACATACAGTCACATACTATCACATACAGACACAGTCACATACAGTCACATACTATCACATACAGACACAGTCACAGTCACATACTATCACATACAGACACAGTCACAGTCACATACTATCACATACAGACACAGTCACAGACAGTCACATACTATCACATACAGACACAGTCACAGACAGTCACATACTATCACATACAGTCACAGTCACATACTATCACATACAGACACAGTCACAGTCACATACTATCACATACAGACACAGTCACAGACAGTCACATACTATCACATACAGACACAGTCACATACAGTCACATACTATCACATACAGACACAGTCACAGTCACATACTATCACATACAGACACAGTCACAGTCACATACTATCACATACAGACACAGTCACATACAGTCACATACTATCACATACAGACACAGTCACAGACAGTCACATACTATCACATACAGACACAGTCACAGTCACATACTATCACATACAGACACAGTCACAGTCACATACTATCACATACAGACACAGTCACAGTCACATACTATCACATACAGACACAGTCACAGACAGTCACATACTATCACATACAGACACAGTCACAGACAGTCACATACTAT
>JAUIMM010002037.1:257500-384521 GCA_031769625.1 Taudactylus pleione
ACAGGGCAGAGGGTATTATACAGTACAGGGCATGCCATCAGGGTGAGCAGAGGGTATTTATTATACAGTACAGGGCAGAGGGTATTTATTATACAGTACAGGGCATGCCATCAGTGTGAGCAGAGGGTATTATACAGTACAGGGCAGAGGGTATTATACAGTACAGGGCAGAGGGTATTATACAGTACAGGGCACGCCATCAGTGTGAGCAGAGGGTATTATACAGTACAGGGCAGAGGGTATTATACAGTACAGGGCAGAGGGTATTATACAGTACAGGGCAGAGGGTATTATAAAGTACAGGGCACGCCATCAGTGTGAGCAGAGGGTATTATACAGTAAAGGGCATGCCATCAGTGTGAGCAGAGGGTATTATACAGTACAGAGCAGAGGGTATTATACAGTACAGGGCAGAGGGTATTATAAAGTACAGGGCAGAGGGTATTATAAAGTACAGGGCAGAGGGTGTTATAAAGTACAGGGCATGCCATCAGTGTGAGCAGAGGGTATTATACAGTACAGGGCAGGCCATCAGTGTGAGCAGAGGGTATTATACAGTACAGGGCAGAGGGTATTATACAGTACAGGGCAGAGGGTATTATACAGTACAGGGCACGCCATCAGTGTGAGCAGAGGGTATTACACAGTACTGGGCAGAGGGTATTATACAGTACAGGGCACGCCATCACTGTGATCAGAGAGTATTATACAGTACAGGGCAGAGGGTATTATAAAGTACAGGGCACGCCATCAGTGTGAGCAGAGGGTATTATACAGTACAGGGCTTGCCATAAGTGTGAGCAGAGGGTATTATACAGTACAGGGCAGAGGGTATTATACAGTACAGGGCACGCCATCAGTGTGAGCAGAGGGTATTATACAGTACAGGGCAGAGGGTATTATACAGTACAGGGCAGAGGGTATTATACAGTACAGGGCAGAGGGTATTATACAGTACAGGGCATGCCATCAGTGTGAGCAGAGGGTATTATACAGTACAGGGCAGAGGGTATTATACAGTACAGGGCAGAGGGTATTATACAGTACAGGGCACGCCATCAGTGTGAGCAGAGGGTATTATACAGTACAGGGCAGAGGGTATTATACAGTACAGGGCAGAGGGTATTATACAGTACAGGGCAGAGGGTATTATAAAGTACAGGGCACGCCATCAGTGTGAGCAGAGGGTATTATACAGTACAGGGCAGAGGGTATTATACAGTACAGGGCAGAGGGTATTATAAAGTACAGGGCAGAGGGTATTATAAAGTACAGGGCAGAGGGTATTATACAGTACAGGGCAGAGGGTATTATACAGTACAGGGCAGAGGGTATTATACAGTACAGGGCAGAGGGTATTATACAGTACAGGGCAGAGGGTATTATACAGTACAGGGCAGAGGGTATTATACAGTACAGGGCAGAGGGTATTATACAGTACAGGGCAGAGGGTATTATACAGTACAGGGCATGCCATCAGGGTGAGCAGAGGGTATTTATTATACAGTACAGGGCAGAGGGTATTTATTATACAGTACAGGGCAGAGGGTATTTATTATACAGTACAGGGCATGCCATCAGTGTGAGCAGAGGGTATTATACAGTACAGGGCAGAGGGTATTATACAGTACAGGGCAGAGGGTATTATACAGTACAGGGCAGAGGGTATTATAAAGTACAGGGCAGAGGGTATTATAAAGTACAGGGCAGAGGGTATTATACAGTACAGGGCAGAGGGTATTATACAGTACAGGGCAGAGGGTATTATACAGTACAGGGCAGAGGGTATTATACAGTACAGGGCAGAGGGTATTATACAGTACAGGGCAGAGGGTATTATACAGTACAGGGCAGAGGGTATTATACAGTACAGGGCAGAGGGTATTATACAGTACAGGGCATGCCATCAGGGTGAGCAGAGGGTATTTATTATACAGTACAGGGCAGAGGGTATTTATTATACAGTACAGGGCAGAGGGTATTTATTATACAGTACAGGGCATGCCATCAGTGTGAGCAGAGGGTATTATACAGTACAGGGCAGAGGGTATTATACAGTACAGGGCAGAGGGTATTATACAGTACAGGGCAGAGGGTATTATAAAGTACAGGGCAGAGGGTATTATAAAGTACAGGGCAGAGGGTATTATACAGTACAGGGCAGAGGGTATTATACAGTACAGGGCAGAGGGTATTATACAGTACAGGGCAGAGGGTATTATACAGTACAGGGCAGAGGGTATTATACAGTACAGGGCAGAGGGTATTATACAGTACAGGGCAGAGGGTATTATACAGTACAGGGCAGAGGGTATTATACAGTACAGGGCATGCCATCAGGGTGAGCAGAGGGTATTTATTATACAGTACAGGGCAGAGGGTATTTATTATACAGTACAGGGCAGAGGGTATTTATTATACAGTACAGGGCATGCCATCAGTGTGAGCAGAGGGTGGCTATATGGGCACAGCCAGGGTGTCTCTCAGGTGATAAATGGGTCAGTGAGGGGCAGCGCAGGGCACTGCCTCTCAGTGATGTCTATGCAGTATCCAGCATACGGGCACTCTGTCACCTGGATGTAGTTGTTCTCGCAGTAGTCCGCCACCCGCTCCAGGTTGGTGTAGCTGTCCAGCAGGGCCCGCCGGCCGCCGGGGATCTCCTCCTCCAGCAGCATCTGCAGCTCCGCCATCTTCTGTCTCTCTCTCAGCAGCAGCAGCAGCAGCAGCAGCAGCACATCCTCCTCCCGGGAGCCCCGCAGCCGCCGCTACATACACTGCTGCTGCCTGCCCGCTACACTGCGGAGGGAGAGCCAGGGGCGCGCACAGAGATGGGGGGGCGCGCACAGAGATGGGGGGGCGGGGGCGCGCAGGAGAAAGAGAGACTGAGAGGTGGAGGCGGGGCCGCGCGCACAGGATCGCTGCTGGACGTGAGGGGCTGCGGGGCGCGCACAGAGGGCCGGCGGGGGGCGCGCACAGAGCCAGCTGCTGCTGCTGAACGTGAGCCGGGGAGGCTCGCGTCCTGACTCCCCACACCCGCGCGCACTGAGCAAAAGGAGGAGCGTGCCCAGGACAACGCGCCTGCGCAGTAACAGCCCAGCCGCTGAGCCTGAGAGGGGGGCGCGCGCTCCTGCGGCTCGCTTCGCACGGTCTCTATAGCAACAAGGAGAGAGTGAGCGGGCTGGGGGGGGGGGGGGGGGGAAGGACCGGTCACGTGTCCTGCCCTGTAGTGGTGACGTCACTCGTGTTACCTCACAGCTGTAGTATTATTGCATGCACTATATATATATATATACCTCAGGCATCATTATCCCTTACACCCCCATCTGTCCCGAGTTATGTCACGCAGGGGTCTATGTACTAAGCTTTGGAGAGAGATAAAGCCATAGGGCTCCATCCAATTAGGTGCGAATTGCAAGTAGAGAGTTTGTTTCTTTAAACTCTCACACTCCGCCGCGAAGCGCGCTCCCGAGAATTCTCCAATTGATAATGCCTATTCACGCTACTCGCAGCGGAGGGGTGCGAATTGTCCGCCAAATGAGATTTGCGAGAAATGGATGAAAATGTGGGGAGACCATCCCGGACCCCCCAAAATGGATAATTGCGTTGGCAGGGCCGCAGAGACGGCTGTTTGTGGCCATTAGGAAGTTACTGTAGGTTTTGCAATGGTGACAAATGGCCGATTTGTGCTTTTTATTTATTTTTAAATTGCAAGAAAATGATAAAAACACTCTAAGTATAATCTGTAACTAAGTGAAAAATGCAAATAAAAGTAGGAGAAGGGTGATTTTGGGGTACTTTGAGGGGTATACATTGAGGAAGCCGGCGGACGCCATGCCGACCACCGGCTTCCAGACTACTTAATCCCGGCAAGGGTTAAATGACAGGCGTCTAAATCTAGACGCCTGTCATTTTACCGACGTCGGGAGGCCGGCACCCGGCATCCCGATCGAAGGGATGCTGGGCGCGGACAGCAGTGTGGGGGAGAGGGTTAGGTTTAGGGCTCCCGGGGGGGGACTTAGGGTTAGGCACCCCCCCCCCCCCGGGGAGGTTAGGGGAAGTGAGGGTCAGAGTTGGGTACCCCAGGGGAGGTTAGAGTTAGGCACCCCCCCCCACCGGGTGGACTTAGGTTTAGGCAGTGGGGAAGGGGGGCTTAGGCTTAGTCACGGGGGGGGAGGTTAGGGTTAGGCACAGGGCCGTTTCTAGGGGCAGGCGACCCGTGCAATCGCACGGGGCGCGCCGCCCAGCAGAAACAGCCTGTTAACTGCCGGGCGCCCGCTGAGATTCAGTTACCAGTGGGCGCCTGGCGGAGAGACGGAGCCTCCGGCTCCCCCAGTGTGCACTATGGGAGGACGTCATGACGTCTTTCCCATAGTGCAAAGGAGCAGCCGAGCGGAGCGGACGCTGGAGCGGGGCTGAAGGTAAGTATTAGTGTTTTTTTTTTTTATGTGCAGGCAGCCTGGACAATACTCTGGGGGCACTTCTGCTAGGGGAGACACCACTACTGGGGGTACCAGGGCACTACTACTGGGGACATTACTCGGGGGGCACTTCTACTGGGGGCATTGCTTAGGAGGTGCCACTACAGGGGGCATTACTCAGGGCCCAGGGGCACTACTACTGGGGGCACTACTACTTGGGGCTTTACTACTTTGGGCACTACTACAAAGGGAGCATTACTATTGGGGGTACTAATACAGGGGGCATTAATATTTCGGGCAATACAACTGGGGCACTACAGCAGGAACCATTACTATTGGGGGCATTACTGATGGGGGCATGACTACAGAGGTCACTACTAATGGTGGCATGGCATAGGGGGCACCACTCCTGGGGGCACTGCATAAAGGGCACCACTACTGTGGGCTCTGCATAAGTTGCACTACCACTGTGGGCACTGCATAAGGGGCATATATACAGGGGACACTGCATATTGGGATAACTACAGGGGGCACTGCATAATGGGCGCTTTTACCTGAGAGCCAGTGTGGGGGGGGAGCCTAAGACCTGTTGGGATGGAATGGTAAGGGAGGGGGCTGGAATGGTAAGGGAGGGGGCTGGAATGGTAAGGGAGGAGGCTGGAATGGTAAGGGAGGGGGCTGGAATGGTAAGGGAGGGGGATGGAATGGTAAGGGAGGGGGCTGGAATGAAGTGTGTATTATGTGAATCTTGTTTTTTCAATGTGTTTTATGTGGTTCTGGATTTAATAATGTATTTGAGGTGGATGTGGTTTTAAAACGTAGTTTATGTGCCTCTGGCTTTTCCAATCTATTATGTGGAAGTGGTTTGTTGCAGTGTATTTTATGTGGAAGTGGCTTATTTCAGTGTATTTTATGTGGATCTGGCTTATTTCAGTGTATTTTATGTGGATCTGGCTTATTTCAGTGTATTATATGTGGATCTGGCTTATTTCAGTGTATTTTATGTGGATCTGGCTTATTTCAGTGTATTTTATGTGGATCTGGCTTATTTCAGTGTATTTTATGTGGATCTGGCTTATTTCAGTGTATTTTATGTGGATCTGGTTTGTATTTTCATTGTGCTGGATTCGCTCCCAACGCACTAAAAACGAATGTGATGCAAGGTCATACTTCTGCAAATGTCACACCAAAGGCATGCACACAGAAATGCAGCGTGGGCTTGTGACAGCTAGGCCACATCCCAACCCTACTGCGCGCGCCTCCGGCACGTGCATGCTGTCTGCCTTTTGTTTAGCTACATATATTTTTCAGCACTTTGCCTCTGACAGGTTAGACACCCCTGTACTCAGTAGTCACGGTGGCTGACATTCTGTGGTTTTTCTAGATCACGCTCCCTTACTGTGATACCACACCCCCTCATGATGACTCCACGCCCACTCCACAATATTACTGCTTCGAGGGGGGGGGGGCGCATTTTGACTGCTCGCACTGGGAGCCTCAAACCCTTGAAACTGCCCTGGTTAGGCACTCTAAAGGAGGGTTAGGGGGTTAAATTAGGCTAGTTTATACTTACCTTTAGGACTATCGGTATTTCCTCCTCTGTCGGGCTGCCGCTGCCGGGATTTGAACCATGCGGCCGGCGGTGAATCATACCGAATGCACTTTGAGGGCACATTGCAAAATTAAAAAAAAATATATATATATATATATATATATCTTTCAAACAAAAAAATATTGTAATTAAATTTGGGGTGCCTAAACTAACGAAAAAGTTGATTTTGGGGTAATTTAAGGAATTTCATTTTTTTTACCCCCAAAAAATGACGTAATTTTTAAAATAAGCTAATTTAAATTTCCAAATGCCTAACTAGTCATTAGGGGGGTGTCCAAGGGGTCCAGCAGTGTCCCGACACTTTAACCTTAAAATAAAGATTTTCCTTTTCATCAGGGAGGTGCGAGTGCAAAGTTGCGAATCCAGTCTGACTGATCAGTGCGAGTTGCTGATTGGATGGCAAAATGAATACGCTATGCGAATTTAAAGTGATAATCACACCTCACAATTCGCACCTAATTGGATTGACCCCATAGTTGCTGACTTTCTGGCTGTCCCCTCAGGTATGAGACGTGGCAGCGACATAGATGAGCGGTGCGGGGGCGTGACGTAGCAATCGCGGCCACCACCCCCCCCCCACTATGCAATACCAATATCACCAGCATTGTAAAACGGGGCAGGGCTACAATGATGCAGTTCAGCGCAAATCACCATCCACCCCCTCCGGACCACCCACTTTCGCCAGGTAAGTGGGGGGAAGTGCGGTGGGGTGGTGCCCAGTTCGGGAGACTTGTTCTCTCTTGCAGGATTTTCGTCCATTCCGGGAGAGTAGCAAGTATGGATAGAGTGGATGGTGATAAAGTACGAACCAATCAGGTCCTGACTGTCATTGTTCAAACACAGCCTGTAACATGGCAGTTAGGAGCTAATTGGCTGGTACTTTATCTTCATCAACTTCATCTCTCTGCAAAGCTTAATACATACACCCCCCACAGTCCCAATGTATAGTCCAGTAATAGCAAACCCTTGTCTGGTGGTAGCGCCTGGAATGTAAATGTTGTGTAGCCACCGATGCAATGGCTGCAGCAACTGGTAACTGAAGTCACAGCAGCCCCGCTGCCCAGGAGAATACCCTGAACTGTATCTGGGGGTCCAGGCTCCCCTGCTAATGATGGACCTGACTAATACCCCTTTTACACCCACCTGAAAATCCCGGGTTGATGCACATGATTCATCGGTATGTAGTCGGGAAGCCGGCGGACGTAATCCCGACAGCTGGCTTCCCGACCGCTTTATCCCGGCGAGGGTTAAATGACAGGCGTCTAAATCCCGATCGAAGTGATGCCGGGCGCCTCGGACAGCCGTGGGGGGGGGGGAGAGTTAGGTTTAGGGCTTCCGGGGGGGACTTAGGGTTAGGCACCCCCCGGGAGGTTAGGGTTAGGCTAGGGGAAGGGAGGGTTAGGGTTAGGCACCCCCGGAGGGGACTTAGGGTTAGGCGGCGGGGAAGGGAGGGTTAGGCACCCCCGGAGGGGACTTAGGGTTAGGCACCCCCCTGGGGGACTTAGGTTTAGGCGGCGGGGAAGGGGGGTTAGGTTTAGGCACTTAGAGGTGGGATTAGGGTTAGGCATCCCTAAGGAGGGTTAGGTTAGGTCAGTTAATACTTACCTTGGGACGATCGGGATTTTCTGCCATGTCGGCCAGCCGCTGTCGGGATTTGAATTCATACCGATTCCATTGCATCGTGTAGCTTGCAGGGTTAGCCACGGGTCGTACCCTGCAGTGTAAAGGGCGTGATCCGGGTCATCTCCAAGCATCCACTGCAACGCTAGTGGATTCCAGACCCCCGTTAATGTGGGAAACTGTATCATTGAATGGCCGAGAACTCCCAGCTATTCTAGACTCGGGAAGTGACCTAACCCTGATCTCAGTGACTGTCCTCCCCAGGCCAGTGGAAAAGGTCATAGGATTAGTTGCATTCATGGATCCACAGAAAACTTTTCCCGGGTGCGAGTGAGCCTCACCATGAGGTGATCGCCGCGGTTGGTCCTAAGCTCCCCTATCCTAACGTATTTTGACGCAGTTTCCCAGGATTTGTTGAGCTCTTAAAGGAAACACAGAGACAAAACCACGGTAAAGTCTCCAAGGCCCTACCTCCGAAAAGGGAGAAGAGTGGAAAAGCACGACCAGTCCTCTGCGCAATTAATTTCTGAGGAAAGAAATCTGCAACAGTTTGCCCAGTTACCCTAAGGTTGGGTCTGGGCACTCGCAAGCCCCAGGGAGCTTTCTGCTCTGATGGAGCAGGAAGCTCCCCACTGACATCACTGATGATGTGAGTGCGGCCGCGCACAAAACGGTAGGCGTTTTGGAAACCACCCCCCCCCCCCCGGCCGCCTACAAAAAGGGGCGAGCTGTCGATCAAAATCGACAGCCGCCCCTTTTGTAGCGAGCTCCGGAGCTAGAGAGTTTCTCTCTCGCTCTGGGGCTTGCGCACGCGCAGTGCGGCTGCTGCGCGTGTGCAGGGCTACCCATCGACCCGATTGCGAGCACATCGGTGCTTGCGACCGGGTCTGAATGACCCCTAGGTCCATTAGGCGTCCCAGACCAATTACCACCCCTCTATGAAGTTTTAATTCAAATCCACGGGCTACTCGGGTCAAATTCCTGCCCAGCGTACACCAACGGGAGGTCCAACCAGGACCTCAACCCCCTATTATGTCTTCTGGGATCCACTGTTACCCCTCTGTGAAGTTTTCATCCAAATCCATCCAGTGTAAGGCTCAGAACAGGCTCAGGGTCAAAGTTCTGCCCAGCGTACACAAATGGGAGGTCCGGCTGTGACTCTAACCCCCCTAAAATTTGGCCAGGATCCACCTGGACCCCCTTGCATTGCACACAAACAAACAGATCAATGAATTTTATATATAAGATTTCTCGCTGGTGCATTGTCGCGTTGTCGCTATGTGGTCTAATATCTTACTTTTTCAATACTAAATAACTATGTAAGATTTGGCAGCGTTACCTTGAGAGCTGTAGAAGATTTTCGCCAACAAACAAACAAACTTCTTTTACATATATATATGTGATAACTATTATATTAAAGAAAATTTGATGGATCAGGAGACAGGAATGGTAACACAGCACTGCGGAATCTTTTCTGTAAACTGTGGTAGTCCAGGAAATATTTCATACTACCAAAATGATTTGCATTCATACAGAATAAGACAGATTGTCAGGGCCTCGGTTATACAGTAGAAAACAATCAAGGCACAGAAGAGTGGTGTCTTACATCTAGGGGCCGGATACAGAATAGTGGTGTCTTACATCTAGGGGCCGGATACAGAAGAGTGGTGTCTTACATCTAGGGGCCGGATACAGAAGAGTGGTGTCTTACATCTAAGGGCCGGATACAGAAGAGTGGTGTCTTACATCTAGGGGCCGGATACAGAATAGTGGTGTCTTACATCTAGAGGCCGGATACAGAATAGTGGTGTCTTACATCTAGGGGCCGGATACAGAAGAGTGGTGTCTTACATCTAGGGGCCGGATACAGAATAGTGGTGTCTTACA
The DNA here is from genome assembly GCA_031769625.1 of Taudactylus pleione. Lineage (NCBI taxonomy): Eukaryota > Metazoa > Chordata > Amphibia > Anura > Myobatrachidae > Taudactylus > Taudactylus pleione. Next base: position 267,038 of record JAUIMM010002037.1, read on the forward strand.
TCTAGAGGCCGGATACAGAATAGTGGTGTCTTACATCTAGGGGCTGGATACAGAAGAGTGGTGTCTTACATCTAGGGGCCGGATACAGAATAGTGGTGTCTTACATCTAGGGGCCAGATACAGAAGAGTGGTGTCTTACATCTAGGGGCCGGATACAGAATAGTGGTGTCTTACATCTAGGGGCCGGATACAGAAGAGTGGTGTCTTACATCTAGGGGCTGGATACAGAAGAGTGGTGTCTTACATCTAGGGGCCGGATACAGAAGAGTGGTGTCTTACATCTAGGGGCCGGATACAGAATAGTGGTGTCTTACTTACATATGGAGGCCGGATACAGAAGAGTGGTGTCTTACATCAAGGGGCCGGATACAGAAGAGTGGTGTCTTACATCTAGGGGCCGGATACAGAAGAGTGGTGTCTAACATCTAGGGGCCAGATACAGAAGAATGGTGTCTTACATCTAGGGGCCGGATACAGAAGAGTGGTGTTTTACATCTAGGGGCCGGATACAGAAGAGTGGTGTCTTACATCTAGGGGCCGGATACAGAATAGTGGTGTCTTACTTACATCTAGAGGCCGGATACAGAAGAGTGGTGTCTTACATCTAGGGGCCGGATACAGAAGAGTGGTGTCTTACATCTAGGGGCCGGATACAGAAGAGTGGTGTCTAACATCTAGGGGCCGGATACAGAGGAATGGTGTCTTACATCTAGGGGCCGGATACAGAATAATGGTGTCTTACATCTAGGGGCCGGATACAGAAGAGTGGTGTCTTACATCTAGGGGCCGGATACAGAAGAGTGGTGTCTTACATCTAGAGGCCGGATACAGAAGAGTGGTGTCTTACATCTAGGGGCCGGATACAGAATAGTGGTGTCTTACATCTAGGGGCCGGATACAGAAGAGTGGTGTCTTACATCTAAGGGCCGGATACAGAATAGTGGTGTCTTACATCTAGGGGCCGGATACAGAAGAGTGGTGTCTTACATCTAGGGGCCGGATACAGAATAGTGGTGTCTTACATCTAGGGGCCAGATACAGAAGAGTGGTGTCTTACATCTAGGGGCCGGATACAGAAGAGTGGTGTCTTACATCTAGGGGCCGGATACAGAAGAGTGGTGTCTTACATCTAGGGGCCGGATACAGAATAGTGGTGTCTTACTTACATATGGAGGCCGGATACAGAAGAGTGGTGTCTTACATCAAGGGGCCGGATACAGAAGAGTGGTGTCTTACATCTAGGGGCCGGATACAGAAGAGTGGTGTCTAACATCTAGGGGCCAGATACAGAAGAATGGTGTCTTACATCTAGGGGCCGGATACAGAAGAGTGGTGTTTTACATCTAGAGGCCGGATACAGAAGAGTGGTGTCTTACATCTAGGGGCCGGATACAGAAGAGTGGTGTCTTACATCTAGGGGCCGGATACAGAAGAGTGGTGTCTAACATCTAGGGGCCGGATACAGAGGAATGGTGTCTTACATCTAGGGGCCGGATACAGAATAATGGTGTCTTACATCTAGGGGCCGGATACAGAAGAGTGGTGTCTTACATCTAGGGGCCGGATACAGAAGAGTGGTGTCTTACATCTAGGGGCCGGATACAGAAGAGTGGTGTCTTGCATCTAGGGGCCGGATACAGAAGAGTGGTGTCTAACATCTAGGGGTCGGATACAGAATAGTGGTGTCTTACATCTAGGGGCCGGATACAGAAGAGTGGTGCCTTTCATCTAGGGGCCGGATACAGAAGAGTGGTGTCACACACCTAGGGGCCGGATACAGAAGAGTGTCTTACATCTAGGGGTCGGATACAGAATAGTGGTGTCTTACATCTAGGGGCCGGATACAGAAGAGTGGTGTCTTACATCTAGGGGCTGCATATAGAATAGTGGTGTCTTACATCTAGGGGCCGGATACAGAATAGTGGTGTCTTACATCTAGGGAGCGGATACAGAATAGTGGTGTCTTACATCTAGGGGCCGGACACAGAAGAGTGGTGTCTTACATATAGGGGCAGGATACAGAAGAGTGGTGTCTTACATCTAGGGGCCGGATACAGAATAGTGGTGTCTTACATCTAGGGGCCATATTCAGAAGAGTGGTGTCTTACATCTAGGGGCCGGATACAGAAGCGTGGTGTCTTACATCTAGGGGCCGAATACAGAATTGTGGTGTCTTACATTTAGGGGCCGGATACAGAATAGTGGTGTCTTACATCAAGGGGTCATATTCAGAATAGTGGTGTCTTACATCTAGGGACCGGATTCAGAGTTGAACGCTGTTTTCATCGCTGCTGCGTCTTTGGACATTGGTGATATGTTGGAACAGTGTAGAAGCATCGGGCAACAGTGGATTGGAGCAGAGTGCCTTCTACAATAGGTAGAAAGTAGACTCACCAGTGTACCCAGTTTTGTTGGTCAAAATCAAGATGTTAGTGTCAGGTTGCCACATGGGATCGGCCGCTTCTCACCTATGTACCGGCATCCTTGATCTCTCAGGCGGTCAGACGCCAAGCACGCGGGTGAGTAGTGGACTGAGTATTCTCCCCAGGGTCCACTAGGACTTCCATATTGTGTCTACGTGTCACGATCGCGTTCATGTTGGTCTGTGTCACCTGATCTGGCCCCTCCAATTGTAGTATTGCGGTCACTCAGCTGATATTTGCATCCTATGACCAGCTACCTAATGGTACTTAAGTTCGGCCTCAGGAACAGGAAATCGCCTGTGCAACTTTGCTTCTTTCGCTTCTGCTTGCAAGTCTCGGGAAAGATTATTTTGACATTCGAAGCTGTGCAAACTGCGCAGTTTTATTCGAGGGCATTCCCGGCGCAGGGGATGCCGGCGCTTAGAATGCCGATGCCAGAATCCTAACACCTGTTAGAATCCCGGCGCCAGCATCCCAAATGTAAGTTGGAGGGAGGGTTAGGGGTTAGGTTTAAGCACTAGGGGAAGAGTTAAGGTTAGGCACTAGATGGAGGGTTATAATTAGGCACTAGGAGGGGAGGGCTAGGTTTAGGGTGCGGGAAGAGGGAGGTTATGTTTAGGCAGGGGTAGGGAAAGGTGTCGGTATCCCAACCCTGTCGGGATGCCGATGTTCGGATTTTGACCGCCGACATACCATATCCATCCCCAGAATAAACTCCTATGAAAATGGGACAGGTCATACCATTACTTAACCATACTGGTTAACCGTACTGTAAAGATATGGGTTTCCAGAACGGGTGAATTAGCTGAGAGTAATATACAGTATGGCCGAAAGTTTTCCACTTGTGAATGGTTGGGTGGGCCCTACTTTTCGTGTGGGTTCTGGAGTCCGTCAGGGGTGTCCCCTGAGCCCCCTCCTGTATATGTTTGCAATCGACCCCTTTATTAGAAGGTTAGAGAGTGGCACTGTAGGGGGTGTGCAGCTGGGTCCGGGTCCTGCGCTGAAGGTAGGGGCCTACGCAGATGATGTCACGATGGTTCTGTCCACTGGGGCAGAGGCGCGGCAGGTGGAACAACTCATCTGTGAATACTCTGATGCTTCTTGTTCCAGAGTGAACCAGGAAAAGTGTGAAGCTTTCTGGATGGGTTAGGAAGGTGCTGAATTTGACCTTCCGGACAGCCTCCCCAAGGCCAGTTCACAGATCAAAATCTTAGGAATCTATTTCGATTATGGTGATTATGGCACCCTAAATTGGGTGAAGAAGCTGGAGATTGAATCCTGGAAGGTAGCTTGTAGGAGAAAATGGAAATTTTCTTATAGGGAAAGGGTGGATTTGTTCAAGGTCTACTTGGTTCCAGTGTTTTTGCCTCAGTCATTGTGGTCTAGGATAAATTCATTATTTTTCCTGATGTTATGGGGAAACAGAATGAATATAGATAAGAGAGGCATCACCTACAGATCAAGGGAGGAGGGAAGAGGGAGGCCTGAGCATGGTCAACCCTGCTTTTTTTTGTAACAACTTTTTTGAAACTCAACCTTGGAAGTCTGTTTTTAGAGACTCCCCCTCGATGGGTAGAGGGTTTTGGAGAATGGGAGTTGCCCTTCCTCAAAGATTGGATAGAAGGAGGTCAAGACTCTTCGAATCCGGCATGGATACCTCCCGATCTTCATGATCCTGTGCCTGAAAGTGATAAGACGGTGGGGACTGGAGATGCATATCTCCCAACATGACCCTCTCCAGGAGGGACACAATGCTCTGGTCCTGGACTTCCCTGGTAATTTATGATGGGTGGCGGCTGGAGAGGTGGGGCTGTAGTACAGTTAAAATTTAAATAGGGGAGTCACACCAACTGCCAGTGAGTCCCAGCCAGTGATGTTTGGCAGCGTGTGAAATGACAGTTGGTGTGACTCCCCTATTTAAATTTTAAACTGCGCTGCAGCCCCACCTCTTACAGGGATGTCTAGGACCAGACCATTGTGTCCCTCCTGGAGAGGGTCATGTTGGGAGATATGGAGGTGGGTGATGTGAGAAACTCAACCAGGAGGGAGTTGAGGTTGAGAATACGGCGGGCCTATTTTTCTGTCACGCTGTCGCTAAAAGACTGCCCGGGTAAGATGTGTTCAAAGGGGTTGATTCTGATTAACTCTCAGAGGATCCCCCTGAAGTTTAGAGACATTGCCTGGCTCTCCTTCCATGGAAGGCTTTATGTGAGAGGGAATTTCATATGGAAGAGTGTCGATGATCGTGGTTACCCATGGGAGGAGTGTCAAGGGGAGGAGGAGACCATGGACCACTTTTTCTGTGGGTGTCCTTTTAACATAAAAGTTTATAAAAAGGTTTCAAGAGCTCTGCGCATCCCATGCCTTTCGGGGCTGAGTTACCCTGAATGGGCTTATGGTAGGGGGGTGCACCGGCCACTTTTTGTGTTTTGGTTTTGGATCTGGATCTTTCCGTGTTTTGGGTTCTGGATTTTGTGTTTTGGATCTGTATTTTTTTTTTAAAAAGCATAAAAACAGCTAAAATCACAGAATTTGTGGGTTTTTCTGCTCCTATGCTATTATTAACCTCAATAACCGTAAATTCCACTCATTTCCAGTCTATTCTGAATACCTCACAATAGTGTTTTTATGTCCAAAAGCTTGCACCGAGGTTGATGGATGACTATGCTAAGAGATACGAGTGGGCGGCACAAACACGTGGCCCATCTAGCAGTGACACTGCAGTGGCAGACAGGATGGCAGTTTGAAAAACTAGGCCCCAAACAGTACATAATGCAAAGAAAAAAAAGAGGTGCAAGATGGAATTGTCCTTGGGCCCTCCCACCCACCCTTATGTTGTATAAACAGGACATGCACACTTTAACAAACCAATAATTTCAGCGCCAGGGTCTGCCACACAACTGTGGCTGAAATGATTGGTTCGTTTGGGCCCCCACAAAACAAGCTGGCAATTAATCTGTCCCTGCACAAACTGGCTCTACGGAGGCAAGATGTCGTCCTCATCCACTGATTCCTCACCCTCTTCAGTGTTGTGTACATCCTCATCCTCACAGAGTATTAACTCGTCCCCGCTGGAATCCACCACAGGTCCCTCTGTACGTTCTGGAGGCTGGTCTCCCTGGAAGAGTTGATAATTCATTTTTATGAACATCATCTCCACATTTTGTGGAAGCAACCTCCTACGCCTTTCGCTGACAAGGTTCCCGGCTGCACTAAACACTCTTTCGGAGTACACACTGGAGGGGGGGCAACTCAGGTAAAATAGAGCCAGTTTGTACAGGGGCCTCCAAATTGCCTCTTTTTCCTGCCAGTACAGGTACGGACTGTCTGACATGCCTACTTGGATGCTGTCACCGATGTAAACCTCCACCATTCTGTCAATGGTGACAGTATCATATGCAGTGACAGTAGACATGTCAGAAATTGTTGCCAGGTCCTTCAGTCCGGACCAGATGTCCAAACTTGGTCCTGCCTGCCCTGCATCACCGCCAGCGGGTTGCTTAGGGTACCTAAGTTTTTTCCTGGCAGCCCCAGTTGCGGGAGAAAATGAAGAAGGAGCTGTTGACATGTCACGTTCCGCTTCAGCTGACAGTGTTTTCACCAGCAGGTCTTTGCACCTCTGCAGGCTTGTATCGGCCAGAAAGAGAGACACCACATAGGCTTTAAACCTAGGATCGAGCATGGTGGCCAAAATGTAGTGGTCTGATTTCAACAGATTGACCACCCTGGAATCCTGGCAAAGCGAATGAAGGGCTTCATCCACAAGTCCCACATACCGAGCGGAATCGCTCCGTCTTAGCTCCTCATTCACTTTCTCCAGCTGCTTCTGCAAAAGCCTGATGAGGGGAATGACCTGACTCAAGCTGGCAGTGTCTGAACTGACTTCACGTGTGGCAAGTTCGAAGGGCTGGAGAACTTTGCACAACACGGAAATCATTCTCCACTGCGCTTGAGTCAGGTGCATACCCCCTCCTTTGCCTATGTCATAGGTGGATGTATAGGCTTGAATGGCCTTTTGCTGCTCCTCCATCCTCTGAAGCATATAGAGGGTTGAGTTCCACCGCGTCACAACCTCTTGCTTCAGGTGATGGCGGGGCAGGTTCAAGAGTGTTTGCAGGCGCTGAATGGCGAAAGTGGCCAGAAATTTTTCGGGCCACCCAAAGCGTCTCCTGCATGCCCCTGTCGCTTTTCAGAAAATTCTGCACCACCAAGTTTATTGTGTGAGCAAAATATGGGACGTGCTGGAATTTGCCCAGATGTAATGCCCGCACAATATTGGTGGCATTGTCAGATATCACAAATCCCCAGGAGAGTCTAAGTGGGGTAAGCCACTGGACGATGATTTCCCTCAGTTTCTCTAACAGGTTGTCGGCGGTGAGCCTCTTACTGAAACTGGTGATACACAGCGTAGCCTGCCTTGGAACGAGCTGGCGTTTCTGAGGTGCTGCTACTGGTGACGCTGCTGTTATTGCTGCGTAAGGTGATACATCTACCCAGTGGGCTGTCACAGTCATATAGTCCTTAGTCTGCCCTGTTCCACTTGTCCACATGTCCGTGGTTAAGTGGACATTGGGTACAACCGCATTTTTCAGGACACTGAGGACACTTTTTCTGACGTTTCTGTACAGTCTCGGTATCGCCTGCCTAGTGAAGTGGAATCTAGATGGGATTTGGAACCAGGGACACACTACCTCCATCAATTGTCTAAATCCCACTGCACTAATGGTGGATACCAGACGCACGTCTAACACCAACATAGCAGTCAAGGCCTCAGTTATACATTTTTCTTCAGGATGACTGCTGTCGTACTTCATCCTCCTCGCTAAGGACTGTTGGAGGGTCAATTGTTTAGTAAAAGTAGTGGTGTTCCTACTTCCTCTCTGGGTCGATGAACGACTCACAGCAGCAGCAGCAGCGGCAGCAGGAGGTGTAGCAATGCAGGACCCTCCGGAGGAATCCCGGATAGGAGAGTCAATCATGCCAGTGACATGGCCTGCAGGACTACTTCCGATCCTGACTAATAAGGAAATTGACGAGGGAGTTGACGGTGTGGTTTGCAGGCGCTTGGATACAACAGGACAACGGGATTTAGGTGTCCCTGGACTGCTTACGGTCTTAGCCAAAGTTTCTGAACTTGACAGTAACTTTTTATGAACGCGCTGCAGGTGCCGTAAAAGGGAGGATGTTCCTAGGTGGTTAACGTCCCTACCCCTACTTATTTCACCTTTACATATGGTACATATGGCAAGACAGTTGTTGTCTGGATTTGGATAGAAATATTGCCAGACCAAAGAGGTGGAATGTTTGGTCTTTTGCCCAGGCATGACCGTGATGGGCTTTTTCATCCCACGGACAACAACTGTCTCCCCCGAAGCCTGATTTAAACAACCCACATCACCATCAGAATCCTCCTCGCCAACTTCCTCCTCAGCGCCAGCTACACCAGTATCCTCATCCTGTTGTACTTCAACAGTGACATCTTCAATTTGCATATCAGCAAGTGGACTGTGGGTGCTCCTTTCAGCACTTGCAGAGGGCGTGCAAATGGTGGAAAGAGCCACCTCTTCTCGTCCAGTGCTGGGAAGGTCAGGCATCGCAATCGCCACCACACTTGGACTCTCCTTGGCGATTTGTGATACCTTCTTAGAACGCACAGTTCTTCGCTGTGCTTTTGCCAACTTAACTCATTTGATTTTTTTAGCGGGATGAGGGCTTCCATCATCATGTGAAGCTGAACCACTAGTCATGAACATAGGGATAGACCTTAGCCGTTCCTTGCCACTCCGTGTCGTAAATGGCATATTGGCAAGTTTACGTTTCTCCTCAGATGATTTAAATGTTTTTTTTTAAGGTCATTTTCCTGAACTTTGTCATTTGGGATTGTATGTGCCCTTTACTATGACATTGGGCATCGGCCTTGGCAGACGACGTTGATGGCATGTTATCGTCTATGTCATGACTAGTGGCAGCAGCTTCAGCACTAGGAGGAAGTGGTTCTTGATCTTTCCCTATTTTATTTTTATCGGAGAAAGTTTGGTCCTCCATTTATGTTATATTGATATATACGTGCGGCTAAGGCGCACACAAACACAGAAAATATTTTTTTATTTTTGTTGGAGACTAGTGCACTTTGTGGGTTACACCACCCTTTAAGAAATGAGCCAGCCGGCCCTTTACTTATGGGACACAGGCGCACGCTTGGCGCTGCTCCTTTGTTGATGCACATGCAGCCACAGTGCACACAATTCACAAACACAGAAAATATTTTTTTATTTTGTTTGGAGTGCCCTTTGGGGGTTACAGCACCCTTTAACGGACAAGCCAGCCAGCCCTTTACTTATGGGACACAGTCGCACGCTTGGCGCTGCTCCTTTGTTGATGCACGTGCAGCCACAGTGCACACAATTCACAAACACAGAAAATATTTTTTTATTTTGTTTGGAGTGCCCTTTGGGGGTTACAGCACCCTTTAACGGACAAGCCAGCCGGCCCTTTACTTATGGGACACAGGCGCACGCTTGGCGCTGCTCCTTTGTTGATGCACGTGCAGCCACAGTGCACACAATTCACAAACACAGAAAATATTTTTTTATTTGGTTTGGAGTGCAATTTGGGGGTTACAGCACCCTTTAACGGTCAAGCCAGCCGGCCCTTTACTTATGACACAGGCGCACGCTTGGCACTACTTTGTTGATGCACGTGCGGCTACTGCGCACACAATTCACAAACACACAAAAAATATTTATTTTTTTTGCACTTGGGGGGAGCACCCCTGATGGACAGAGCACCCCCTGGACAACACTACTGCACCCCTTTAGGACTGGGACACTGCACAGGACTTTGGAGTGGACACAGCCCCTATGGACAACTGACTGCACAACACAGTACAGCCAGCCCCTATGGACTTTGGTGGAGTGGACACAGCCCCTATGGACAACAGCAGCACAGCACAACACAGCCAGCCCCTATGGACTTTGGAGGAGTGGACACAGCCCCTATGGACAACAGCAGCACAACACAACCAGCCCCTATGGACTTTGGAGGAGTGGACACAGCCCCTATGGACAACAGTAGCACAGCACAACACTACACTGCACTACACAGCCCAGCCAGCCCTAACTCCCACCCTCCCTCTTCACTGTCCACAGCTGAGTGAGAAAATGGCGCTGACGCAGGTACCTTATATAGAATCCAAAACCCGCGAGACCTGGAAGGCGGGATGATGACGTTTTGCCTCGATTTCAGATCCGAGTCAGGCGGGAAAAGTCGAGCCTGACTCGGATCGGCCTCGGATCGGGGGGGCTCGGATTTCAGAAATCCGAACCCGCTCACCCCTAGCTTATGGGGAATTCAAGCGATACGGAAGGTTTGATTTGTGCACTATTTTTGTTAGTAAGTTTAGCAGACAGGCTTTGCACGTGGAACGCACGGTATCAGATTACGATTCGAGGTAAAGTCCTTCCCTGTGAGACGGTGGTGGTTGAGATTCTGCACGAGGTGAGACGGATGATGGACATTGACAAGAAGAGGATGGACGCCGTCAGTTGGTCCCGGTTGTGGCACCATCTGAGGCCCCCCTTGATTGAGAAGCGAAAATCTTATTTCTTGTCAATTCTTAAAGGCTGTCTGTCCTGTCACAGGAATGGTGGTGAGTAACATTTAGAGGAAAACTTTACATACATCTAGATGGCTGTACTTAGGTTTCTGCTACTTAGGGCTAGGTTAGGTTAGGAGTGTGAGGGGGGGTGTGGAGTGTTCATTTGTCAAAGTTGTGGGGGTCGATTAAGGGGGTAGGGTGTGAAGATATAAGAAGTTATGAATTGTTATAGATTATTATGCAACAATGTGCAATGTATACTGTATATGTATTATAATTTATATTTATGTCATATTGTTGCTTCCCTAGCTGCTTTTAATAAACAAACCCATTACTTAACCAGACATTATAATGTTCTGTCTCCATGACTACCTTGATTGCTCCTTTGGTAATTGAGAGACAACAACCTGGGCAGGAATCGTCCCTTTGCCATTTGGAATGATACAGTTGCCTGCAGGGCTGGGGAGCAGAAAGCTTCTCAGTCCCAGGGTCTATGGTCCACAGCAGAAATAAAGTGTCCAAACATTTTGTTGAATTAAGAGCAGAGCTGAACGCTCTATTTTAGGTCGCAGGGAAATCCCTTACAGATTCACTCAGACACAACCGACATACATGTACTATGAGGGAGGTACTTCATTTCAATAATGGAAACCAGCAAGATCATGCACTGGGAAGAACAAAAAGATAGTGCAGTATTGTCTGTGCTTATGCCAGGGGTGGCAGACTGGCAGTCTAGTTAGCTTAGCAGACACTTTGTGCACCCTGGAGAGCGTTTCCTTGAGCTGGACATCTTCCATCAGATTGTGGCACAATGGTGTCAGCCATTTGTCAACATGATGGGATCTTGGTTGTGTAACTACGTCTGTGTGTGACTCTATGTATGTCTGTGTGTGACTCTATGTATGTCTGTGTGTGACTATGTGTATGTCTGTGTGTGACTATGCATGTCTGTGTGTGACTCTAAGCATGTCTGTGTGTGACTCTGTGTATGTCTGTGTGTGACTATGTGTATGTCTGTGTGTGACTCTATGCATGTCTGTGTGTGACTCTCTATGTCTGTGTGTGACTCTATGCATGTCTGTGTGTGACTCTATGCATGTATGTGTGTGACTCTATGCATGTCTGTGTGTGACTCCGTGCATGTCTGTGTGTGACTCCATGCATGTCTGTGTGTGACTCTATGCATGTCTGTGTGACTCTATGCATGTCTGTGTGTGACTATGTATGTCTGTGTGTGACTCTATGTCTGTGTGTGACTGTATGTATGTCTGTGTGTGACTCTGTATGTCTGTGTGTGACCCTATTTATGTCTGTGTGTGACTCCATGCATGTCTGTGTGTGACTCTATGTATGTCTGTGTGTGACTCTGTATGTCTGTGTGTGACTCTGTATGTCTGTGTGTGACTCTATGTATGTCTGTGTGTGACTGTATGTCTGTGTGTGACTCTATGTCTGTGTGTGACTCTGTATGTCTGTGTGTGACTCTATGTATGTCTGTGTGTGACTCTATGTATGTCTGTGTGTGACTCTGTATGTCTGTGTGTGACTCTATGTATGTCTGTGTGTGACTCTGTATTTCTGTGTGTGACTCTGTATGTCTGTGTGTGACTCTGTATGTCTGTGTGTGACTCTATGTATGTCTGTGTGTGACTCTGTATGTCTGTGTGTGACTCTATGTATGTCTGTGTGTGACTCTATGCATGTCTGTGTGTGACCCTATTTATGTCTGTGTGTGACTCCATGCATGTCTGTGTGTGACTCCATGCATGTCTGTGTGTGACTCTATGTATGTCTGTGTGTGACTCTGTATGTCTGTGTGTGACTCTATGTATGTCTGTGTGTGACTCTATGTATGTCTGTGTGTGACTCTGTATGTCTGTGTGTGACTCTATGCATGTCTGTGTGTGACTCTATGCATGTCTGTGTGTGACTATGCATGTCTGTGTGTGACTCTGTATGTCTGTGTGTGACTCTATGCATATCTGTGTGTGACTCTATGCATGTCTGTGTGACTCTATATATGTCTGTGCGTGACTCTGTATGTCTGTGTGTGACTATGTATGTCTGTGTGTGACTCTATGTCTGTGTGTGACTGTATGTATGTCTGAGTGTGACTCTGTATGTCTGTGTGTGACTCTATGCATGTCTGTGAGTGACCCTAATTATGTCTGTGTGTGACTCCATGCATGTCTGTGCGTGACTCTATGTATGTCTGTGTGTGACTCTATGTATGTCTGTGTGTGACTGTGTATGTCTGTGTGTGACTCTATGCATGTCTGTGTGTGACCCTATTTATGTCTGTGTGTGACTCTATGTATGTCTGTGTGTGACTCTGTATGTCTGTGTGTGCCTCTGTATGTCTGTGTGTGACTCTATGCATGTCTGTGTGTGACTCTGTATGTCTGTGTGTGACTCTGTATGTCTGTGTGTGACTCTATGTATGTCTGTGTGTGACTATGCATGTCTGTGTGTGACTCTGTATGTCTGTGTGTGACTCTATGCATGTCTGTGTGTGACTCTATGCATGTCTGTGTGTGACTATGCATGTCTGTGTGTGACTCTGTATGTCTGTGTGTGACTCTATGCATGTCTGTGTGTGACTCTATGCATGTCTGTGTGTGACTCTGTATGTCTGTGTGTGACTATGTATGTCTGTGTGTGACTCTATGTCTGTGTGTGACTCTACGCATGTCTGTGTGTGACCCTATTTATGTCTGTGTGTGACTCCATGCATGTCTGTGTGTGACTCTATGTATGTCTGTGTGTGACTCTATGTATGTCTGTGTGTGACTCTGTATGTCTGTGTGTGACTCTATGCATGTCTGTGTGTGACTCTATGCATGTCTGTGTGTGACTCTATGCATGTCTGTGTGTGACTCTGTGCATGTCTGTGTGTGACTCTGTGCATGTCTGTGTGTGACTCTGTGCATGTCTGTGTGTGACTATGCATGTCTGTGTGTGACTCTATGCATGTCTGTGTGTGACTATTCATGTCTGTGTGTGACTATGCATGTCTGTGTGTGACTCTATGCATATCTGTGTGTGACTCTATGCATGTCTGTGTGTGACTCTATGCATGTCTGTGCGTGACTCTGTATGTCTGTGTGTGACTATGTATGTCTGTGTGTGACTCTATGTCTGTGTGTGACTGTATGTATGTCTGTGTGTGACTCTGTATGTCTGTGTGTGACTCTATGCATGTCTGTGAGTGACCCTATTTATGTCTGTGTGTGACTCCATGCATGTCTGTGTGTGACTCTATGTATGTCTGTGTGTGACTCTGTATGTCTGTGTGTGACTCTGTATGTCTGTGTGTGACTCTATGTATGTCTGTGTGTGACTCTGTATGTCTGTGTGTGACTCTATGTCTGTGTGTGACTCTGTATGTCTGTTTGTGACTCTATGTTTGTCTGTGTGTGACTCTGTATGTCTGTGTGTGACTCTATGTATGTCTGTGTGTGACTGTGTATGTCTGTGTGTGACTCTATGCATGTCTATGTGTGACCCTATTTATGTCTGTGTGTGACTCCATGCATGTCTGTGTGTGACTCTATGTATGTCTGTGTGTGACTCTGCATGTCTGTGTGTGACTCTGTATGTCTGTGTGTGACTCTATGCATGTCTGTGTGTGACTCTATGCATGTCTGTGTGTGACTCCATGCATGTCTGTGTGTGACTCTGTATGTCTGTGTGTGACTCTATGTATGTCTGTGTGTGACTCTATGTATGTCTGTGTGTGACTATGCATGTCTGTGTGTGACTCTATGCATGTCTGTGTGGGACTATGCATGTCTGTGTGTGACTCTGTATGTCTGTGTGTGACTCTAGGCATGTCTGTGTGTGACTCTAGGCATGTCTGTGTGTGACTCTAGGCATGTCTGTGTGTGACTCTATGTATGTCTGTGTGTGACTCTGTATGTCTGTGTGTGACTATGTATGTCTGTGTGTGACTCTATGTCTGTGTGTGACTGTATGTATGTCTGTGTGTGACTCTGTATGTCTGTGTGTGACTCTATGCATGTCTGTGAGTGACCCTATTTATGTCTGTGTGTGACTCCATGCATGTCTGTGTGTGACTCTATGTATGTCTGTGTGTGACTCTGTATGTCTGTGTGTGACTCTGTATGTCTGTGTGTGACTCTATGTATGTCTGTGTGTGACTCTGTATGTCTGTGTGTGACTCTATGTCTGTGTGTGACTCTGTATGTCTGTGTGTGACTCTATGTATGTCTGTGTGTGACTCTGTATGTCTGTGTGTGACTCTATGTATGTCTGTGTGTGACTGTGTATGTCTGTGTGTGACTCTATGCATGTCTGTGTGTGACCCAATTTATGTCTGTGTGTGACTCCATGCATGTCTGTGTGTGACTCTATGTATGTCTGTGTGTGACTCTGTATGTCTGTGTGTGACTCTATGTATGTCTGTGTGTGACTCTGTATGTCTGTGTGTGACTCTATGTATGTCTGTGTGTGACTCTAAGCATGTCTGTGTGTGACTCTATGCATGTCTGTGTGTGACTCTGTGCATGTCTGTGTGTGACTCTGTGCATGTCTGTGTGTGACTCTGTATGTCTGTGTGTGACTCTATGCATGTCTGTGTGTGACGCTATGCATGTCTGTGTGCGACTCTGTATGTCTGTGTGTGACTCTATGCATGTCTGTGTGTGACTCTATGTATGTCTGTGTGTGACTCTATGTATGTCTGTGTGTGACTCTGTATGTCTGTGTGTGACTCTATGTATGTCTGTTTGTGACTCTGTATGTCTGTGTGTGACTCTATGCATGTCTGTGTGTGACTCTGTGCATGTCTGTGTGTGACTCTGTGCATGTCTGTGTGTGACTCTGTATGTCTGTGTGTGACTCTGTATGTCTGTGTGTGACTCTATGCATGTCTGTGTGTGACTCTATGCATGTCTGTGTGTGACTCTATGCATGTCTGTGTGTGACTCTATGCATGTCTGTGTGTGACTCTATGAATGTCTGTGTGTGACTCTATGTATGTCTGTGTGTGACTCTGTATGTCTGTGTGTGACTCTGTATGTCTGTGTGACTCTATGTATGTCTGTGTGTCACTCTATGTATGTCTGTGTGTGATTCTATGTATGTCTGTGTGTGACTCTGCATGTCTGTGTGTGACTCTATGCATGTCTGTGTGTGACTCTATGCATGTCTGTGTGTGACTCTGTATGTCTGTGTGTGACTCTATGCATGTCTGTGTGTCACTCTATGCATGTCTGTGTGTCACTCTATGCATGTCTGTGTGTGACTCTGTATGTCTGTGTGACTCTATGCATGTCTGTATGTGACTATGCATGTCTGTGTGTGACTCTATGCATGTCTGTGTGTGACTCTGTATGTCTGTGTGTGACTCTGTATGTCTGTGTTTGACTCTATGCATGTCTGTGTGTGACGCTATGCATGTCTGTGTGCGACTATTCATGTCTGTGTGTGACTATTCATGTCTGTGTGTGACTCTGTATGTCTGTGTGTGATTCTACGCATATCTGTGTGTGACTCTACGCATGTCTGTGTGTGACTCTATGCATGTCTGTGTGTGGCTCTATGCATGTCTGTGTGTGGCTCTATGCATGTCTGTGTGTGGCTCTATGCATGTCTGTGTGTGACTCTGTGCATGTCTGTGTGTGACTCTGTGCATGTCTGTGTGTGACTCTGTGCATGTCTGTGTGACTCTGTATGTCTGTGTGTGACTCCATGCATGTCTGTGTGTGACTCCATGCATGTCTGTGTGTGACTCTATGTATGTCTGTGTGTGACTCTGTATGTCTGTGTGTGACTCTATGTATGTCTGTGTGTGACTCTGTATGTCTGTGTGTGACTCTGTATGTCTGTGTGTGACTCTATGTATGTCTGTGTGTGACTCTGTATGTCTGTGTGTGACTCCATGCATGTCTGTGTGTGACTCCATGCATGTCTGTGTGTGACTCTATGTATGTCTGTGTGTGACTCTATGTATGTCTGTGTGTGACTCTGTATGTCTGTGTGTGACTCTATGCATGTCTGTGTGTGACTCTATGCATGTCTGTGTGTGACTCTATGCATGTCTGTGTGTGACTATGAATGTCTGTGTGTGACTCTGTGCATGTCTGTGTGTGACTCTGTGCATGTCTGTGTGTGACTATGCATGTCTGTGTGTGACTCTGTATGTCTGTGTGTGACTCTATGCATGTCTGTGTGTGACTCTATGCATGTCTGTGTGTGACTATGCATGTGTGAGTGTGACTCTGTATGTCTGTGTGTGACTCTATGCATGTCTGTGTGTGACTCTATGCATGTCTGTGTGTGACTCTATGTATGTCTGTGTGTGACTCTGTATGTCTGTGTGTGACTCTATGTCTGTGTGTGACTCTGTATGTCTGTGTGTGACTCTATGTATGTCTGTGTGTGACTCTGTATGTCTGTGTGTGACTCTATTTATGTCTGTGTGTGACTGTGTATGTCTGTGTGTGACTCTATGCATGTCTGTGTGTGACTCTATGTATGTCTGTGTGTGACTCTGTATGTCTGTGTGTGACTCTATGTATGTCTGTTTGTGACTCTGTATGTCTGTGTGTGACTCTATGCATGTCTGTGTGTGACTCTGTGCATGTCTGTGTGTGACTCTGTGCATGTCTGTGTGTGACTCTGTATGTCTGTGTGTGACTCTGTATGTCTGTGTGTGACTCTATGCATGTCTGTGTGTGACTCTATGCATGTCTGTGTGTGACTCTATGCATGTCTGTGTGTGACTCTATGCATGTCTGTGTGTGACTCTATGCATGTCTGTGTGTGACTCTATGAATGTCTGTGTGTGACTCTATGTATGTCTGTGTGTGACTCTGTATGTCTGTGTGTGACTCTGTATGTCTGTGTGACTCTATGTATGTCTGTGTGTCACTCTATGTATGTCTGTGTGTGATTCTATGTATGTCTGTGTGTGACTCTGCATGTCTGTGTGTGACTCTATGCATGTCTGTGTGTGACTCTATGCATGTCTGTGTGTGACTCTGTATGTCTGTGTGTGACTCTATGCATGTCTGTGTGTCACTCTATGCATGTCTGTGTGTCACTCTATGCATGTCTGTGTGTGACTCTGTATGTCTGTGTGACTCTATGCATGTCTGTATGTGACTATGCATGTCTGTGTGTGACTCTATGCATGTCTGTGTGTGACTCTGTATGTCTGTGTGTGACTCTGTATGTCTGTGTTTGACTCTATGCATGTCTGTGTGTGACGCTATGCATGTCTGTGTGCGACTATTCATGTCTGTGTGTGACTATTCATGTCTGTGTGTGACTCTGTATGTCTGTGTGTGATTCTACGCATATCTGTGTGTGACTCTACGCATGTCTGTGTGTGACTCTATGCATGTCTGTGTGTGGCTCTATGTATGTCTGTGTGTGGCTCTATGCATGTCTGTGTGTGGCTCTATGCATGTCTGTGTGTGACTCTGTGCATGTCTGTGTGTGACTCTGTGCATGTCTGTGTGTGACTCTGTGCATGTCTGTGTGACTCTGTATGTCTGTGTGTGACTCCATGCATGTCTGTGTGTGACTCCATGCATGTCTGTGTGTGACTCTATGTATGTCTGTGTGTGACTCTGTATGTCTGTGTGTGACTCTATGTATGTCTGTGTGTGACTCTGTATGTCTGTGTGTGACTCTGTATGTCTGTGTGTGACTCTATGTATGTCTGTGTGTGACTCTGTATGTCTGTGTGTGACTCCATGCATGTCTGTGTGTGACTCCATGCATGTCTGTGTGTGACTCTATGTATGTCTGTGTGTGACTCTATGTATGTCTGTGTGTGACTCTGTATGTCTGTGTGTGACTCTATGCATGTCTGTGTGTGACTCTATGCATGTCTGTGTGTGACTCTATGCATGTCTGTGTGTGACTATGAATGTCTGTGTGTGACTCTGTGCATGTCTGTGTGTGACTCTGTGCATGTCTGTGTGTGACTATGCATGTCTGTGTGTGACTCTGTATGTCTGTGTGTGACTCTATGCATGTCTGTGTGTGACTCTATGCATGTCTGTGTGTGACTATGCATGTCTGAGTGTGACTCTGTATGTCTGTGTGTGACTCTATGCATGTCTGTGTGTGACTCTATGTATGTCTGTGTGTGACTCTGTATGTCTGTGTGTGACTCTATGTCTGTGTGTGACTCTGTATGTCTGTGTGTGACTCTATGTATGTCTGTGTGTGACTCTGTATGTCTGTGTGTGACTCTATTTATGTCTGTGTGTGACTGTGTATGTCTGTGTGTGACTCTATGCATGTCTGTGTGTGACCCTATTTATGTCTGTGTGTGACTCCATGCATGTCTGTGTGTGACTCTATGTATGTCTGTGTGTGACTCTAAGCATGTCTGTGTGTGACTCTATGCATGTCTGTGTGTGACTCTGTGCATGTCTGTGTGTGACTCTGTGCATGTCTGTGTGTGACTATGCATGTCTGTGTGTGACTCTATGCATGTCTGTGTGTGACTCTGTGCATGTCTGTGTGTGACTCTGTATGTCTGTGTGTGACTCTGTATGTCTGTGTGTGACTCTATGCATGTCTGTGTGTGACGCTATGCATGTCTGTGTGCGACTATTTATGTCTGTGTGTGACTCTGTATGTCTGTGTGTGACTCTATGCATGTCTGTGTGTGACTCTATGCATGTCTGTGTGTGACTCTATGCATGTCTGTGTGTGACTCTATGAATGTCTGTGTGTGACTCTGTATGTCTGTGTGTGACTCTGTATGTCTGTGTGACTCTATGTATGTCTGTGTGTGATTCTATGTATGTCTGTGTGTGACTCTGCATGTCTGTGTGTGACTCTATGCATGTCTGTGTGTGACTCTATGCATGTCTGTGTGTGACTCTGTATGTCTGTGTGTGACTCTATGCATGTCTGTGTGTCACTCTATGCATGTCTGTGTGTCACTCTATGCATTTCTGTGTGTGACTCTGTATGTCTGTGTGACTCTATGCATGTCTGTATGTGACTATGCATGTCTGTGTGTGACTCTATGCATGTCTGTGTGTGACTCTATGCATGTCTGTGTGTGACTCTGTATGTCTGTGTGTGACTCTGTATGTCTGTGTTTGACTCTATGTATGTCTGTGTGTGACGCTATGCATGTCTGTGTGCGACTATTAATGTCTGTGTGTGACTCTGTATGTCTGTGTGTGACTCTATGCATGTCTGTGTGTGGCTCTATGCATGTCTGTGTGTGGCTCTATGCATGTCTGTGTGTGACTCTGTGCATGTCTGTGTGTGACTCTGTGCATGTCTGTGTGTGACTCTGTGCATGTCTGTGTGACTCTGTATGTCTGTGTGTGACTCCATGCATGTCTGTGTGTGACTCTATGTATGTCTGTGTGTGACTCTGTATGTCTGTGTGTGACTCTATGTATGTCTGTGTGTGACTCTGTATGTCTGTGTGTGACTCTATGTCTGTGTGTGACTTTGTATGTCTGTGTGTGACTCTATGAATGTCTTTGTGTGACTCTGTATGTCTCTGTGTGACTCTGTATGTCTGTGTGTGACTCCATGCATGTCTGTGTGTGACTCCATGCATGTCTGTGTGTGACTCTATGTATGTCTGTGTGTGACTCTATGCATGTCTGTGTGTGACTCTATGCATGTCTGTGTGTGACTCTATGCATGTCTGTGTGTGACTATGCATGTCTGTGTGTGACTCTATGAATGTCTGTGTGTGACTCTGTATGTCTGTGTGTGACTCTATGTATGTCTGTGTGTGACTCTATGTATGTCTGTGTGTGACTCTGTATGTCTGTGTGTGACTCTATGTATGTCTGTGTGTGACTCTATGTATGTCTGTGTGTGACTCTGTATGTCTGTGTGTGACTCTGTGTATGTCTGTGTGTGACTCTGTGTATGTCTGTGTGTGACTCTATGCATGTCTGTGTGTGACTCTGTGCATGTCTGTGTGTGACTCTGTATGTCTGTGTGTGACTCCATGCATGTCTGTGTGTGACTCCATGCATGTCTGTGTGTGGCTCTATATGTCTGTGTGTGACTCTGTATGTCTGGTTGTGACTATGTGTATGTCTGTGTGTGACTCTATGCATGTCTGTGTGTGACTCTGTGAATGTCTGTGTGTGACTCTATGTATGTCTGTGTGTGATTCTATGTCTGTGTGTGACTCTATGTATGTCTGTGTGTGACTCTGTATGTCTGTGTGTGACTCTGCATGTCTGTGTGTGACTCTATGCATGTCTGTGTGTGACTCTGTATGTCTGTGTGTGACTCTATGCATGTCTGTGTGTGACTCTATGTATGTCTGTGTGTGACTCTGTATGTCTGTGTGTGACTCTATGCATGTCTGTGTGTGACTCTATGCATGTCTGTGTGTGACTCTATGCATGTCTGTGTGTGACTCTGTATGTATGTGTGACTCAGTGCATGTCTGTGTGTGACTCTATGCATGTCTGTGTGTGACTCTGTATGTCTGTGTGTGACTCTATGCATGTCTGTGTGTGACTCTATGCATGTCTGTGTGTGACTCTATGTATGTCTGTGTGTGACTCTAAGCATGTCTGTGTGTGACTCTATGCATGTCTGTGTGTGACTCTGTGCATGTCTGTGTGTGACTCTGTGCATGTCTGTGTGTGACTATGCATGTCTGTGTGTGACTCTATGCATGTCTGTGTGTGACTCTGTGCATGTCTGTGTGTGACTCTGTATGTCTGTGTGTGACTCTGTATGTCTGTGTGTGACTCTATACATGTCTGTGTGTGACGCTATTTATGTCTGTGTGCGACTATTTATGTCTGTGTGTGACTCTGTATGTCTGTGTCTGACTCTATGCATGTCTGTGTGTGACTCTATGTATGTCTGTGTGTGACTCTATGCATGTCTGTGTGTGACTCTATGCATGTCTGTGTGTGACTCTATGCATGTCTGTGTGTGACTCTATGAATGTCTGTGTGTGACTCTATGTATGTCTGTGTGTGACTCTGTATGTCTGTGTGTGACTCTGTATGTCTGTGTGACTCTATGTATGTCTGTGTGTGATTCTATGTATGTCTGTGTGTGACTCTGCATGTCTGTGTGTGACTCTATGCATGTCTGTGTGTGACTCTATGCATGTCTGTGTGTGACTCTGTATGTCTGTGTGTGACTCTGTATGTCTGTGTGTGACTCTATGCATGTCTGTGTGTCACTCTATGCATGTCTGTGTGTCACTCTATGCATGTCTGTGTGTGACTCTGTATGTCTGTGTGACTCTATGCATGTCTGTATGTGACTATGCATGTCTGTGTGTGACTCTATGCATGTCTGTGTGTGACTCTATGCATGTCTGTGTGTGACTCTGTATGTCTGTGTGTGACTCTGTATGTCTGTGTGTGACGCTATGCATGTCTGTGTGCGACTATTCATGTCTGTGTGTGACTCTGTATGTCTGTGTGTGACTCTATGCATATCTGTGTGTGACTCTATGCATGTCTGTGTGTGGCTCTATGCATGTCTGTGTGTGGCTCTATGCATGTCTGTGTGTGGCTCTATGCATGTCTGTGTGTGACTCTGTGCATGTCTGTGTGTGACTCTGTGCATGTCTTTGTGTGACTCTATGCATGTCTGTGTGACTCTGTATGTCTGTGTGTGACTCCATGCATGTCTGTGTGTGACTCCATGCATGTCTGTGTGTGACTCTATGTATGTCTGTGTGTGACTCTGTATGTCTGTGTGTGACTCTATGTATGTCTGTGTGTGACTCTGTATGTCTGTGTGTGACTCTATGTCTGTGTGTGACTCTGTATGTCTGTGTGTGACTCTATGTATGTCTTTTTGTGACTCTGTATGTCTCTGTGTGACTCTGTATGTCTGTGTGTGACTCCATGCATGTCTGTGTGTGACTCTATGTATGTCTGTGTGTGACTCTATGTATGTCTGTGTGTGACTCTATGCATGTCTGTGTGTGACTATGCATGTCTGTGTGTGACTCTATGTATGTCTGTGTGTGACTCTATGCATGTCTGTGTGTGACTCTGTATGTCTGTGTGTGACTCTGCATGTCTGTGTGTGACTCTATGCATGTCTGTGTGTGACTCTGTATGTCTGTGTGTGACTCTATGCATGTCTGTGTGTGACTCTATGTATGTCTGTGTGTGACTCTGTATGTCTGTGTGTGACTCTATGCATGTCTGTGTGTGACTCTATGCATGTCTGTGTGTGACTCTATGCATGTCTGTGTGTGACTCTGTATGTATGTGTGACTCTGTGCATGTCTGTGTGTGACTCTATGCATGTCTGTGTGTGACTCTGTATGTCTGTGTGTGACTCTATGCATGTCTGTGTGTGACTCTATGTATGTCTGTGTGTGACTCTAAGCATGTCTGTGTGTGACTCTATGCATGTCTGTGTGTGACTCTGTGCATGTCTGTGTGTGACTCTGTGCATGTCTGTGTGTGACTATGCATGTCTGTGTGTGACTCTATGCATGTCTGTGTGTGACTCTGTGCATGTCTGTGTGTGACTCTGTATGTCTGTGTGTGACTCTGTATGTCTGTGTGTGACTCTATGCATGTCTGTGTGTGACGCTATTTATGTCTGTGTGCGACTATTTATGTCTGTGTGTGACTCTGTATGTCTGTGTGTGACTCTATGCATGTCTGTGTGTGACTCTATGTATGTCTGTGTGTGACTCTATGCATGTCTGTGTGTGACTCTATGCATGTCTGTGTGTGACTCTATGAATGTCTGTGTGTGACTCTATGTATGTCTGTGTGTGACTCTGTATGTCTGTGTGTGACTCTGTATGTCTGTGTGACTCTATGTATGTCTGTGTGTGATTCTATGTATGTCTGTGTGTGACTCTGCATGTCTGTGTGTGACTCTATGCATGTCTGTGTGTGACTCTATGCATGTCTGTGTGTGACTCTGTGTGTGACTCTATGCATGTCTGTGTGTCACTCTATGCATGTCTGTGTGTCACTCTATGCATGTCTGTGTGTGACTCTGTATGTCTGTGTGACTCTATGCATGTCTGTATGTGACTATGCATGTCTGTGTGTGACTCTATGCATGTCTGTGTGTGACTCTATGCATGTCTGTGTGTGACTCTGTATGTCTGTGTGTGACTCTGTATGTCTGTGTGTGACGCTATGCATGTCTGTGTGCGACTATTCATGTCTGTGTGTGACTCTGTATGTCTGTGTGTGACTCTATGCATATCTGTGTGTGACTCTATGCATGTCTGTGTGTGGCTCTATGCATGTCTGTGTGTGGCTCTATGCATGTCTGTGTGTGGCTCTATGCATGTCTGTGTGTGACTCTGTGCATGTCTGTGTGTGACTCTGTGCATCTGTGTGTGACTCTATGCATGTCTGTGTGACTCTGTATGTCTGTGTGTGACTCCATGCATGTCTGTGTGTGACTCCATGCATGTCTGTGTGTGACTCTATGTATGTCTGTGTGTGACTCTGTATGTCTGTGTGTGACTCTATGTATGTCTGTGTGTGACTCTGTATGTCTGTGTGTGACTCTATGTCTGTGTGTGACTCTGTATGTCTGTGTGTGACTCTATGTATGTCTTTTTGTGACTCTGTATGTCTCTGTGTGACTCTGTATGTCTGTGTGTGACTCCATGCATGTCTGTGTGTGACTCCATGCATGTCTGTGTGTGACTCTATGTATGTCTGTGTGTGACTCTATGTATGTCTGTGTGTGACTCTATGCATGTCTGTGTGTGACTATGCATGTCTGTGTGTGACTCTATGAATGTCTGTGTGTGACTCTGTGCATGTCTGTGTGTGACTCTGTGCATGTCTGTGTGTGACTATGCATGTCTGTGTGTGACTCTGTATGTCTGTGTGTGACTCTATGCATGTCTGTGTGTGACTCTATGCATGTCTGTGTGTGACTATGCATGTCTGTGTGTGACTCTGTATGTCTGTGTGTGACTCTATACATGTCTGTGTGTGACTCTATGCATGTCTGTGTGTGACTCTATGTATGTCTGTGTGTGACTATGTATGTCTGTGTGTGACTCTATGTCTGTGTGTGACTCTATGTATGTCTGTGTGTGACTCTGTATGTCTGTGTGTGACTCTATGTATGTCTGTGTGTGACTCTGTATGTCTGTGTGTGACTCTATGTCTGTGTGTGACTCTGTATGTCTGTGTGTGACTCTATGTATGTCTGTGTGTGACTCTGTATGTCTGTGTGTGACTCTATGTACGTCTGTGTGTGACTCTGTATGTCTGTGTGTGACTCCATGCATGTCTGTGTGTGACTCCATGCATGTCTGTGTGTGACTCTATGTATGTCTGTGTGTGACTCTGTATGTCTGTGTGTGACTCTTTGTATGTCTGTGTGTGACTCTATGTATGTCTGTGTGTGACTCTGTATGTCTGTGTGTGACTCTATGTATGTCTGTGTGTGACTCTATGTATGTCTGTGTGTGACTCTGTATGTCTGTGTGTGACTCTGTGTATGTCTGTGTGTGACTCTGTGTATGTCTGTGTGTGACTCTATGCATGTCTGTGTGTGACTCTGTGCATGTCTGTGTGTGACTCTGTATGTCTGTGTGTGACTCCATGCATGTCTGTGTGTGACTCCATGCATGTCTGTGTGTGGCTCTATATGTCTGTGTGTGACTCTGTATGTCTGGTTGTGACTATGTGTATGTCTGTGTGTGACTCTATGCATGTCTGTGTGTGACTCTATGCATGTCTGTGTGTGACTCTGTGAATGTCTGTGTGTGACTCTATGTATGTCTGTGTGTGACTCTATGTCTGTGTGTGACTCTATGTATGTCTGTGTGTGACTCTATGTATGTCTGTGTGTGACTCTGTATGTCTGTGTGTGACTCTGCATGTCTGTGTGTGACTCTATGCATGTCTGTGTGTGACTCTGTATGTCTGTGTGTGACTCTATGCATGTCTGTGTGTGACTCTATGTATGTCTTTGTGTGACTCTGTATGTCTGTGTGTGACTCTATGCATGTCTGTGTGTGACTCTATGCATGTCTGTGTGTGACTCTGTATGTATGTGTGACTCTGTGCATGTCTGTGTGTGACTCTATGCATGTCTGTGTGTGACTCTGTATGTCTGTGTGTGACTCTATGCATGTCTGTGTGTGTAACTCTATGTATGTCTGTGTGTGACTCTATGTATGTCTGTGTGTGACTCTATGCATGTCTGTGTGTGACTCTATGCATGTCTGTGTGTGACTCTATGCATGTCTGTGTGTGACTCTGTATGTCTGTGAGTGACTCTATGTATGTCTGTGTGTGACTCTATGCATGTCTGTGTGTGACTATGCATGTCTGTATGTGACTCTATGTATGTCTGTGTGTGACTCTATGCATGTCTGTGTGTGACTCTATGTATGTCTGTGTGTGACTCTGTATGTCTGTGTGTGACTCTATGCATGTCTGTGTGTGACTCTATGCATGTCTGTGTGTGACTCTGCATGTCTGTGTGTGACTATGCATGTCTGTGTGTGACTCTGTTTGTCTGTGTGTGACTCTATGCATGTCTGTGTGTGACTCTATGTATGTCTGTGTGTGACTCTGTATGTCTGTGTGTGACTCTGTATGTCTGTGTGTGACTCTATGTATGTCTGTATGTGACTCTATGTATGTCTGTGTGTGACTCTGTATGTCTGTGTGTGACTCTATGTATGTCTGTGTGTGACTCTGTATGTCTGTGTGTGACTCTATGTATGTCTGTGTGTGACTATGCATGTCTGTGTGTGACTCTATGTATGTCTGTGTGTGACTCTATGTCTGTGTGTGTGACTCTGTATGTCTGTGTGTGACTCTATGTATGTGTGTGTGACTCTGTATGTCTGTGTGTGACTCTATGTATGTCTGTGTGTGACTCTATGTATGTCTGTGTGTGACTCTATGTATGTGTGTGTGACTCTGTATGTCTGTGTGTGACTCTATGTATGTCTGTGTGTGACTATGCATGTCTGTGTGTGACTCTATGTATGTCTGTGTGTGACTCTATGTATGTGTGTGTGACTCTGTATGTCTGTTTGTGACTCTATGTATGTCTGTGTGTGACTCTATGTATGTCTGTGTGTGACTCTATGTATGTCTGTGTGTGTGTGACTCTGTATGTCTGTGTGTGACTCTATGTATGTCTGTGTGTGACTCTGTATGTCTGTGTGTGACTCTATGTATGTGTGTGTGACTCTGTATGTCTGTGTGTGACTCTATGTATGTGTGTGTGACTCTGTATGTCTGTGTGTTACTCAATGTATGTCTGTGTGTGACTACATGTCATTGGCATTGTCAGTGAAGACAGGAGGCGAATGGAAGCAGCAATGAGGAGGCACAAGAAGGTCCCAGGCTTACATATGATATGGATGCAGCATAGCACGCACTCCTACAGAGACCCTGCAGCCTCCAGGTTCCAAAATTTGAGATTCAACCAGTCTAGTCAGCAGGAGGCCACCACACAGGGAGGTGAGTAGCAGTGGGGATGCATAATATGTACTGGGGGCACTACAATGTGGCATACTGTGTACTGGAGGCACTTCAGTGTGGCATAATGTGTACTGGGGTACTACAGTGTGGCATACTGTGTACTGGGGGTAGTATAGTGTGCCATAATATGTACTGGGGTACTACAGTGTGGCATAATGTGTACTGGGGGTGCTTCAGTGTGGCATACTGTGTACTGGGGGTACTATAGTGTGACATAATATGTACTGGAGGTACTACAGTGTGGCATAATATGAAGTGAGGGCAGTGTGTATAAATAATGTGAATGGGGCACTGTGTGGCATAATGTGTAATGGGGGCAATACAATGTGGCATGAAGTGAACTGAGGCCCTGATTCGGAGATGGACGCTAATGCTTTCTTATCTGCGTATAACGCTGCGTACCTGCATAAATATGGTAACATCGACACACATCGAGCAACCATCTTGCCCTTGCAGCAGGTCTGACCAGCCACAAACACCTCTCCTAGCAGGCTGAGCGCTCTCATGCTGGGAATGCAATCTCATTGGCTAATTTATGCACGCCCCTGAAATGGCGTTCAAACTGTCAGACATATCTGCGTTTTTGTGACCACCCCCCCGTTACCATCCCCAAACGCTGACTACCTGTTGCTCACTGTGCTGGTGGATCCTCTGTACGTAGGTAATCGCAAAGCAAGCGCGGTGTGTGCGCATTGTGACATATGTATGCACATCGGCAAACAATCACTCGATCTGCATAAATATCGCCATTGCGTCTGTCTCTGAATCAGGCCTTCAGGGCAGAGCGTGGGAATAATGTGAATGGGGGCACCGTGTGGCATAATCTAAACTAGTGATTCCACAAATTCATGTTCAGCTGGCACTAGAAGGGGCACAGCCTCATTTATGCTGGATGCATCCTGGGGCGGACAAAACATATGAGCAACAACAACATATCAAATTGCCAGGGGCGTTTCTAAAGAGGAGGGGGCCCGTGTGCAGTCTCCGACACGGGCCCCCTCCTCTCCATCCGGCTGCGCACTGAGCGGTGCCCGGCCAGTGCCGCACTTATAGACTCTGGGCACTAGAGTGTGCCCAGAGTCTATAGCGCATGCACAGGTCACCGGGAAAATGGCCATTTTTACAGGCGAAGAAACCAGAGCCGACGTGGGACTCCGGAGAGGTAAGTTTTATGGGTCCGGGGTGTGCGGTGCAGGCCCCCCCAGGACCCAGGAGCCCGTGTGACCCGCACACCCTGCACCCGTTATTAATACGCCCCTGCAAATTGCGCGTATCTGGTAACTGCCTGGTCCTCCCTTCAAAGAAGAGGCCATGAATCCGATATTGTTTGTGTCCTCAACAACGCTATGGACAAGTACCCTGCAGTTTGGACCCTATAGTTCGCTCACTATGCTGTTACCTGGCACCCACTAGCTAGCCAAGCCTCTTTACCCATCGTTATTTCCCTCCATCCTAGCTCGTTAAACTCTAACCTAGCGAGTCAGATGGTGCCTGGCTAGCATGTACTGGATGCTAGAGTCGTATTGAATAGTTCAATGTTTGAGCCACGCTGTGGGCGCTGAGCGACTTTTCTTTCGTCTTTTTATTTACTAGATAGAAAGTTCAGTCCAGCATTGATTTTTTTCCCCTTTTGATATTTTGTAAGTTGTCAACTGGAATGAAATCCTAATCTGGTGATGAGCACGTTTATCAGTGATTGCTGCTCGGATGGTCAATTACAGAGATTTACTGTACATTCTGGCAAATCAAGAAAGAAACTTCTGTACCATAAATAATCCCCTAATTCTGTCTGGCTGAGCGATAATGCTGCATAGGACTTACAAGGAGTTTCACATTTCTAACCAAGCAATTCTATCATAGGCCCATGATCTGATGTAAGTCTACACCTAGGATGCAATTTTTTCTCTATGCATCCTCCAGAACCAACAAGAACTACAAGCAGTGCAAGTCGTGTGCAAGTCATCCTCACTTGTGACTGAAGGGGTGTAACGGAGCTGTAATGGGGCGTTCTCAGGTAGCCAGTGCTCTATGCATTTGTATGCTATGCAGAGTCGTGCATACTTGTAATTACACCCACTTACAGACAGACCTTTTGCACCAAGTGTAGGGCTGGTGCAGGTGCCCACTCATGATGATGATGGGTATCAAATAGGGATGAGTGGGTTCGGTTCCCTGAGAACCAAACCCACCCGAACTTCGGGGATCCGAGGCAGATACGAGTCTGCTCGGGTTTTCCCCGCCTGACTTGGATCTGAAAACGAGGCAAAACATCATCATCCCGCTGTCGGATTCTCGCGGGTTTTGTATTCTATAAAGTTCCTGCCATTTTTCATTCCGGCTGTGGAGAGTGAAGAGGGAGGGAGCTGGAACCTGTGCTGTTGTTGTTGTACGCTGACGCTATGCATAGGGGCTGGCTACTGTTGTCCATATAGGGGCTGGCTGTTGTCCTGTCCATAAGGGCTGGCTTGCTGGCTGTTATGCTGTCCATAAGGGCTGGCTGGTTGTTGTCTATAGAGGGACTGGCTGACTGTTGTCCTGTCCATAGGGGCTGACTTGCTGGCTGTTGTCCTGTCCATAGGGGCTGGCTGTTGTCCTGTCCATAGGGGCTGGCTGGCTGTCGTTGTCCTGTCCGTAGGGGCTGGCTGGCTGTCGTTCTCCTGTCCATAGGGGCTGGCTGTTGTCCTGTCCATAGGGGCTGGCTGTTGTCCTGTCCATAAGGGCTGGCTTGCTGGCTGTTATCCTGTCCATAAGGGCTGGCTGGCTGTTGTCTATAGAGGAACTGGCTGGCTGTTGTCCTGTCCATAGGGGCTGACTTGCTGGCTGTTGTCCTGTCCATAGGGGCTGGCTGTTGTCTGTCCACAGGGGCTGGGTGTTGTCCTGTCCATAGGGGCTGGCTGGCTGTCGTTTTCCTGTCCATAGGGGCTGACTTGCTGGCTGTTCTCCTGTCCATAGGGGCTGGCTGTTGTGCTGTCCATAGGGGCTAGCTGGCTGTCGTTCTCCTGTCCGTAGGGGCTGGCTGTTGTCCTGTCCGTAGCGGCTGGCTGTTGTCCTGTCCATAGGGGCTGGCTGTTGTCCAGTCCATAGCGGCTGGCTGGCTATAGTGCTGTCCAGGGGGTGCTCTGTCCTTCAGGGGTGCTCTTCACCCACCCCCAGTGTGAAAAAAAAAAATTGAGGACCTGATTCAGACCTGGTCGCTAATTGCGGCCGCTCGCACCTACCATATGCAAATTCCGGTTAGTGATGGCACGGGAGCCGATCGTACGCCAAGGCATAAGCACTCCCACTGTGTCTTGGTGAGCGATCACTTTGTCAATGTAGACGCCCATTAGCGTAACTTTACACACCCACTAGCGCACGTCATCTCCAGGAAGTGTCTTAAAACATTGGTACATCGAGGACCATTGGAAGCGATCGCATCGCTTGTGGTTGACTCTACCCTCCCGCAAGCACTGCGAGCTCTTCAGTGTAAAAAACAACCAAATGACGTGTAGTAGGACGCATCTTTGAATTATGAACAGCCACAAAACTCCATTTGGACACTCAAACACGCCTCCATTCGCACATCCACTCCCCCATTCACAAGCACCTTCCCCTGTTACCACCCTCAAACGGTACATTCTGTCACTCAATGTAGCAGGCAGTCTGTGTACTATGAGCGCATGATTCCCCATCGCTGAGACTGGCTTGCACACGCGCACTGCGAATTATATGCATGCGCAGACGGGCGACTATCGTTCAGTGCGAGCGGCCGCAGCTTAGCGAGCAGGTCTGAATCAGGGCCTGTGTGTTAATGTTAGCCACACTTGTCATCAGTGCAGGGTTGCTGTGCTGCTGTCTGTTAAGGGGCTGCTGCCTCTTTCAGGGGTTCACCCCCAGTGTTCAAAATAAACAAATAAACAATTTTTTTGTGTGGCGTGTTAGCCACACCTGTCATCGGGGTAGGTGTGCAGGGGTGCTGTGCTGCTATCTGTCAAGGGGCTGCTGTCTCTTTCAGGGGTTCACACCAGTGTTCAAATAAAAAATTTAAAAAATAAACAATTTTTTTCGAGTGCGTGTTAGCCACACCTGTCATTGGCGTAGGTGCGCAGGGGTGCTGTGCTGCTGTCTGCCAAGGGGCTGCTGGCCCAAAAAAAACAAACCATTTTTTTGTGTGCATGTTAGCCACACCTGTCATCGGCATAGGTGTGCAGAGGTGCTGTGCTGCTGTTTTTCAAGGGGCTGCTGTCTCTTTCAGGGGTTCACCCCCAGTGTTCAAATAAAAAAATAAAAAAACAGTGTGTGCATGTTAGCTTCACCTGTCATCAGCGTAGGTGCGCAGTGGTGCTGTGCTGCTGTCTGTCAAGGGGCTGCTGTCTCTTTCAGGGGTTCACCACCCGAGTTCAAATAAAACATTTAAAAAATAAACACATTTTTTTGCGTGCGTGTTAGCCACACCTGTCATCGGCGTAGGTGCGCAGGGGTGCTGTGCTATCCTTTGTTCCTCAGAATGATCCTTGAGTGTTACGCCTGCTGCTGCTGTTGCTATAAGTGGATCTTCATCCCAGAAGCGGACCAGGAAGAAGACAACTTTTAGTAGTTCAAGTACAACCAAACAATTGACTATCACACAGTCCCTTGCATTGGCAAACAAGTATGACAGCAAACACCCAGTTGCACAGCGGATTACTGCCGCCATAACAGCTATGCTGGTATTAGATGTGCGTCCATTGTCTGCCATTAATGCAGTGGGTTTTACCCAGTTAATGGAGGTCCTGTGTCCCCGCTACAATGTGCCTTCTAGATTCCACTTCTCTAGAATAGTAATTCCCAATCTGTACAAGAGAATTAAAAAAAATATATTAATGTCCTATGAATTGCTGTTGTGCCCACTGTCCACTTAACCACAGACATGTGGACAAGTGGGACAGGGCAAACTAAAGATTACATGACTGTGACAGCCCACTGGGTAGGTGTATTGCCTTCAACAGTGCAAACAGCAGCAGCTAACAAATGCCAGCTCATTCAGAGGCAGGCTACTCTGTGTATCACCGGTTTTACTAAGAAACATACCCCTGAGAACCTCTTAGAAAAACTCAGGGAAATCATTGCAAAATGGCTTACCCCACTTGGACTCTCCTCAGGATGTGTGATTTCTGACAATGCCAGCAATATTGTGTAAACATTACATGTAGGCGAATTCGATCACATCGCATGTTTTGCTCACACAGTTAATCTGGTGGTGCAACATTTTTTTAAAAAATTACAGGGGTGTGCAGGAGATGCTCTCGGTGGCCCGAAAGATTTCTGGGCATTGTCGACATTCAGCAACTGCATGTCAAAGATTGCAGCACCAGCAAGAACTATTGAATTTGCCCTGCCATCAGCTGAAGCAAGAGGTAGTAACTAGGTGGAATTCTATCCTCTACATGCTTCACCGGATGGAGGAGCAGAAAAAGGCCACCCAAGGCTACACTATGGCCATTGACATAGGGAGAGGAGCGGGAATGCACCTTAGTCAAGCGCAGTGGAGAATCATTTCCATGTTGTGCAAGGTTCTCAACTCCTTTGAACTTGCCACAGGTAAAGTTAGTTCAGACACTGCCAGCTTGAGTCAGGTCATTGCCCTAATCAGACTTTTGCAAAAGCAGCTGGAGAAACTGAAGGAGGAGCTGAAACGGAGTGATTCCACTAAATATGTGGGACTTATAGATCAAGCCCTTCATTCGCTTCGACAGGATCCAAGGGTCATCGATCTCTTGAAATCAGATCACTATATTTTGGCGACTATACTTGATCCTAGGTTTAAGTCATACCTTGTGTCTTTCTTTCCGACGGACATAAATCCGAAAAGATGCAAAGAGCTGGTGGTGAAAATATTGTCAGCTCAAGCGGAACATGACATGGCAGCATCTCCTCCTTCAGTTTCTACAGCTGCCAGGAAAAAAATACATTTTCCTAAGAGACCCACTGCTGGTGGTGATGCAGATCAGTCAGCAAAACCTAATGACATCTGGTTGGGTCTGAAAAAACTGGCTACAATGAGTGACATGTCTACTGTGACTTTGTCTGATACGGTCACTATTCAGAAAATGGTGGATGACTATTTTAGGGATAGCATCCAAATAGGCATGTCAGACAGTCCATTTCACTACTGGCAGGAAAAAGAGTCACTTACACAAACTGGCTTTGCTGTACTTAAGTTGTCCACCCTCCAGTGTGTACTCTGAAAGAGTTTTCAGCACAGCCGGGAACCTTGTCAGTGATCGTCGTAGGAGGCTACTTCCCCAAAATGTGGAAAAGATGATGTTCATCAAAATGAATTAGAAACTCCACGAGGAAGACCTTTACTAGCACTTAAGTCCAAAAAAGACATTACAGTCTGACTCTGTAATGGTGGATTCCAGCGGGGATGAATTAATATTGTGTGAAGAAGAGGAGGATGCACACACTGATGGGGATGACGATGATGACATCTAATCTAATGTATTGTAAGGCCAGTTTGTGTATGGGATCATTGCCACCAATGTCCACTGCGCGTTGTCAGCTTGTTTTGTAGGGGGTCCAAACAAACCAATCATTTCAGCCACAAGTGGCAGCCCCTGTCGCTGAGTGATTGGTTTGTTAAACTGTGAATGTCCTGTTTCATATATACAACATAAGGGTGGGTTGGAGGGCCCAAGGACAATTCCATCTTGCACCTTTTTCTTTTGCTTTATGTGCTGGTTGGGGCATTGCTGCCTGACATTTATAATGTTATGGTTTATGAATGTCCAGAAATTGTAATGGCCACAGACAGCATCTCCTGAATGCCCCTTTCATATTATTTTAAACAAAATTCTGAACCAGTTGCTGCTTGTTGTGTCAACCCGGCAGCGCAAGTCGCACAACACTGACATTCAGCCGAGGGTTCTCAGCCCTTAAGGCTGCTACACGGCCCAAAGGCTGCATCCTGCTTCACTGCCCAAAGGCCACCTGTCATCACTCTACACCAGCCCCCAAGGCTGTAATGGCTGCAACTTGCCAAGAGTTCCAGCCCTCAAGGCTGTTGCAGGACTGGTTCCTTCCTAATCATAGCTCTGTATTCCACTACTACTCAGCCCGGAGGCTGCATAAACAATTAACTATCTATTCTTCAGCCAGTGGCTGCACCAACTATCAATTCTTCAGCCAGGGGTTGCACCAATTATCAATTCTTCAGCCAGGGGCTGCACCAATTATCAATTCTTCAGCCAGGGGCTGCACCAATTATCAATTCTTCATCCAGGGGCTTAACCAATTATCAAGTATCAATTCTTCAATCCTCAAGGGGTACCTCAACCATCATCTTTGCACAGTCCTCAACTCTATTGATCAATCAGTTTTGAGCCAGCTAGCTGGATGCAACCTTTTGGCCCTTTAACTAGATGAAAAAAATCAATATTGTGAGCTGTGATGTGGTCAAAATTGACTGGAAACGAGTGGAAATAAATGTTATTGAGGTTATTAATACTGTAGGAACAAAAAAAGGCCCATTTTATGTGATTTTAGCTGTTTTTATGATTTTTTTAAAGAAAAAATCCAGATCCAAAACAGAAATACAAAACACGGAGGTGAGGATTTGGCAAAACCAATCCAGATCCAAAACCAGGGGAGATCCAGATCCAAAACCAAAACACGAGGGTCAGCACACATCTCTAGTATCAAACAAAGCATACTGATAAATGCAGTCTTCTCACAGAGATACATGCTTTGTACAAAAGCCAGTATGTGCATTTAGTGCATTTAGTTCTGTGCCCTGCATCCACCCAGGATGGTTTCATTCAGAAGAAATCGTATGTTTAGATAAAAAAGATTATACCCAAAAACTATCCAAGATGCCAGACACATAGGTCCTGATGGCAAAGGAATGTTCTGCAGGTCCTAAATATCACTTACTCCCATAACTTTACTTGTGCCACTGGGCTCCTCTGATCTTTGTAACTGCCCTCACTATAATTAGTCATTACTTTTTTGCTGCCAAATCCAAGGGCCACTGCTCTCTGCTCATTCTCATTGGCCCCTCCAACACCGTGGACAACTCTCTCCTCCTGCAAATTGTTCACTGACTCGGTCTGCGTGACACTGCCCTCTCCTGGCTGTCCTCATACCTCTCTGACCACTGTTTCACTGTCTCTTTACATATCTTCCACTACCAGTTGGTGTCCCTCAAGGCTCTGTTCTTAGTCTTCTTCTATTCTCCCATTATACACATCCTCCCTAGGTGAGCTCTTCAGCTCGTTTAGCCTCCAATATCATCTCTATGCTGATGATGCTCAGATCTACCTCTCCTCCCCTGACCTCTTTCCCCCTCTCCCCTCACTTCTGTCTCCAGCTTTTTCTGCTATTTCCTCCTGGATGACCCAGCAATTTCTTACTTAACAAGTCTAAGATGAGCTGAAAGTCTTCCCACCTTCCCATATCCCTACTTATCTCGATATGAGAACCTCACCATCTTTTCTATCCCGCAAGTGCGCTGTCTTGCATTATCATTGACTCCACCATCTTCTATAAACCCCACATTCAGGCCCTCTCCCAGCCTTGTCATTTACACCTTCATAATGTTTCCAGGATCAGACCCTTTCTCACCCTAGATGCAACTATGACCCTCATCCTCTCACTGGTCTCTCTAGACTGGATTACTGCAATCTTCTCTTATCTGGCCTCCCTACCTTCCAATTCTTCTCACTCCAATTTGTCCTCAATGCTGCTGCCCAGCTCATTTTCCTCTACATAAATACTGCTTTTGGCGTCATAACGACGCCGGAAGCCCGAAGGTAGGACATCCAGACAGCGGCTCATAAGTATGCTAACCCTCCCCTGTCCCCCTCCCCTAACCCTCCCTTGGTGTTGCCTAACCCAAAAACTCCCGGGGTGGGACCTAACCCTAACCTCCCCCCGGGGGTGCCTAACCCTAACTCCCCCTTACCCTAGCCTAACCCTAACCCTCCACGGGGGGGTGCCTAACCCTAAGTCCCCCCGGGGGAGCCTAAACCTAGCCCTACAGTGGCTACAACCTAACTATCCACGGCTTACCTTGTTTGGGATGCCGGGCATTGGGATTTCGTCTTGGTGCTAATGATAGGCGTCAGCATTTCAACGTCTATCTTTAGTTCCGGGTTGGCCTTCCACCATCAGGATTCCGACAGATGGCATTCCAGGTGGCGGTAAATTAACTGCATCCCACTGCTTCTGCCTCCCCTCTCCACCAGGCCCAACACTGACACCACTGTCCCATTCAGAACCCAATTCATACTCCTCACAACTATAAAGCACTCCCCCAGTTCTTTCTCGCTATATCTCTGACCTCATCTCCTTCCACACCAGAGCAGTAACTGATCTTTTTGGTGCCCTGGGCAGGGTTCCCTCAGCCAGTAAAGCAGGATGCTATATACCCTCTCCTGGGCAGGGTTCTCTCAGCCAGTACAGCAGGATGCTATATACCCTCTCCAGGGCAGGGTTCCCACCACCAGCACAGCAGGATGCTATATACCCTCTCCGGGGCAGGGTTCCTCTAGCCAGCATGGCAGGAAGCTATATACCCTCTCCTGGGCAGGGTTCCCACTACCAGCACAGCAGAATGCTACATACCGTCTCCCAGGCAGGGTTCCCTCAGCCACTACAGCAAGATTCTATATACCCTCTCCCGGGCAGGGTACCCACAATCAGCACAGCAGGATGCTATATACCCTCTCCTGGGCAGGGTTCCCTCAGCCAGTACAGCAAGATGCTATATACCCTCTCCCGGGCAGGGTACCCACAATTAGCACAGCAGGATGCTATATACCCTCTCCCGGGCAGG
Organism: Taudactylus pleione; assembly: GCA_031769625.1. Classification (NCBI taxonomy): domain Eukaryota; kingdom Metazoa; phylum Chordata; class Amphibia; order Anura; family Myobatrachidae; genus Taudactylus; species Taudactylus pleione. Next base: position 303,308 of record JAUIMM010002037.1, read on the forward strand.
GTACCCACAATCAGCACAGCAGGATTCTATATACCCTCTCCCGGGCAGGGTTCCCTCAGCCACTACAGCAGAATGCTATATACCCTCTCCCAGGCAGGGTTCCCTCAGCCAGTACAGCAAGATGCTATATACCCTCTCCCGGGCAGGGTACCCACAATCAGCACAGCAGGATTCTATATACCCTCTCCCGGGCAGGGTTCCCACTACCAGCACTGTAGGATGCTATATACCCTCTCCCGGGCAGCATTCCCACCACCAGTACAGCAGGATGCTATATACCCTCTCCCGGGCAAGGTACCCACAATCAGCACAGCAGGATGCTATATACCCTCTCCCGGGCAGGGTTCCCTCAGCCAGTACAGCAAGATGCTATATACCCTCTCCCGGGCAGGGTACCCACAATTAGCACAGCAGGATGCTATATACCCTCTCACGGGCAGGGTACCCACAATCAGCACAGCAGGATTCTATATACCCTCTCCCGGGCAGGGTTCCCTCAGCCACTACAGCAGAATGCTATATACCCTCTCCCGGGCAGGGTTCCCTCAGCCAGTACAGCAAGATGCTATATACCCTCTCCCGGGCAGGGTACCCACAATCAGCACAGCAGGATTCTATATACCCTCTCCCGGGCAGGGTTCCCACTACCAGCACAGCAGGATGCTATATACCCTCTCCCGGGCAGCATTCCCACCACCAGTACAGCAGGATGCTATATACCCTCTCCCGGGCAAGGTACCCACAATCAGCACAGCAGGATGCTATATATCCTCTCCCGGGCAGCGTTCCCACCACCAGCACAGCAGGATGCTATATACCCTCTCCCGGGCAAGGTACAAACAATCAGCACAGCAGGATGCTATATACCCTCTCCCGGGCAGGGTACCCACAATCAGCACAGCAGGATGCTATATACCGTCTCCCGGGCAGGGTACCCACAATCAGCACAGCAGGATGCTATATACCCTCTCCTGGGCAAGGTACCAACAATCAGCACAGCAGGATGCTGTATACCCTCTCCCGGGCAGGGTACCCACAATCAGCACAGCAGGATGCTATATACCCTCTCCCGGGCAAGGTACCCACAACAGGCACAGCAGGATGCTATATACCCTCTCCCGGGCAGGGTACCCACAATCAGCACAGCAGGATGCTATATACCCTCTCCCTGGCAGGGTACCCACAATCAGCACAGCAGGATGCTATATACCCTCTCCCGGGCAAGGTACCCACAATAGCCCCAGCAGGATGCTATATACCCTCTCCCGGGCAGGGTACCCACAATCAGCACAGCAGGATGTTATATACCCTCTCCTGGGCAAGGTACCCACAATAGCCCCAGCAGGATGCTATATACCCTCTCCCGGGCAAGGTACCCAGCTGGGAACATAATGAATGTGATGAGTGAAGCTGCCATAGTAGAGAGTTTGCTCCTCCTGTGCCGCCTTCCTCTATACCTCACACCTCTCCCTCTGTGCAGACTGGAGGAAGCCTGTCCAGGAGAGATCACAGTACATAAACATAGATAAATATTGCTCTCCTAACTAGTGGATTCCAGGGAAGCCCATGAGGTCTATTTATCAATCTGTGGAGATAGTAAATATTTTCTATGCTTATCTAGTGATGGAACATCATCTATCGCTGTTATTTGCCAATAAAGTTTCTTGCTGTGCTCACCAGCATCAGTGGTTGGCAGTGGTTGGCAGTGGTTGGCAGTGGTATTTACCGATTCACCAGCCAGTCCTGATTCCCTCAGCCGAGTCACAAATGCGCATTGCTCTGGAAGCCTGGACACAGCCCAGCATAGCCCTCAATTCCGTCTACACGCCCTCACACAACTTCGCCCACGTGCGAATGCCACATTACAACCCAGTTACACCCATTCAGCCACATTCAGAGATGCGACTAAGATGCGTCCAGCTTGGTCTCGCCCATAGATGTGTGCGCTCAGTTGCTGTGTGCAACTCTCCCATATACTGTATACTATATATTATATATACATTATTTTACAGGCTTCATTAAGAGACGGAGAATGTGGCTCTATTTATTTATCAACGGGTGATAACCCTAAACGGCTGTTATTCTCACTTTGGTTGAGGTTTTTCAAAGGATACTGCTGACAGCGACTATCGGCAAGTACCGCCAGCGATAAAGGTAAATACTTATAGCCTTCCATAGCGATTGTTTCAGGGATTGCTGCTTTATATATTGTTGTGCCCAAATTCTCTTCCTACAATAGGACTTGGTGGTGATTAGTATTAAGGTGCGTACACATGGTACGATATCTATGAATAATATTAACGTTATCGTTCAAGAATATATCTTTGATATCATTCATTTATATGCAGTGAACGACCAATGATTTGCGTTCCAGCATGAGCGATAACAATATCTATGATCGTCCATACATGCAGGCTAACTTCCACAATATCGTCAACTTTGCCTGTTCAGAGATGTGGTACGATGACTTCAATGACAGATATCTTTCAAGTCGCTGGTGGTACAGATGGTACCGTGTGTATGCAGCTTTATACCCGCACTCACATATAGCCAACACCTCTACACGTCACTGGTGGTACAGATCATACCGTGTGTATGCAGCTTTATCCCCGCACTCACATATAGCCAACACCTCTACACGTCACTGGTGATACAGATCGTACCGTGTGTATGCAGCTATATCCCCACACTCACATATAGCCAACATCTCTACACATCACTGGTGGTACAGATCGTACCGTGTGTATGCAGCTTTATCCCCGCACTCACATATAGCCAACACCTCTACACGTCACTGGTGGTACAGATCATACCGTGTGTATGCAGCTTTAACCCCACACTCACATACAGCCAACACCTCTACAAGTCACTGGTGGTACCGTGTGTATGCAGCTTTATCCCCACAATCACATATAGCCAACACCTCTACACGTCGCTGGTGGTACAGATCATACCGTGTGTATGCAGCTTTATCCCCGCACTCACATATAGCCAACACCTCTACTCATCACTGGTGGTACAGATCGTACCGTGTGTATGCAGCTTTATCCCCACACTCACATATGGCCAACACCTCTACACGTCACTGGTGGTACAGATCGTACCGTGTGTATGCAGCTTTATCCCCGCACTCACATATAGCCAACACCTCTACACGTCACTGGTGGTACAGATCGTACCGTGTGTATGCAGTATTATCCCCACACTCACATATAGCCAACACCTCTACACGTCACTGGTGGTACAGATCGTACCGTGTGTATGCAGCTTTATCCCCATACTCACATATAGCCAACAGCTCTACACGTCACTGGTGGTACAGATCGTACCGTGTGTATGCAGCTTTATCCCCATACTCACATATAGCCAACAGCTCTACACGTCACTGGTGGTACAGATGGTACCGTGTGTATGCAGCTATATCCCCGCACTCACATATAGCCAACACCTCTACAAGTCACTGGTGGTACAGATCGTACCGTGTGTATGCAGCTTTATCCCCGCACTCACATATAGCCAACACCTCTACACATCACTGGTGGTACAGATCGTACCATGTGTATGCAGCTTTATCCCCGCACTCACATATAGCCAACACCTCTACAAGTCACTGGTGGTACAGATGGTAGCGTGTGTATGCAGCTTTATCCCCGCACTCACATATAGCCAACACCTCTACACGTCACTGGTGGTACAGATCCGTACCGTGTGTATGCAGCTTTATCCCCGCACTGACATATAGCCAACACCTCTACACGTCACTGGTGGTACAGATCATACTGTGTGTATGCAGCTTTATCCCCGCACTCACGTATAGCCAACACCTCTACACGTCACTGGTGGTACAGATGGTACCGTGTGTATGCAGCTTTATCCCCACACTCACATATAGCCAACACCTCTACAAGTCACTGGTGGTACAGATCGTACCGTGTGTATGCAGCTTTATCCCCGCACTCACATATAGCCAACACCTCTACACATCACTGGTGGTACAGATCGTACCATGTGTATGCAGCTTTATCCCCGCACTCACATATAGCCAACACCTCTACAAGTCACTGGTGGTACAGATGGTAGCGTGTGTATGCAGCTTTATCCCCGCACTCACATATAGCCAACACCTCTACACGTCACTGGTGGTACAGATCCGTACCGTGTGTATGCAGCTTTATCCCCGCACTGACATATAGCCAACACCTCTACACGTCACTGGTGGTACAGATCATACTGTGTGTATGCAGCTTTATCCCCGCACTCACGTATAGCCAACACCTCTACACGTCACTGGTGGTACAGATGGTACCGTGTGTATGCAGCTTTATCCCCACACTCACATATAGCCAACACCTCTACAAGTCACTGGTGGTACAGATCATACAGTGTGTATGCAGCTTTATCCCCACACTCACATATAGCCAACACCTCTACAAGTCACTGTTGGTACGGATCGTACCGTGTGTATGCAGCTTTATCCCCGCACTCACATATAGCCAACACCTCTACACGTCACTGGTGGTACAGATGGTACCGTGTGTATGCAGCTTTATCCCCGCCCTCATGTATAGCCAACACCTCTACACGTCACTGGTGGTACAGATGGTACCGTGTGTATGCAGCTTTATCCCCACACTCACATATAGCCAACACCTCTACACATCACTGGTGATACAGATGGTACCGTGTGTATGCAGCTATGTCCCCACACTCACATATAGCCAACACCTCTACACGTCACTGGTGGTACAGATCGTACCGTGTGTATGCAGCTTTATCCCCACACTCACATATAGCCAACACCTCTACACGTCACTGGTGATACAGATGGTACCGTGTGTATGCAGCTATATCCCCACACTCACATATAGCCAACACCTCTACACGTCACTGGTGGTACAGATGGTACCGTGTGTATGCAGCTATATCCCCACACTCACATATAGCCAACACCTCTACATGTCACTGGTGGTACAGATCGTACCATGTGTATGCAGCTTTATCCCCGCACTCACATATAGCCAACACCTCTACACGTCACTGGTGGTACAGATCGTACCGTGTGTATGCAGCTTTATCCCCACACTCACATATAGCCAACACCTCAACACATCACTGGTGATACAGATGGTACCGTGTGAATGCAGCTTTATCCCCGCACTCACGTATAGCCAACACCTCTACAAGTCACTGGTGGTACAGATCGTACCGTGTGTATGCAGCTTTATCCCCACACTCACATATAGCCAACACCTCTACACGTCACTGGTGATACAGATGGTACCGTGTGTATGCAGCTATGTCCCCACACTCACATATAGCCAACACCTCTACACGTCACTGGTGGTACAGATCGTACCGTGTGTATGCAGCTTTATCCCCACACTCACATATAGCCAACACCTCTACACGTCACTGGTGATACAGATGGTACCGTGTGTATGCAGCTATATCCCCACACTCACATATAGCCAACACCTCTACACGTCACTGGTGGTACAGATGGTACCGTGTGTATGCAGCTATATCCCCACACTCACATATAGCCAACACCTCTACATGTCACTGGTGGTACAGATCGTACCATGTGTATGCAGCTTTATCCCCGCACTCACATATAGCCAACACCTCTACACGTCACTGGTGGTACAGATCGTACCGTGTGTATGCAGCTTTATCCCCACACTCACATATAGCCAACACCTCTACAAGTCACTGGTGGTACAGACCGTACCGTGTGTATGCAGCTTTATCCCCACACTCACATATAGCCAACACCTCTACACGTCACTGGTGGTACAGATCGTACCGTGTGTATGCAGCTTTATCCCCACACTCACATATAGCCAACACCTCTACACGTCACTGGTGGTACAGATCGTACCGTGTGTATGCAGCTTTATCCCCGCACTCACATATAGCCAACACCTCTACACGTCACTGGTGGTACAGATCATACCATGTGTATGCAGCTTTATCCCCGCACTCACATACAGCCAACACCTCTACACGTCACTGGTGGTACAGATCATACCATGTGTATGCAGCTTTATCCCCGCACTCACATACAGCCAACACCTCTACACGTCACTGGTGGTACAGATCGTACCGTGTGTATGCAGCTTTATCCCCACACTCACATATAGCCAACACCTCTACACGTCACTGGTGGTACAGATCGTACCGTGTGTATGCAGCTTTATCCCCGCACTCACATATAGCCAACACCTCTACACGTCACTGGTGGTACAGATCATACCATGTGTATGCAGCTTTATCCCCGCACTCACATACAGCCAACACCTCTACAAGTCACTGGTGGTACACATGGTACCGTGTGTATGCAGTATTATCCCCGCACTCACATATAGCCAACACCTCTACACGTCACTGGTGGTACAGATGGTACCGTGTGTATGCAGCTTTATCCCCGCACTCACATATAGCCAACACCTCTACACGTCACTGGTGGTACAGATCGTACCGTGTGTATGCAGCTTTATCCCCACACTCACAAATAGCCAACACCTCTACACATCACTGGTGGTACAGATCATACCGTGTGTATGCAGCTTTATCCCCACACTCACATATAGCCAACACCTCTACACGTCACTGGTGGTACAGATCATACCGTGTGTATGCAGCTATATCCCCGCACTCACATATAGCCAACACCTCTACACGTCACTGGTGGTACAGATCGTACCGTGTGTATGCAGCTTTATCCCCACACTCACATATAGCCAACACCTCTACACGTCACTGGTGGTACAGATCGTACCGTGTGTATGCAGCTTTATCCCCATACTCACATATAGCCAACAGCTCTACACGTCACTGGTGGTACAGATCGTACCGTGTGTATGCAGCTTTATCCCCATACTCACATATAGCCAACAGCTCTACACGTCACTGGTGGTACAGATGGTACCGTGTGTATGCAGCTATATCCCCGCACTCACATATAGCCAACACCTCTACAAGTCACTGGTGGTACAGATCGTACCGTGTGTATGCAGCTTTATCCCCGCACTCACATATAGCCAACACCTCTACACATCACTGGTGGTACAGATCGTACCATGTGTATGCAGCTTTATCCCCGCACTCACATATAGCCAACACCTCTACAAGTCACTGGTGGTACAGATGGTAGCGTGTGTATGCAGCTTTATCCCCGCACTCACATATAGCCAACACCTCTACACGTCACTGGTGGTACAGATCCGTACCGTGTGTATGCAGCTTTATCCCCGCACTGACATATAGCCAACACCTCTACACGTCACTGGTGGTACAGATCATACTGTGTGTATGCAGCTTTATCCCCGCACTCACGTATAGCCAACACCTCTACACGTCACTGGTGGTACAGATGGTACCGTGTGTATGCAGCTTTATCCCCACACTCACATATAGCCAACACCTCTACAAGTCACTGGTGGTACAGATCATACAGTGTGTATGCAGCTTTATCCCCACACTCACATATAGCCAACACCTCTACAAGTCACTGTTGGTACGGATCGTACCGTGTGTATGCAGCTTTATCCCCACACTCACATATAGCCAACACCTCTACACGTCACTGGTGGTACAGATGGTACCGTGTGTATGCAGCTTTATCCCCGCCCTCATGTATAGCCAACACCTCTACACGTCACTGGTGGTACAGATGGTACCGTGTGTATGCAGCTTTATCCCCGCACTCACATATAGCCAACACCTCTACACGTCACTGGTGGTACAGATCGTACCGTGTGTATGCAGCTTTATCCCCACACTCACAAATAGCCAACACCTCTACACATCACTGGTGGTACAGATCATACCGTGTGTATGCAGCTTTATCCCCACACTCACATATAGCCAACACCTCTACACGTCACTGGTGGTACAGATCATACCGTGTGTATGCAGCTATATCCCCGCACTCACATATAGCCAACACCTCTACACGTCACTGGTGGTACAGATCGTACCGTGTGTATGCAGCTTTATCCCCACACTCACATATAGCCAACACCTCTACACGTCACTGGTGATACAGATCGTACCGTGTGTATGCAGCTTTATCCCCACACTCACATATAGCCAACACCTCTACACGTCACTGGTGGTACAGACCGTTCCGTGTGTATGCAGCTTTATCCCCGCACTCACATATAGCCAACACCTCTACAAGTCACTGGTGGTACACATGGTACCGTGTGTATGCAGCTTTATCCCCACACTCACATATAGCCAACACCTCTACACGTCACTGGTGGTACAGATCATACCATGTGTATGCAGCTTTATCCCCGCACTCACATATAGCCAACACCTCTACACGTCACTGGTGGTACAGATGGTACCGTGTGTATGCAGCTATATCCCCGCACTCACATATAGCCAACACCTCTACACGTCACTGGTGGTACAGATGGTACCGTGTGTATGCAGCTATATCCCCGCACTCACATATAGCCAACACCTCTACACGTCACTGGTGGTACCGTGTGTATGCAGCTTTATCCCCGCACTCACATATAGCCAACACCTCTACACGTCACTGGTGGTACAGATGGTACCATGTGTATACAGCTTTATCCCCGCACTCACATATAGCCAACACCTCTACACGTCACTGGTGATACAGATCGTACCATGTGTATGCAGCTTTATCAACACACTCACATATAGAAAACACCTCTACACGTCACTGGTGGTACAGATCATACCATGTGTATGCAGCTTTATCCCCGCACTCACATATAGCCAACACCTCTACACGTCACTGGTGGTACAGATGGTACCGTGTGTATGCAGCTATATCCCCGCACTCACATATAGCCAACACCTCTACACGTCACTGGTGGTACAGATGGTACCGTGTGTATGCAGCTATATCCCCGCACTCACATATAGCCAACACCTCTACACGTCACTGGTGATACAGATTGTACCGTGTGTATGCAGCTTTATTCCCACTCTCACATATAGCCAACACCTCTACACGTCACTGGTGGTACAGATTGTACTGTGTGTATGCAGCTTTATCCCCGCACTCACATATAGCCAACACCTCTACACGTCACTGGTGGTACAGATCGTACCGTGTGTATGCAGCTTTATCCCCGCACTCACATATAGCCAACACCTCTACACGTCACTGGTGGTACAGATCGTACCGTGTGTATGCAGCTTTATTCCCACACTCACATATAGCCAACACCTCTACACGTCACTGGTGGTACAGATCGTACCGTGTGTATGCAGCTTTATCCCCGCTCTCACATATAGCCAACACCTCTACACGTCACTGTTGGTACAGATTGTACCGTGTGTATGCAGCTATATCCCCACACTCACATATAGCCAACACCTCTACACGTCACTGGTGGTACAGATTGTACCGTGTGTATGCAGCTTTATCCCCGCACTCACATATAGCCAACACCTCTACACGTCACTGGTGGTACAGATTGTACCGTGTGTATGCAGCTATATCCCCACACTCACATATAGCCAACACCTCTACACGTCACTGGTGGTACAGATTGTACCGTGTGTATGCAGCTTTATCCCCGCACTCACATATAGCCAACACCTCTACACGTCACCTTCATTGCTGTCTGGGCCTCTCTACTTACTAATTGGTTGATATTAACATTTACTGAACTTATATGTGAAATATTGTAACTATATTTTTTGCTAGAGGAGCGAAGAGAACAGCCATGGAGTTCTGCTATACCTCACATGCTTTTATTCAGAAGCCTGTGTAACCCACCCCCACATTGCAGAGAGAGCATGTGCTATGGCAGATTCTGATATACACAGCTGTCAGTCTCATGCACAGTGATTCATCATCCGTATACTCTCCAAGGCTAACAAGATGGGAAGACATCACTTACTGTATATGCAGCAATATCACTATACTGTACTTGTATCCGCTGTGAGACTGCATGAAGCAAGCATTCACTTACAATAAATGTGGCAGCTATAAGAATAATAAGGGCACATACTGTAATTTTATTGATATATACAACATTATTTAGACAAAAACACCGAACATAAATGACCAAATATATGTGTTACTCCGTAGACAGGGGAACCTGCACAATGCAAGGCTCGGGATATCATGCTTTGTAAACCATGGGGAAGATCAAGCTTTACAAAAAGCTAAGATGAGGATGATTATTTATCCAAATTTAAAGCATATTTCCCAAGAATAAAATAAAACGGCAGCTGCTGATCCGTATGAAATCATCTCTATTTACAGTGAGCATTGCTGTTTTCCTTTAATAGTTATATAAAACAGTATTAATGAACTGTAAATTATTTTCTAAAGGATTTAAATGAATCTTTAGCTATAGTTAAAAGTAATGCCTTATTATGGGAATACCAATTTGTAAACTCCAGATTATATATGAAACAATAAACAATAAAAGGTTCTCTTGCAAATTACAGCCTGATAACGGTACTGTCAGGATTTCTTAGGATTACTGTAGTTGCAAATGATTTGGTGAGATTCACCTAGAGCCACCCACAGAGTCTAACAAGGACTTAATTTTCACCAGGAAACCCTGCAGTGAGATATAGACTTTGCTGCAGGTACACAGGAATCCATGAGAAGGTACTAACCGTACATAGAGGGCAGCCAAGTCAGGAGTGTGCACTCTAGGAGAAAGCCAAGGATCTGACAAGGAAGTAATGGAGTGAGGGCGGCAATGACTGTGATTGGCTGCAGTGGACAGCTGGGTGAGACAGAGTGAGGAATGTGCACCTGCGCTGTCTCCTCCACCGCACTACACTCTGGGCTCTAAGACTCGGCATCAACTGGACGCGCAACCTCTAAGTCATACGGTCCTTAGCTCCTCAAGTGAGACAACTATAAAATGCATTATTGCTATTGTGGCTACCACCAGAGACCACCATTGGCCTAGCTGTGGAACAGCACGTGTATTCCACAATTCACAGAATATTGTAGAAATGTGACATATGGATAGGCCTGCAGGGAGCATATGAAGATAAAGGTTTAATAAGGAGAATAAACTGTATGGTACCAAACTACAGTAAGTGCATGCAGAGACATTAAAGAGTAGATTGACAAGATGGCCATATGTCAGAATCTATAGGATTCCAGGTGAATGACGAGGAGGTTGCAATGGCAATGCTGCTGAATAAATTTTTTTTAGTGGTGGCTTTGGAATCCTGTGCATCTAAACAATCAATGCAGAGCATGAGGGATAAGCTGCTTCAGTATCAAGAACATATACCGGTTGAGAAAAACTCAAAGTTGTGCTTTACGCACAAACATCACTAACCCCAAAAGGCCCAAGGGTGTGATTCAGCATGGATTGCAATTGTAACCGCGTATGCAGATTGGCCGATAATTGTGTACTGTGCATGCACCGCACTGCACATGTGCAACATTTGGACTGCGATTATGAACGCAGACAGGAATCCATCGCAGACTAAGTGACAGGCTATAAGTGTCTGGGGGGTGGTGACAGGGGGAGTGTTTGCTGAAATGTAGGCATGTCTCTTCATTTGAACGCCGTTGCATGGGCGTGCATTAATTAACCACTGCGAATGCCTGCATAGCTTGAGGGCTCACTTCGTGTGATGAAACTTCTTTGATGGGTCAGATATGCTGTAATTGTGCGCGATGGGCTGATGTGCTCTGATGTTACAGATGTATACACAGGACTGTGAGGTATTACGGATGTGAGATAGCAATAGTGGGTGTCTCTATGCTGGCTGAGCTGTGGTTGATGTTACAGATGTATACACAGGACTGTGAGGTATTACAGATGTGATAGCAGTAGTGGGTGTCTCAATGCTGGCTGTGCTGTGGCTGATGTTACAGATGTATACACAGGACTGTGAGGTATTACGGATGTGAGATAGCAATAGTGGGTGTCTCTATGCTGGCTGAGCTGTGGTTGATGTTACTGATGTATACACAGGACTGTGAGGTATTACAGATGTGAGATAGCAGCAGTGGGTGTTTATGCTGGCTGAGCTGTGGCTGATGTTACAGATGTATACACAGGACTGTGAGGTATTACAGATGTGAGATAGCAGTAGTGGTTGTCTCTATGCTGGCTGAGCTGTGGCTGATGTTACAGATGTATACACAGGACAGTGAGGAATTACAGATGTGAGATAGCAGTACTGGGCGTCTCTATGCTGGCTGAGCTGTGGCTGATGTTACAGATGTATACACAGGACTGTGAGGTATTACAGATGTGAGATAGCAGTAGTGGACGTCTCTATGCTGGCTGAGCTGTGGCTGATGTTACAGATGTATACACAGGACTGTGAGGTATTACAGATGTGAGAAAGCAGTAGTGGGTGTCTCTATGCTGGCTGAGCTGTGGCTGATGTATACACAGAACTGTGAGGTAGTACGGATGTGAGATAGCAGTAGTGGGTGTCTATGCTGGCTGTGCTGTGGCTGATGTTACAGATGTATACACAGGACTGTGAGGTATTACAGATGTGAGATAGCAGTAGTGGACGTCTCTATGCTGGCTGAGCTGTGGCTGATGTTACAGATGTATACACAGGACTGTGAGGTATTACAGATGTGAGATAGCAGTAGTGGGTGTCTCTATGCTGGCTGAGCTGTGACTGATGTTACAGATGTATACACAGGACTGTGAGGTATTATAGATGTGAGATAGCAGTAGTGGGTGTCTATGCTGGCTGAGCTGTGGCTGATGTTACAGATGTATACACAGGACTGTGAGGTATTACAGATGTGAGATAGCAGTAGTGGGCGTCTCTATGCTGGCTGAGCTGTGGCTGATGTTACAGATGTATACACAGGACTGTGAGGTATTACAGATGTGAGATAGCAGTAGTGGGTGTCTCTATGCTGGCTGAGCTGTGGCTGATGTTACAGATGTATAAACAGGACTGTGAGGTATTACAGATGTGAGATAGCAGTAGTGGGTGTCTCTATGCTGGCTGAGCTGTGGCTGATGTTACAGTTGTATACACAGGACTGTGACGTATTACATATGTGAGATAGCAGTAGTGGGTGTCTCTATGCTGGCTGAGCTGTGGCTGATATTACAGATGTATACACAGGACTGTGAGGTATTACAGATGTGAGATAGCAGTTGTGGGTGTCTCTATGCTGGCTGAGCTGTGACTAATGTTACAGATGTATACACAGGACTGTGAGGTATTACAGATGTGAGATAGCAGTAGTGGGTGTCTCTATGCTGGCTGAGCTGTGGCTGATGTTACAGATGTATACACAGGACTGTGAGGTATTACAGATGTGAGATAGCAGTAGTGGGTGTCTCTATGCTGGCTGAGCTGTGGCTGCTGTTACAGATGTATACACAGGACTGTGACGTATTACATATGTGAGAGAGCAGTAGTGGGTGTGTCTATGCTGGCTGAGCTGAGGCTGATGTTACAGATGTATACACAGGACTGTGACATATTACAGATGTGAGATAGCAGTTGTGGGTGTCTCTATGCTTGCTGAGCTGTGGCTAATGTTACAGATGTATACACAGGACTGTGAGGTATTACAGATGTGAGATAGCAGTAGTGGGTGTCTCTATGCTGGCTGTGCTGTGGCTGATGTTACAGATGTATACACAGGACTGTGAGGTATTACAGATGTGAGATAGCAGTAGTGGGTGTCTCTATGCTGGCTGTGCTGTGGCTGATGTTACAGATGTATACACAGGACTGTGAGGTATTACAGATGTGAGATAGCAGTAGTGGGTGTCTCTATGCTGGCTGAGCTGTGGCTGATGTTACAGATGTATACACAGTACTGTGAGGTATTACAGATGTGAGATAGCAGTAGTGGGTGTCTCTATGCTGGCTGAGCTGTGGCTGATGTTACAGATGTATACACAGGACTGTGAGGTATTGCAAATGTGAGATAGCAGTAGTGGGCGTTTCTGTGATGGCTGAGCTGTGGCTGATGTTACAGATGTATACATAGGACTGTGAGGTATTACAGATGTGAGATAGCAGTAGTGAGCACCTCTATGCTGGCTGAGCTGTGGCTGATGTTACAGATGTATACACAGGACTGTGAGGTATTACAGATGTGAGATAGCAGTAGTCGGTGTCTCTATGCTGTCTGAGCTGTGGCTGATGTTACAGATGTATACACAGGACTGTGAGGTATTACAGATGTGAGATAGCAGTAGTGGGTGTCTCTATGCTGTCTGAGCTGTGGCTGATGTTACAGATGTATACGCAGTACTGTGAGGTATTACGGATGTGAGAAAGCAGTAGTGAGCTTTTCTATGCTGGCTGAGCTGTGGCTGATGTTATAGATGTATACGCAGGACTGTGAGGTATTACAGATGTGAGATAGCAGTAGTGGGTGTCTCTATGCTGGCTGAGCTGTGGCTGATGTTACAGATGTATATACAGGACTATGAGGTATTACACATGTGAGATAGCAGTAGTGGGCGTCTCTATGCTGGCTGAGCTGTGGCTGATGTTACAGATGTATACACAGGACTGTGAGGTGTTACAGATGTGAGATAGCAGTAGTGGGTGTCTCTATGCTGGCTGAGCTGTGGCTGATGTTACAGTTGTATACACAGGACTGTGAGGTATTACAGATGTGAGATAGCAGTAGTGGGTGTCTCTATGCTGGCTGAGCTGTGGCTGATGTTACAGTTGTATACACAGGACTGTGAGGTATTACAGATGTGAGATAGCAGTAGTGGGAGTCTCTATGCTGGCTGAGCTGTGGCTGATGTTACAGATGTATACACAGGACTGTGAGGTATTACAGATGTGAGATAGCAGTAGTGGGTGTCTCTATGCTGTCTGAGCTGTGGCTGATGTTACAGATGTATACACAGGACTGTGAGGTATTACAGATGTGAGATAGCAGTAGTGGGTGTCTCTATGCTGTCTGAGCTGTGGCTGATTTTATAGATGTATACGCAGGACTGTGAGGTATTACAGATGTGAGATAGCAGTAGTGGGTGTCTCTATGCTGGCTGAGCTGTGGCTGATGTTACAGATGTATACGCAGTACTGTGAGGTATTACAGATGTGAGAAAGCAGTAGTGGGTGTCTCTATGCTGGCTGAGCTGTGGCTGATATTACAGATGTATACACAGGACTGTGAGGTATTACAGATGTGAGATAGCAGTAGTGGGTGTCTCTATGCTGTCTGAGCTGTGGCTGATGTTACAGATGTATACGCAGGACTGTGAGGTATTAAAGATGTGAGATAGCAGTAGTGGGTGTCTCTATGCTGGCTGAACTGTGGCTGATTTTATAGATGTATACGCAGGACTGTGAGGTATTACAGATGTGAGATAGCAGTAGTGGGTGTCTCTATGCTGGCTGAGCTGTGGCTGATGTTACAGATGTATACACAGGACTGTGAGGTATTACACATGTGAGATAGCAGTAGTGGGCGTCTCTATGCTGGCTGAGCTGTGACTGATGTATACACATAACTGTGAGCTATTACAGATGTGAGAAAGCAGTAGTGGGTGTCTCTATGCTGGCTCAGCTGTGGCTGATGTATACACAGAACTGTGAGGTAGTACGGATGTGAGATAGCAGTAGTGGGTGTCTATGCTGGCTGTGCTGTGGCTGATGTTACAGATGTATACACAGGACTGTGAGGTATTACAGATGTGAGATAGCAGTAGTGGACGTCTCTATGCTGGCTGAGCTGTGGCTGATGTTACAGATGTATACACAGGACTGTGAGGTATTACAGATGTGAGATAGCAGTAGTGGGTGTCTCTATGCTGGCTGAGCTGTGACTGATGTTACAGATGTATACACAGGACTGTGAGGTATTATAGATGTGAGATAGCAGTAGTGGGTGTCCATGCTGGCTGAGCTGTGGCTGATGTTACTGATGCATACACAGGACTGTGAGGTATTACAGATGTGAGATAGCAGTAGTGGGTGTCTCTATGCTGTCTGAGCTGTGGCTGATATTACAGATGTATACACAGGACTGTGAGGTATTACAGATGTGAGATAGCAGTAGTGGGAGTCTCTATGCTGGCTGAGCTGTGGCTGATGTTACAGATGTATACACAGGACTGTGAGGTATTACAGATGTGAGATAGCAGTAGAGGGTGTCTCTATGCTGTCTGAGCTGTGGCTGATGTTACAGATGTATACACAGGACTGTGAGGTATTACAGATGTGAGATAGCAGCAGTGGGTGTCTCTATGCTGGCTGAGCTGTGGCTGATGTTATAGATGTATACGCAGGACTGTGAGGTATTACAGATGTGAGATAGCAGTAGTGGGTGTCTCTATGCTGGCTGAGCTGTGGCTGATGTTACAGATGTATACACAGGACTGTGAGGTATTACACATGTGAGATAGCAGTAGTGGGCGTCTCTATGCTGGCTGAGCTGTGACTGATGTTACAGATGTATACACAGGACTGTGAGGTATTACAGATGTGAGAGATAGCAGTAGTGGGTGTCCCTATGCTGGCTGAGCTGTGGCTGATGTTACAGATGTATACACAGGACTGTGAGGTATTACAGATGTGAGAAAGCAGTAGTGGGTGTCTCTATGCTGGCTGAGCTGTGGCTGATGTATACACAGAACTGTGAGGTAGTACGGATGTGAGATAGCAGTAGTGGGTGTCTATGCTGGCTGTGCTGTGGCTGATGTTACAGATGTATACACAGGACTCTGAGGTATTACAGATGTGAGATAGCAGTAGTGGACGTCTCTATGCTGGCTGAGCTGTGGCTGAAGTTACAGATGTATACACAGGACTGTGAGGTATTACAGATGTGAGATAGCAGTAGTGGGTGTCTCTATGCTGGCAGAGCTGTGGCTGATGTTACAGGTGTATACACAGGACTGTGAGGTATTACAGATGTGAGATAGCAGTAGTGGGTGTCTCTATGCTGGCTGAGCTGTGGCTGATGTTACAGATGTATACACAGGACTCTGAGGTATTACAAATGTGAGATAGCAGTAGTGGGTGTCTCTATGCTGGCTGAGCTGTGGCTGATGTTACAGATGTATACACAGGACTGTGAGGTATTATAGATGTGAGATAGCAGATGTGGGTGTCTATGCTGGCTGAGCTGTGGCTGATGTTACAGATGTATACACAGGACTGTGAGGTATTACAGATGTGAGATAGCAGTAGTGGGCGTCTCTGTGCTGGCTGAGCTGTGGCTGATGTTACAGATGTATACACAGGACTGTGAGGTATTACAGATGTGAGATAGCAGTAGTGGGTGTCTCTATGCTGGCTGTGGTGTGGCTGATGTTACAGATGTATACACAGGACTGTGAGGTATTACAGATGTGAGATAGCAGTAGTGGGTGTCTCTATGCTGGCTGAGCTGTGGCTGCTGTTACAGATGTATACACAGGACTGTGAGGTATTACAGATGTGAGATAGCAGTAGTGGGTGTCTCTATGCTGGCTGAGCTGTGGCTGCTGTTACAGATGTATACACAGGACTGTGAGGTATTACAGATGTGAGAACAGTAGTGGGTGTCTCTATGCTGGCTGAGCTGTGGCTAATGTTACAGATGTATACACAGGACTTTGAGGTATTACAGACGTGAGATAGCAGTAGTGGGTGTCTCTATGCTGGCTGAGCTGTGGCTGATGTAACAGATGTATACACAGTACTGTGAGGTATTACAGATGTGAGATAGCAGTAGTGGGTGTCTCTATGCTGGCTGAGCTGTGGCTGATGTTACAGATGTATACACAGGACTGTGAGGTATTACAGATGTGAGTTAGCAGTAGTGGGCGTTTCTGTGATGGCTGAGCTGTGGCTGATGTTACAGATGTATACATAGGACTGTGAGGTATTACAGATGTGAGATAGCAGTAGTGAGCACCTCTATGCTGGCTGAGCTGTGGCTGATGTTACAGATGTATACACATGACTGTGAGGTATTACAGATGTGAGATAGCAGTAGTCGGTGTCTCTATGCTATCTGAGCTGTGGCTGATGTTACAGATGTATACACAGGACTGTGAGGTATTACAGATGTGAGATAGAAGTAGTGGGTGTCTCTATGCTGTCTGAGCTGTGGCTGATGTTACAGATGTATACGCAGTACTGTGAGGTATTACGGATGTGAGAAAGCAGTAGTGAGCTTCTCTATGCTGGCTGAGCTGTGGCTGATGTTATAGATGTATACGCAGGACTGTGAGGTATTACAGATGTGAGATAGCAGTAGTGGGTGTCTCTATGCTGGCTGAGCTGTGGCTGATGATACAGATGTATACACAGGACTGTGAGGTATTACACATGTGAGATAGCAGTAGTGGGCGTCTCTATGCTGGCTGAGCTGTGGCTGATGTTACAGATGTATACACAGGACTGTGAGGTATTACAGATGTGAGATAGCAGTAGTGGGCGCCTCTATGCTGGCTGAGCTGTGGCTGATGTTACAGTTGTATACACAGGACTGTGAGGTATTACAGATGTGAGATAGCAGTAGTGGGTGTCTCTATGCTGGCTGAGCTGTGGCTGATGTTACAGTTGTATACACAGGACTGTGACGAATTACATATGTGAGATAGCAGTAGTGGGTGTCTCTATGCTGGTTGAGCTGTGGCTGATGTTACAGATGTATACACAGGACTGTGAGGTATTACAGATGTGAGATAGCAGTAGTGGGTGTCTCTATGCTGGCTGAGCTGTGGCTGATATTACAGATGTATACACAGGACTGTGACGTATTACATATGTGAGATAGCAGTAGTGGGAGTCTCTATGCTGGCTGAGCTGTGGCTGATATTACAGATGTATACACAGGACTGTGAGGTATTACAGATGTCAGATAGCAGTAGTGGGAGTCTCTATGCTGGCTGAGCTGTGGCTGATGTTACAGATGTATACACAGGACTGTGAGGTATTACAGATGTGAGATAGCAGTAGTGGGTGTCTCTATACTGTCTGAGCTGTGGCTGATGTTACAGATGTATACACAGGACTGTGAGGTATTATAGATGTGAGATAGCAGTAGTGGGTGTCTCTATGCTGGCTGAGCTGTGGCTGATATTACAGATGTATACACAGGACTGTGAGGTATTACAGATGTGAGATAGCAGTAGTGGGTGTCTCTATGCTGGCTGAGCTGTGGCTGATGTTACAGATGTATACACAGTACTGTGAGGTATTACAGATGTGAGATAGCAGTAGTGGGTGTCTCTATGCTGGCTGAGCTGTGGCTGATGTTACAGATGTATACACAGGACTGTGAGGTATTACACATGTGAGATAGCAGTAGTGGGCGTCTCTATGCTGGCTGAGCTGTGGCTGATGTTACAGATGTATACACAGGATTGTGAGGTATTACAGATGTGAGATAGCAGTAGTGGGTGTGTCTATGCTGGCTGAGCTGTGGCTGATGTTACAGTTGTATACACAGGACTGTGACGTATTACATATGTGAGATAGCAGTAGTGGGTGTCTCTATGCTCGCTGAGCTGTGGCTGATATTACAGATGTATACACAGGACTGTGAGGTATTACAGATGTGAGATAGCAGTTGTGGGTGTCTCTATGCTGGCTGAGCTGTGACTAATGTTACAGATGTATACACAGGACTGTGAGGTATTACAGATGTGAGATAGCAGTAGTGGGCATCTCTATGCTGGCTGAGCTGTGGCTGCTGTTACAGATGTATACACAGGACTGTGATGTATTACATATGTGAGATAGCAGTAGTGGGTGTCTCTATGCTGGCTGAGCTGTGGCTGATGTTACAGATGTATACACAGGACTGTGAGATATTACAGATGTGAGATAGCAGTTCTGGGTGTCTCTATGCTTGCTGAGCTGTGGCTAATGTTATAGATGTATACACAGGACTGTGTGGTATTACAGATGTGAGATAACAGTAGTGGGTGTCTCTATGCTGGCTGAGCTGTGGCTAATGTTACAGATGTATACACTGGACAGTGAGGTATTACAGATGTGAGATAGCAGTAGTGGGTGTCTCTATGCTGGCTGAGCTGTGGCTGATGTTACAGATGTATACACAGTACTGTGAGGTATTACAGATGTGAGATAGCAGTAGTGGGTGTCTCTATGCTGGCTGAGCTGTGGCTGATGTTACAGATGTATACACAGGACTGTGAGGTATTACAGATGTGAGATAGCAGTAGTGGGCGTTTCTGTGATGGCTGATCTGTGGCTGATGTTACAGATGTATACATAGGACTGTGAGGTATTACAGATGTGAGATAGCAGTAGTGGGTGTCTCTATGCTGGCTGAGCTGTGTCTGATGTTACAGATGTATACACAGGACTGTGAGGTATTACAGATGTGAGATAGCAGTAGTGGGTGTCTCTATGCTGTCTGAGCTGTGGCTGATGTTACAGATGTATACACAGGACTGTGAGGTATTACAGATGTGAGATAGCAGTAGTGGGTGTCTCTATGCTGGCTGAGCTGTGGCTGATGTTACTGATGTATACACAGTACTGTGAGGTATTACGGATGTGAGAAAGCAGTAGTGAGCGTCTCTATGCTGGCTGAGCTGTGGCTGATGTTATAGATGTATACGCAGGACTGTGAGGTATTATGGATGTGAGATAGCAGTAGTGGGTGTCTCTATGCTGGCTGTGCTGTGGCTGATGTTACAGATGTATACACAGGACTGTGAGGTATTACAGATGTGAGATAGCAGTAGTGGATGTCTATGCTGGCTGAGCTGTGGCTGATGTTACAGATGTATACACAGGACTGTGAGGTATTACAGATGTGAGATAGCAGTAGTGGGTGTCTCTATGCTGGCTGTGCTGTGGCTGATGTCACAGATGTATACACAGGACTGTGAGGTATTATAGATGTGAGATAGCAGTAGTGGGTGTCTCTATGCTGGCTGAGCTGTGGCTGATATTACAGATGTATACACAGGACTGTGAGGTATTACAGATGTGAGATAGCAGTAGTGGGAGTCTTTATGCTGTCTGAGCTGTGGCTGATGTTACAGATGTATACACAGGACTGTGAGGTATTATAGATGTGAGATAGCAGTAGTGGGTGTCTCTATGCTGGCTGAGCTGTGGCTGATATTACAGATGTATACACAGGACTGTGAGGTATTACAGATGTGAGATAGCAGTAGTGGGAGTCTCTATGCTGTCTGAGCTGTGGCTGATGTTACATATGTATACACAGGACTGTGAGGTATTACAGATGTGAGATAGCAGTAGTGGGTGTCTCTATGCTGTCTGAGCTGTGGCTGATGTTACAGATGTATACACAGTACTGTGAGGTATTACAGATGTGAGAAAGCAGTAGTGGGTGTCTCTATGCTGGCTGAGCTTTGGCTGATGTTACAGATGTATACACAGTACTGTGAGGTATTACAGATGTGAGATAGCAGTAGTGGGTGTCTCTATGCTGGCTGAGCTGTGGCTGATGTATACACAGAACTGTGAGGTAGTACGGATGTGAGATAGCAGTAGTGGGTGTCTATGCTGGCTGTGCTGTGGCTGATGTTACAGATGTATACACAGGACTCTGAGGTATTACAGATGTGAGATAGCAGTAGTGGACGTCTCTATGCTGGCTGAGCTGTGGCTGAAGTTACAGATGTATACACAGGACTGTGAGGTATTACAGATGTGAGATAGCAGTAGTGGGTGTCTCTATGCTGGCAGAGCTGTGGCTGATGTTACAGGTGTATACACAGGACTGTGAGGTATTACAGATGTGAGATAGCAGTAGTGGGTGTCTCTATGCTGGCTGAGCTGTGGCTGATGTTACAGATGTATACACAGGACTCTGAGGTATTACAAATGTGAGATAGCAGTAGTGGGTGTCTCTATGCTGGCTGAGCTGTGGCTGATGTTACAGATGTATACACAGGACTGTGAGGTATTATAGATGTGAGATAGCAGATGTGGGTGTCTATGCTGGCTGAGCTGTGGCTGATGTTACAGATGTATACACAGGACTGTGAGGTATTACAGATGTGAGATAGCAGTAGTGGGCGTCTCTGTGCTGGCTGAGCTGTGGCTGATGTTACAGATGTATACACAGGACTGTGAGGTATTACAGATGTGAGATAGCAGTAGTGGGTGTCTCTATGCTGGCTGTGGTGTGGCTGATGTTACAGATGTATACACAGGACTGTGAGGTATTACAGATGTGAGATAGCAGTAGTGGGTGTCTCTATGCTGGCTGAGCTGTGGCTGCTGTTACAGATGTATACACAGGACTGTGAGGTATTACAGATGTGAGATAGCAGTAGTGGGTGTCTCTATGCTGGCTGAGCTGTGGCTGCTGTTACAGATGTATACACAGGACTGTGAGGTATTACAGATGTGAGAACAGTAGTGGGTGTCTCTATGCTGGCTGAGCTGTGGCTAATGTTACAGATGTATACACAGGACTTTGAGGTATTACAGACGTGAGATAGCAGTAGTGGGTGTCTCTATGCTGGCTGAGCTGTGGCTGATGTAACAGATGTATACACAGTACTGTGAGGTATTACAGATGTGAGATAGCAGTAGTGGGTGTCTCTATGCTGGCTGAGCTGTGGCTGATGTTACAAATGTATACACAGGACTGTGAGGTATTACAGATGTGAGTTAGCAGTAGTGGGCATTTCTGTGATGGCTGAGCTGTGGCTGATGTTACAGATGTATACATAGGACTGTGAGGTATTACAGATGTGAGATAGCAGTAGTGAGCACCTCTATGCTGGCTGAGCTGTGGCTGATGTTACAGATGTATACACATGACTGTGAGGTATTACAGATGTGAGATAGCAGTAGTCGGTGTCTCTATGCTATCTGAGCTGTGGCTGATGTTACAGATGTATACACAGGACTGTGAGGTATTACAGATGTGAGATAGAAGTAGTGGGTGTCTCTATGCTGTCTGAGCTGTGGCTGATGTTACAGATGTATACGCAGTACTGTGAGGTATTACGGATGTGAGAAAGCAGTAGTGAGCTTCTCTATGCTGGTTGAGCTGTGGCTGATGTTATAGATGTATACGCAGGACTGTGAGGTATTACAGATGTGAGATAGCAGTAGTGGGTGTCTCTATGCTGGCTGAGCTGTGGCTGATGATACAGATGTATACACAGGACTGTGAGGTATTACACATGTGAGATAGCAGTAGTGGGCGTCTCTATGCTGGCTGAGCTGTGGCTGATGTTACAGATGTATACACAGGACTGTGAGGTATTACAGATGTGAGATAGCAGTAGTGGGCGCCTCTATGCTGGCTGAGCTGTGGCTGATGTTACAGTTGTATACACAGGACTGTGAGGTATTACAGATGTGAGATAGCAGTAGTGGGTGTCTCTATGCTGGCTGAGCTGTGGCTGATGTTACAGTTGTATACACAGGACTGTGACGAATTACATATGTGAGATAGCAGTAGTGGGTGTCTCTATGCTGGCTGAGCTGTGGCTGATGTTACAGATGTATACACAGGACTGTGAGGTATTACAGATGTGAGATAGCAGTAGTGGGTGTCTCTATGCTGGCTGAGCTGTGGCTGATATTACAGATGTATACACAGGACTGTGACGTATTACATATGTGAGATAGCAGTAGTGGGAGTCTCTATGCTGGCTGAGCTGTGGCTGATATTACAGATGTATACACAGGACTGTGAGGTATTACAGATGTCAGATAGCAGTAGTGGGAGTCTCTATGCTGGCTGAGCTGTGGCTGATGTTACAGATGTATACACAGGACTGTGAGGTATTACAGATGTGAGATAGCAGTAGTGGGTGTCTCTATACTGTCTGAGCTGTGGCTGATGTTACAGATGTATACACAGGACTGTGAGGTATTATAGATGTGAGATAGCAGTAGTGGGTGTCTCTATGCTGGCTGAGCTGTGGCTGATATTACAGATGTATACACAGGACTGTGAGGTATTACAGATGTGAGATAGCAGTAGTGGGTGTCTCTATGCTGGCTGAGCTGTGGCTGATGTTACAGATGTATACACAGTACTGTGAGGTATTACAGATGTGAGATAGCAGTAGTGGGTGTCTCTATGCTGGCTGAGCTGTGGCTGATGTTACAGATGTATACACAGGACTGTGAGGTATTACACATGTGAGATAGCAGTAGTGGGCGTCTCTATGCTGGCTGAGCTGTGGCTGATGTTACAGATGTATACACAGGATTGTGAGGTATTACAGATGTGAGATAGCAGTAGTGGGTGTGTCTATGCTGGCTGAGCTGTGGCTGATGTTACAGTTGTATACACAGGACTGTGACGTATTACATATGTGAGATAGCAGTAGTGGGTGTCTCTATGCTCGCTGAGCTGTGGCTGATATTACAGATGTATACACAGGACTGTGAGGTATTACAGATGTGAGATAGCAGTTGTGGGTGTCTCTATGCTGGCTGAGCTGTGACTAATGTTACAGATGTATACACAGGACTGTGAGGTATTACAGATGTGAGATAGCAGTAGTGGGCATCTCTATGCTGGCTGAGCTGTGGCTGCTGTTACAGATGTATACACAGGACTGTGATGTATTACATATGTGAGATAGCAGTAGTGGGTGTCTCTATGCTGGCTGAGCTGTGGCTGATGTTACAGATGTATACACAGGACTGTGAGATATTACAGATGTGAGATAGCAGTTCTGGGTGTCTCTATGCTTGCTGAGCTGTGGCTAATGTTATAGATGTATACACAGGACTGTGTGGTATTACAGATGTGAGATAACAGTAGTGGGTGTCTCTATGCTGGCTGAGCTGTGGCTAATGTTACAGATGTATACACTGGACAGTGAGGTATTACAGATGTGAGATAGCAGTAGTGGGTGTCTCTATGCTGGCTGAGCTGTGGCTGATGTTACAGATGTATACACAGTACTGTGAGGTATTACAGATGTGAGATAGCAGTAGTGGGTGTCTCTATGCTGGCTGAGCTGTGGCTGATGTTACAGATGTATACACAGGACTGTGAGGTATTACAGATGTGAGATAGCAGTAGTGGGCGTTTCTGTGATGGCTGATCTGTGGCTGATGTTACAGATGTATACATAGGACTGTGAGGTATTACAGATGTGAGATAGCAGTAGTGGGTGTCTCTATGCTGGCTGAGCTGTGTCTGATGTTACAGATGTATACACAGGACTGTGAGGTATTACAGATGTGAGATAGCAGTAGTGGGTGTCTCTATGCTGTCTGAGCTGTGGCTGATGTTACAGATGTATACACAGGACTGTGAGGTATTACAGATGTGAGATAGCAGTAGTGGGTGTCTCTATGCTGGCTGAGCTGTGGCTGATGTTACTGATGTATACACAGTACTGTGAGGTATTACGGATGTGAGAAAGCAGTAGTGAGCGTCTCTATGCTGGCTGAGCTGTGGCTGATGTTATAGATGTATACGCAGGACTGTGAGGTATTATGGATGTGAGATAGCAGTAGTGGGTGTCTCTATGCTGGCTGTGCTGTGGCTGATGTTACAGATGTATACACAGGACTGTGAGGTATTACAGATGTGAGATAGCAGTAGTGGATGTCTATGCTGGCTGAGCTGTGGCTGATGTTACAGATGTATACACAGGACTGTGAGGTATTACAGATGTGAGATAGCAGTAGTGGGTGTCTCTATGCTGGCTGTGCTGTGGCTGATGTCACAGATGTATACACAGGACTGTGAGGTATTATAGATGTGAGATAGCAGTAGTGGGTGTCTCTATGCTGGCTGAGCTGTGGCTGATATTACAGATGTATACACAGGACTGTGAGGTATTACAGATGTGAGATAGCAGTAGTGGGAGTCTTTATGCTGTCTGAGCTGTGGCTGATGTTACAGATGTATACACAGGACTGTGAGGTATTATAGATGTGAGATAGCAGTAGTGGGTGTCTCTATGCTGGCTGAGCTGTGGCTGATATTACAGATGTATACACAGGACTGTGAGGTATTACAGATGTGAGATAGCAGTAGTGGGAGTCTCTATGCTGTCTGAGCTGTGGCTGATGTTACAGATGTATACACAGGACTGTGAGGTATTACAGATGTGAGATAGCAGTAGTGGGTGTCTCTATGCTGTCTGAGCTGTGGCTGATGTTACAGATGTATACACAGTACTGTGAGGTATTACGGATGTGAGAAAGCAGTAGTGGGTGTCTCTATGCTGGCTGAGCTTTGGCTGATGTTACAGATGTATACACAGTACTGTGAGGTATTACAGATGTGAGAAAGCAGTAGTGAGTTCCTCTATGCTGGCTGAGCTGTGACTAATGTTACAGATGTATACACAGGACTGTGAGGTATTACAGATGTGAGATAGTAGTGGGTGTCTCTATGCTGGCTGAGCTGTGGCTGATGTTACAGATGTATACACAGGACTGTGAGGTATTACACATGTGAGATAGCAGTAGTGGGCGTCTCTATGCTGGCTGAGCTGTGGCTGATGTTACAGATGTATACACAGGATTGTGAGGTATTACAGATGTGAGATAGCAGTAGTGGGTGTGTCTATGCTGGCTGAGCTGTGGCTGATGTTACAGTTGTATACACAGGACTGTGACGTATTACATATGTGAGATAGCAGTAGTGGGTGTCTCTATGCTCGCTGAGCTGTGGCTGATATTACAGATGTATACACAGGACTGTGAGGTATTACAGATGTGAGATAGCAGTTGTGGGTGTCTCTATGCTGGCTGAGCTGTGACTAATGTTACAGATGTATACACAGGACTGTGAGGTATTACAGATGTGAGATAGCAGTAGTGGGCATCTCTATGCTGGCTGAGCTGTGGCTGCTGTTACAGATGTATACACAGGACTGTGATGTATTACATATGTGAGATAGCAGTAGTGGGTGTCTCTATGCTGGCTGAGCTGTGGCTGATGTTACAGATGTATACACAGGACTGTGAGATATTACAGATGTGAGATAGCAGTTCTGGGTGTCTCTATGCTTGCTGAGCTGTGGCTAATGTTATAGATGTATACACAGGACTGTGTGGTATTACAGATGTGAGATAACAGTAGTGGGTGTCTCTATGCTGGCTGAGCTGTGGCTAATGTTACAGATGTATACACTGGACAGTGAGGTATTACAGATGTGAGATAGCAGTAGTGGGTGTCTCTATGCTGGCTGAGCTGTGGCTGATGTTACAGATGTATACACAGTACTGTGAGGTATTACAGATGTGAGATAGCAGTAGTGGGTGTCTCTATGCTGGCTGAGCTGTGGCTGATGTTACAGATGTATACACAGGACTGTGAGGTATTACAGATGTGAGATAGCAGTAGTGGGCGTTTCTGTGATGGCTGATCTGTGGCTGATGTTACAGATGTATACATAGGACTGTGAGGTATTACAGATGTGAGATAGCAGTAGTGGGTGTCTCTATGCTGGCTGAGCTGTGTCTGATGTTACAGATGTATACACAGGACTGTGAGGTATTACAGATGTGAGATAGCAGTAGTGGGTGTCTCTATGCTGTCTGAGCTGTGGCTGATGTTACAGATGTATACACAGGACTGTGAGGTATTACAGATGTGAGATAGCAGTAGTGGGTGTCTCTATGCTGGCTGAGCTGTGGCTGATGTTACTGATGTATACACAGTACTGTGAGGTATTACGGATGTGAGAAAGCAGTAGTGAGCGTCTCTATGCTGGCTGAGCTGTGGCTGATGTTATAGATGTATACGCAGGACTGTGAGGTATTATGGATGTGAGATAGCAGTAGTGGGTGTCTCTATGCTGGCTGTGCTGTGGCTGATGTTACAGATGTATACACAGGACTGTGAGGTATTACAGATGTGAGATAGCAGTAGTGGATGTCTATGCTGGCTGAGCTGTGGCTGATGTTACAGATGTATACACAGGACTGTGAGGTATTACAGATGTGAGATAGCAGTAGTGGGTGTCTCTATGCTGGCTGTGCTGTGGCTGATG
Organism: Taudactylus pleione; assembly: GCA_031769625.1. Lineage (NCBI taxonomy): Eukaryota > Metazoa > Chordata > Amphibia > Anura > Myobatrachidae > Taudactylus > Taudactylus pleione. The sequence goes on from JAUIMM010002037.1 coordinate 331,186, forward strand.
TCACAGATGTATACACAGGACTGTGCGGTATTACAGATGTGAGATAGCAGTAGTGGGTGTCTCTATGCTGGCTGAGCTGTGGCTGATGTTACAGATGTATACACAGGACTGTGAGGTATTACAGATGTGAGATAGCAGTAGTGGGTGTCTTTATGCTGGCTGAGCTGTGGCTGATGTTACAGTTGTATACACAGGACTGTGAGGAATTATGGATGTGAGAAAGCAGCAGTGGGCATCTCTATGCTGGCTGAATGGCTGCAGATATTACCATATATTTGCAGCTGCATTGCATGTGATTACATAGCTGCTATCGCAAATATGATCTGTGATGAATCAGGCCTTAAGTGCAAGTGTTTCATATGCCTCTAAAAGCAAACTGAGAGACTGAAGTGGTGCTCAGAAGAAGCATGATAAAAATAGTGAGTCAGCTTTAAATGTCACAGACAGTAAAATGAGTGATTGCTGGTACATGGACTCGGAAGCCACAAGGCATTTCATTTGCAATCAAGAATGGTTTACATCATTGATCACAACCATAAGAGTCAGAGGAATTGGAGACAAAGGGCCTGATTCAGCAAGGAACACAAGTGTGCGCACACATGCACTCGGCCGCTGCGAATATATGCTAATCAATGCATATGCACAGAGATTGCAGCACAAAGATGCAGACGCCCTGCACTACATAGTGCCGTCCCCTTTACCATCCGCTAATGTCCGTACTGATGCACAAGGCTGAGAAAACATCAGGAACATCGAGTAACATCGGATCCACACGCAGACTAAAGGTAGACCTGACCCTGCCGCAGGAATTGAAAGACTTCATGCACACAGGGGGACGCCAGGCTGTGTCCGGCATCTCAGTGGCTAATTTATGCATGCCCCTGTAACGGGGGGTGAGCGCACTGGCACGCCTGCTTTCAGCCCACCACTCCCCATATCCACCCACAAACGGTCTCTTCCTGTCAATCACTTTTCCCTGGGTCTGAGTATTCACTGTGCTCGGTTTTGCGGACGCAGTAAACGGTTCGTGCATGTGCACTGTGATCCAAACGCATGCGCAGGCTGCGTACATCGGACGATTGCGTGCGTCTGCATCCGTGTGTTCCTTCCTGAATCAGGCCCAAAGTCCTTACAGCTACGAAAGTCTGGAGAATCATGGGGCTTATCCTGAGACCATTCGAAAATCGGCCATAGTCGCACACAATGGCCGCCTGAACTGGGCCATCGGAACCACTTTATCTTCGAATTGGATCCCTGTCTGTCAATCACATCGCAAATAAATCCTCCCTGGGTGCACGTGTAGTGTGGTAATAACACGTGCACAGATGACCATTACTCGCTGAACTGCGCATATATCAGAATAGCGTATATCTATGAATCATGACATCCAGAATGTATTATTCATTCCAGATTTGGGGACCAACCTCATACATATTGATTTTAATCAATCTTGATCAATTTTAAAATCAATGAAAATATATCAAAATTGTTCAACATCGATGTTGTGTTTCTGTGGCTAAATCACACATTTACTAAAAGACGTTTTTTAATTTATTTATCTAAGTATCAGTAAATGTGTGATTTAGCCCCGAAACACAACTTCGATGTTGATCCGATTTTATCAATTTGAAATAGAACTAAATTGATTAAAATCAACCTTTTGTTTCTATACACACACTTTACTAATACTTAAAATAACAAATAAAATATGGTCTGTTAGTAAATGTGAGATTTCACCCCAAAACTACGACAGCGATATTGATCGGTTTATTTTCTCATCAATTTAAAATTTCTGAAAGACGTCCCACGGACCAAGCAGCAGTGTGCGCTGTGCAATCTGGGGGCTGGAGAAGCTCTTGCACATAGAAGGTAAAATAATATAATTATTATTGCGTTTCTGCGCTTTTTGTCATTTGTAAATTACTATTTCTATCATCAACTTTTACTATCATGGCTTTTCATGCAATCTTACTAAATGGGATATGTATTACTATTAGAGAACATTATCTGGGATGTAGTCAGTTTGCCGGTGGACGGGATTCCAGCACTTGAAATCCTGGCGTTGGAATCCCGACCCAAGACTAAACATAGGCGTCGAAATCCCAACGGCAGTTTACATACCGATGCCGTAATTCCGACAGCCGCATTCCCGATTGTAAGTATAGCTGGTGCCTTACCTGTTAGCCATGGGGGGGGGGGGGGGTAAGGGTTAGGCTTTGGAGGAAGGGAGGTTAGGGTTAGGCTTTGGGGGAAGGGAGGTTAGGGTTAGGCTTTGGGGGAAGGGAGTTTAGGGTTAGGCTTTGGGGGAAGGGAGGTTAAGGTTGGGCACTAAGGGGGGATGGTTAGTTTTAGACACGAACGTTTAGGGTGTAGGGTAGGGAGAGTTAGAGTGCAAGAAGGGAGGGTTAGGCGGAGAAGAGGAGAGGGTTAGCATACTTACCCGAGCATCGGGATGCCTCTGTCGACATTATGACAGATGGCATCCCAACTGACGGGATTTTATACCCAACCTCATTATCTTTAGCAAAGAGAACAAAATCAGGGAAGGACATTTTGGTGACTAAAGTGGCAACTATATAAGTCTTCTATTCACCAGTGCCGCCCCTGGGCAGTGGAAATCTTGGGGCCACCCTTGTAAATTAACTCCTAATACATTTTTAATATTACCACACAACATTTTTAACAAACCGTACATAGGTCGCACCAAAATATTTTTTACAAAGTGACAGCTGACAGAAGATGAGCTTTAATGTTGTAATGTGATCTGATGTCTAAGGTTTATGCAATTTACGTTGTTAATAAGTACATTACATTAATACAGTATTTTAGAGAGAGTAAAGCTTTTGTTTCTTTGAATTGATTAATTTTTTCTATCTTTTGGAATCAATGTAAGAAGCCTCATTGTCATTTTATTTCAAGATCAAATCATTATTATTTTGATCCATTGTCGCAGGGCCCCTAAAAGTTGCGGGGCCCATAGGCCAGTGCCTACTCTGCCTATTTAGCAATCCAGCACTGGTGAGCACCCATATCGCATGGGCTGTGCTGCACAACCGATGGACAGATATGTCTGCAGACCGCCTGTACAGCGGCAGCCGAGGGGAGGGGGGAGGGACACGCCCCTGACCCCGCCACCAGCCGCTGGGCCCCACCCCCAGGCCACCGGGACTCAAGGGCAAAAGCTGATGATGGCCGTTCAGTGTGTATGAACGACCTTCATCTGCAGATATATCTGTCAGGTGTGTACCCACCTTTAGTCCAGTGCCAGTAGCCTTGGAGCTCAGCTCAGAATGTTGAGTATTAAGGTGAAGAAAGATTTTACTTATAAGAGAATTACTAATCCAAATACTGGTTAAAGTGAAAACAAACTCCTCAAATAATCAAAGACCTACAGACTGCAGTATAATTGTATGGTAATGTGTAATGTAGTGTGTAATAAGTAATGTAATGTGTAATGTAGTGTGTAATGTAATGTGTAATTTAATGTGTAATGTAATGTGTAATGTAATGTGTAATGTAATGTGTAAGATAATGTGTAATGTAGTGTGTATGGTAATGTGTAATGTAATGTGTAAGGTAGTGTGTAATGTAACGTGTAATGTAATGTGTAATGTAACGTGTAATTTAATGTGTAATGTAATGTGTAATTTAATGTGTAAGGTAGTGTGTAATGTAATGTGTAATTTAATGTGTAAGATAATGTGTAATGTAGTGTGTAAGGTAGTGTGTAATGTAACGTGTAATGTAGTGTGTAATGTAATGTGTAAGGTAGTGTGTAATGTAGTGTGTAATGTAATGTGTAAGGTAGTGTGTAATGTAATGTGTATGGTAATGTGTAATGTAGTGTGTAATGTAACGTGTAATGTAGTGTGTAATGTAATGTGTAATGTAGTGTGTAAGGTAGTGTGTAATGTAATGTGTAAGGTAGTGTGTAATGTAATGTGTAAGGTAGTGTGTAATGTAGTGTGTAAGGTAGTGTGTAATGTAACGTGTAATGTAGTGTGTAATGTAATGTGTAAGGTAGTGTGTAATGTAGTGTGTAAGGTAGTGTGTAATGTAATGTGTAACGTAATTTGTAATGTAATGTGTAATGTAGTGTGTAATGTAATGTGTAAGATAATGTGTAATGTAGTGTTTATGGTAATGTGTAATGTAATGTGTAATGTAGTGTGTAATGTAACGTGTATGGTAAAGTGTAATGTAATGTATAATGTAGTGTGTAATGTAATGTTTAATGCAGTGTGTAAGGCAATGTGTAATGTAGTGTGTAATGTAATGTAATGTGTAATGTAGTGTGTAATGTTATGTGTATGGTAAAGTGTAATGTAATGTATAATGTAGTGTGTAATGTAATGTTTAATGCAGTGTGTAAGGCAATGTGTAATGTAGTGTGTAATGTAATGTAATGTGTAATGTAGTGTGCAATGTAGTGTGTAATGTAATGTGTATGGTTATGTGTAATGTAATGTGTAAGGTAATGTGTAATGTAGTGTGTAATGTAATGTGTATGGTAATGTGTAATGTAGTGTGTAAGGTAATGTGTAAGGTAATATGTAATGTAATGTGTAATGTAGTGTGTAAGGTAATGTAGTATGTAAGGTAATGTGTAAGGTAATATGTAATGTAATGTGTAATGTAGTGTGTAATGTAATGTGTAAGGTAATGTGTAATGTAGTGTGTAAGGTAATGTGCAATGTAGTGTGTAATGTAATGTGTATGGTAATATGTATGGTAATGTGTAATGAGGCGGTAATGTAATGTGTATGGCAATGTGTAATGTAATGTGTAAAGTAGTGTGTAATGTAATGTGTACTGTAATGTGTAATGTAATGTGTAAGGTAGTGTGTAATGTAGTGTGTAATGTAATGTAGTGTGTAATGTAATGTAATGTGTATGGTAATGTGTAATGCAATGTGTAACATAATGTGTATGGTAATGTGTAATGAGGCGGTAATGTAATGTGTATGGTAATGTGTAATGTAATGTGTAATGTAGTGTGTAAGGTAATGTGTAATGTAATGTGTAATGTACTGTGTATGGTAATGTGTAATGTAATGTGTATGGTAATGTGTAATGTAATGTGTATGGTAATGTGTAATGTAATGTGTGTGGTAATGTGTAATGTAATCTGTAAGGTAATGTGTAATGTAATGTGTATGGTAATGTGCAATGAGGCGGTACTGTAATGTGTAATGTAATGTGTATGGTAATGTGTAATGTAATGTGTGTGGTAATGTGTAATGTAATGTGTAAGGCAATGTGTATGGTAATTTGTAATGTAATGTGTAATGTAATGTGTAAGGTAAGGTGTAACATAATGTGTAATGTAGTGTGTAATGTAATGTGTATGGTAATGTGTAATGTAATGTGTATGGTAATGTGTAATGTAAAGTGTGTGGTAATGTGTAATGTAATGTGTAAGGTAATGTGTAATGTAATGTGTATGGTAATGTGTAATGAGGCGGTACTGTAATGTGTAATGTAATGTGTATGGTAATGTGTAATGTAATGTGTGTGGTAATGTGTAATGTAATGTGTAAGGTAATGTGTATGGTAATGTGTAATGTAATGTGTGTGGTAATGTGTAATGTAATGTGTAAGGTAATGTGTAATGTAATGTGTATGGTAATGTGCAATGAGGCGGTACTGTAATGTGTAATGTAATGTGTATGGTAATGTGTAATGTAATGTGTGTGGTAATGTGTAATGTAATGTGTAAGGCAATGTGTATGGTAATTTGTAATGTAATGTGTAATGTAATGTGTAAGGTAAGGTGTAACATAATGTGTAATGTAGTGTGTAATGTAATGTGTATGGTAATGTGTAATGTAAAGTGTGTGGTAATGTGTAATGTAATGTGTAAGGTAATGTGTAATGTAATGTGTATGGTAATGTGTAATGAGGCGGTACTGTAATGTGTAATGTAATGTGTATGGTAATGTGTAATGTAATGTGTGTGGTAATGTGTAATGTAATGTGTAAGGTAATGTGTATGGTAATTTGTAATGTAATGTGTAATGTAATGTGTAAGGTAAGGTGTAACATAATGTGTAATGTAGTGTGTAATGTAATGTGTATGGTAATGTGTAATGTAATGTGTATGGTAATGTGTAATGAGGCAGTACTGTAATGTGTAATGTACTGTGTATGGTAATGTGTAATGTAATGTGTATGGTAATGTGTAATGTAATGTGTAAAGTAGTGTGTAATGTAATGTGTACTGTAATGTGTAATGTAATGTGTAAGGTAGTGTGTAATGTAGTGTGTAATGTAATGTAATGTAATGTGTAATGCAATGTGTAATGCAATGTGTAACATAATGTGTATGGTAATGTGTAATGAGGCGGTAATGTAATGTGTATGGTAATGTGTAATGTAGTGTGTAAGGTAATGTGTAATGTAATGTGTAATGTACTGTGTATGGTAATGTGTAATGTAGTGTGTAATGTAATGTAGTGTGTAATGTAATGTAATGTAATGTGTATGGTAATGTGTAATGCAATGTGTAACATAATGTGTATGGTAATGTGTAATGTGGCGGTAATGTAATGTGTATGGTAATGTGTAATGTAATGTGTAATGTAGTGTGTAAGGTAATGTGTAATGTAATGTGTAATGTACTGTGTATGGTAATGTGTAATGTAATGTGTATGGTAATGTGTAATGTAATGTGTATGGTAATGTGTAATGTAATGTGTGTGGTAATGTGTGTGGTAATGTGTAAGGTAATGTGTAATGTAATGTGTATGGTAATGTGCAATGAGGCGGTACTGTAATGTGTAATGTAATGTGTATGGTAATGTGTAATGTAATGTGTGTGGTAATGTGTAATGTAATGTGTAAGGCAATGTGTATGGTAATTTGTAATGTAATGTGTAATGTAATGTGTAAGGTAAGGTGTAACATAATGTGTAATGTAGTGTGTAATGTAATGTGTATGGTAATGTGTAATGTAATGTGTATGGTAATGTGTAATGAGGCGGTACTGTAATGTGTAATGTACTGTGTATGGTAATGTGTAATGTAATGTGTATGGTAATGTGTAATGTAATGTGTATGGTAATGTGTAATGAGGCGGTACTGTAATGTGTAATGTAATGTGTATGGTAATGTGTAATGTAATGTGTATGGTTATGTGTAATGTAATGTGTGTGGTAATGTGTAATGTAATGTGTAAGGCAATGTGTATGGTAATTTGTAATGTAATGTGTAATGTAATGTGTAAGGTAAGGTGTAACATAATGTGTATGGTAATGTGTAATGTAATGTGTAAGGTAATGTGTAATGAGGCGGTAATGTAATGTGTAATGTAATGTGTATGGCAATGTGTATGGTAATGTGTATGGTAATGTGTAATGTAATGTGTAATGTAATGTGTATGGTAATGTGTAATGTAATGTAATTTGTATGGTAATGTGTAATGTAATGTGTAATGGTGTGTGTAATGTAATGTGTAAGGTGATGTGTAATATGTAATGTGTTTGGTAATGTGTAATGTAATGTGTAATGTAATGTGCAATGTGTAAGGTAATGTGTAATGTTGTGTGTAATGTAATGTGTAATGCAATGTGTAAGGTAATGTGTAATGTAATGTGTAATGTACTGTGTAATGCAATGTGTAATATGTAATGTGTAATGTAATGTGCAATGTGTAATGTAATGTGTAATATGTAATGTGTAATGTAATGTGCAATGTGTAAGGTAATGTGTAATGTTGTGTGTAATGTAATGTGTAATGCAATGTGTAAGGTAATGTGTAATGTTGTGTGTAATGTAATGTGTAATGTACTGTGTAATGCAATGTGTAATATGTAATGTGTAATATGTAATGTGTAATGTAATGTGCAATGTGTAATGTAATGTGTAATATGTAATGTGTAATATGTAATGTGTAATGTAATGTGCAATGTGTAATGTAATGTGTAATATGTAATGTGTAATATGTAATGTGTAATGTAATGTGCAATGTAATGTGTAATATGTAATGTGTAAGGGAATGTGTAATGTTGTGTGTAATGTAATGTACTGTGTAATGTAATGTGTAACGTAGTGTGTAATGTAATGTGTAATGTAATGTGTAATGTAATGTGCAATGTGTAATGTAATGTGTAATATGTAATGTGTAAGGGAATGTGTAATGTTGTGTGTAATGTAATGTGTAATGTGTAATGTAATGTGTAACGTAGTGTGTAAGGGTGCACAAATGTCCATTGTTCTTCCTATAGTGACGCAGCTTTATAGTAACACAGGGCATGATAATAAAATGCTAATAACCTATGTCAGGCATTTACATTAGGGAGAACGTGATAGAACACCATGAAGCCCATTTATCAATAATCCCATGTTCAATGTGATATATGTGCAATATTGGTGCCCAAAATCACATTGCAGGAGGCGATTATACCCCCCAGATGCATTAAACAGCGCACACCGCGAGGGGCTCTGAAAGAAGCCCGTCCCTGCCATTTGCTGAGGGTGAAGTGACCATGTCTGGAGTCTCTTTACTCCTGCGCTGAACTCCTACGCTTGCACGGTATATCGACCACACATGCCCATTGCCAGGGTGCCCTCTGTCAAGCTGGATAATTGGCTGAGACAAGATCAGTTTAAAATTGGATCGCAGCGACGCCATCTTGCGACTGGCTGCAAGATGCCATCTTGGAAATGAGATCGCAAGATGCCATTTTGCGAATGGCCGCCTAAGCGCCATTTTAGATAAACTCACACTTTAGTACATGTGGCGATATTACTATTAGCATCATGCGATTGCATCTTACACCATTTCTCATACACACATTAATATGCACAATAGCGCTGTTAACTAGTCACATATTAGCGAATGCATAAGATTCTGTATGAAAACGCCAAATATTAGCTTCATGCACACGCATCTGCCCCAAGTTAACTAGCGTCTTTACATCAAACCCCACATACTCACACATTTCATATTCACATACAAGATTCCATAAGCTTTAAGGTATAAGATTCAAGTATGCACATTTATTATAATTGTTAGGAAATAAAGATTATTTCGTAATTAAGGTTTTATACGTGATAAGTAAGCCATGTTTGGTATTGTACTGATGCGTACTCTCTCAACAGTATTCCGGTAATATCAATGGAGAGATCGCATCACGCATTCTCAACTTATGGACCGCAGAGACTTCAAGCAACAAAATGTACATTATATGAACAACTGTTAGGATTTGTTGATAGAACCTAACATTTAAAGGGGTGCCGAAGTATTGAACACGTGGCTGAGTCACAGTTTTGCGCACAGTAAAGACGCACTTTTGTGTACTCAGCTAAAGGTTGTCATACGGTTGTGTGGTAGTTGCATTATTGTGTATGCGACTGGTCGCACAATAGCGTACACGTACTTCCGGTTGTGCTGCCACGTGTTTAAACAAAGCCGTTGAGGTTTACATTCTTTTCAATTGTTGTCAATATCTGGGTTAACGTGTATTTTTCTGTGCAGGAAAAAAAGTGTGTAACAGTGAGTATTTGTTGGTAGGGGTAACTTGTTCCCTAAAGTTAGAGGTACCGTATGACCTTTAAGGGCTAAGTGCTAGCCACTCGGTAAGCAGCTTACCGTTCTATACACAGTAGCAGGTGTACATGTTGTCTTTGTTGTAGAGAGGTGCGTGGAAGTAGCCGACTTAAACTTCCATAGGTGTGGAAGTTGCCTTCTTAAATCTTATCCGGGTGTGTGGAGTAGCCTTTTTCAAATCTTCACAGGTGTGTGGGCGCTGCCATTTAAATCGTCCACAGGTAAGTGAAAGTATCTTGACTGTCTTTCACCAGTTTAAATCTTTATTGAAGAACGTAGGAGTTGTCTCAGAATGGGAGCAATAGAAATGTTAGACAATGATGTGCTGCTAATGGAAGCGCCGTTTGGATCGGCCCGTCGTATTATGCATACTAAATACAGTACTTATGCAATAAGGTATTGTGATGTATGGTTTAAAATGACGATAAAGAGTGTTAGACCGTTTCCCAGAATTGGTAGTTTTGATAAGGATGTATTATATAATGCCCGGGATCACATCAGTTTGATACACTCCCGAGAGAAAAAGGTAAAATATTATGAATGTTTAAAGTTGTGGCAGCATGAAGGGGATGCATGGCTTAAAAATGCGCAAGCGGCGCAAACTAGCATTGCGAGCGCATTGCCAGAGAATACATCTGCGACGCTGAATTGCGATGCGGGCAAGCCGCAAAATGGCGCGCACGTGCAGCAAGGTAGCATTGCGGAAGGTATTGCCAGCAGTTCACGCACACCACCCCCACCTTATGTGGATGGAGGTGCAAGTACAGTTACCAAAAATACCCATAAAAATGTAAGAAGCAACTTGTACCCTCTCTTAAGCAACTATAAAGAAAATGTTCATGATGTGGATGATGAGCCTATTGTAATGTCTGCCATTTCCCATGCTGTACAAATGGTAGATACTACGCCACGACAATCACGAGTGGTGCCACCATTTCCATCGGTGACAGCAAGGGAAGTGCTAACACCCTCTGCACCCGTAGAGGAAGTTGTTAATACCATACGTAGCAGCAACAGATTAAACCCCCAGCCAGGTAACAAGGTCAAAGGTAGCAGCGCAGACCTCACAACCTGGCTGGAGGGGAGTCACAATAGATACACTCATAGAATCTGCCATAGAACATGATAAGAACATCTCAAAGAAGAGAGAGACCCAGAGTGAAAAACTAATGGCTGTCAGTATTATAGCTCTGGAAGGAATGACGGTAACATCACAGCCAACAGACACACTTGCATCTACACACACACTTACACCTGAACAGTTATATGTCCTCACTAATCCCGCAGGTTATGCTGTTGTACAGGTTATGCTGTTGTAAATGACACAGACATCATAGAAGCCAAATCTCTTGGTCCTCACTCAGCCCAAGTGGCAGAGTTAGTAGCACTAACTAAAGCGTGTGAACTGGCAGCAGGCAAATCTGCTAACATTTACACTGACTCGAGGTACGCGTTCGGGGTGGTGCACGATTTCTGGGCTCTATGGCGTCTGAGAAATTTTATGACAGCAGCAGGCACACCAGTTGCACATTCCCGACACATAAAACATCTTTTAGAAGTAATCCAACTGCCCAAAGCGGTGGCAGTAATCAAGTGTAAAGCACATACATGTGAGGATGACCCGGTGTCACTGGGCAGCAACAGAGCTGATGAAGCTGCAAAATGGGCAGCAGGGTTAAAAATGTTTTCTCCCACTGAAAAAATTATGTCTTTCTAAACAATTGATATGCTGAAATTAATTGAGATGCAAAATTTGTGTTCAATTCAGGAAAAGTCCATTTGGAAGTCCAAGGGATGTGGGCAAGAGTCCTCCGGGCTCTGGAGGGATGGACAAGGTAAGCCAGTAGCCCCCAAGGCATATTACCCAAGCCTGAGGGGCTGAGGCAGCACACGGCCTGACTCATCTGGGAAAACAAGGTATGTGCAAGTTGATGAGAGCATACTGGTGCGCACCAGGTTTTTCATCACAAGCAGAAAAGATAGCAATGTCCTGTCTGACCTGCTTGAGGAAGAACATAGGGAAAGCGATCCCTACCGAACCGTCCCACATTCCTCCGACTGATGGACCTTTCCAGGTGATACAAATTGATTTCATCCAATTACCACCCTGCAGGAATCTTAAGTATGTATTAGTGTGCACTGATGTATTTTCCAATTGGGTTGAGGCCTACCCAGAAGCCACTAATACTACTGCGTTTACTGCCAAGAAAATAGTTCAGGAATTTGTATGCAGATACGGTATCCCTAAAATCATCGAGAGTGACAGGGGTACTCATTTCACAGGTGATGTTTTTCAAAATATGTGTAAGCTGATGGGTATTAATAGTCGACTTCACACCCCCTACCGACCGCAAGCCAGTGCCAAGGTAGAGGGGATGAACGGGGCTATTAAAAATAAGTTAAGTAAAATCATGGCAGAGACTGGACTAGGTTGGCCAGAAGCATTACCGTTGGTCCTGCATAGTATAAGGACCACTCCCAGACCCCCTCTAAATCTGTCTTCCTTTGAAATACTGTTCGGTAGACAACCTCATTTAATTATAAGTCCACAGGAAGACTTGAAAGGTAACAACGAGGTAACTGTAAAGTATCTTATATCAATGAGTAAGCAGTTAAAACAACAGCAGCAGAAACTGAAATTGTTGTCCAATATATGCCTGAAACTAACTGCCATGATGTTGAACCAGGAGAATATGTTATGATCAGAAATTTCTTGCATTCAGGTTGTTTGACTGATCGGTGGGAAGGTCCGTACCAGGTACTGCTGACAAGTACTACATCTTTGAAGGTGGCTGAGAGAGATACCTGGGTCCATTCCACTCACTGCAAAAAGGTCAACCAACCGGTGGAGAAACAAGTCGGAGACAAGGCTGATAGCGTGAACCTGTTGCTCGTGAGCTTGTTCTGGGAGGATTGAAAAGGTCGTAGTGAGATACCTGAACTAAAAGAAATCTGCAGGTCTTGTTGTGGCAATGGATGGGCCTGCTGTGTTCATTTTCATATTCTCTTTTAGAGTGTTTACCATCCTGGTCGGTTCGGGAATGTCCGGTTTCTGTGAAGAGGGACAGATTGTGGAGAGGGGAGTTGATGGCAGTGCTGATGGAGTGGAGTCAGTAGGAGTGCTATGCCAATCAGGGGAGTGTCTGACCAAACTTAGCACTGTTATTGTTAAGAGAGCTGTTATTCCGGATACTCGGGGATGGTGTGGAGGTTTATCGTCTGAAGATTCCTGTATTTGTGAGCTTTGTGGGTCCCTAGTTGATGAGAATTGTATCCAACAGTGCCAGCCTAAATATAACCCATACTGGGGTGGGTATCCTTTAGAGGATTATCATAGCATTTTAGGCAAAGTGTTAAATCAAGCTGATTGCTGGGTGTGTTCACATGTGCCACAGGGACAGCATAATGTAGGGTTGGTGCCATTTCCGCTGAATATCACGGAAATTTTAGAATTACAGAAAGGGAAAACATTGGATGGAAAATTCCTCTCATCCAAACCACCTAATTTCAAACTCTATCAATTGCAAGTAGATAGATCACTTTTGTGTTTAAACATAACCAACCCCAATAAACCCGGGAGTTGGGAAGTGACAGGGAATAATCAGACGATGACCTTCTCACAAAGAGCTGATAATGAGTCCATAAACCATGATCTGTTACGCTCAATTAAATCTAGTGGGAGACATTTTAGGTACCGGTATGCAGTGAGTTCCACCAAAGAAATTATTGGTAAGGTGCCAGATGGTTATTGTGCTAAAATAATACAGCCAGAAACTTGCATGTACCAGATGGAAGACCCAGAAATAGGATTGTTTGCAAGGGAAATGTGCTTAATGATAATGATGCATACCATTCCTTATGTTCTCCCTGATAATCTATACTTTATATGTGGAAGAAAAGCTTATAAGTGGCTCTCCCCAAGTTCTGAAGGTTTGTGTTACCTGAGAAGAGTAGTCCCAGAAGTTATAACCCTCACACATGTTGAAATGCTTGGTATACATAAAAACACACCGTCACCATATCTTCACACACAATATGAACACAGAGGCAAATGAAATATGATACCTGGTGACGTGCACAAAGCCACTCAGTTAATTAGTGAGACAACTGGCTTTCAAGTTTTAGTCGCATTGGATCCCACCAGGATCACTCGGGGTACATTAAACTTTAGATATATTCAGGAACTTGCTAAATTGATAGATAATATCACCGAGATGTATGATGACACATTCAGGTATACAGGGAGAGAATTGCAAGCGTACAAGAAAGAACTGGTGCAACACAGGCTAGTGTTAAATTATTTAACCGCTGTTACTGGAGGGTACGGCGTAACTTTGGCCACCCAATTTGGAGTAAAATGTTGCACCTATGTCACCAATGATACCAGCGACCCCAAGGAGGTCATAGACCGAAAGATGGATAAAATTCTGCAACTAAAATGGGAATTTTGTAAGAATCATAACGCTTCAGTGGCTGAAGTAGGGGAAAAGATAGAAGGATGGGTTTCATGGCTGAACCCAGTGAAATGGTTCTCGGGTCTAGGGGAATGGGTCCAGGAAGTGATCGCCAGCATAGACAAATTGTTAATCCTTATACTGATTGTCATCATAATAATTGGTATATGTGTCCGGTGTGTTCCTATTGTGTTGAAGTGTGGAAAATGTAAAAACAGAGTAAAACGAAAGAACGAAATTATGATGGTGGTAAGTATGAATGCCGAGGTAAATACAGAACTGCATTACAACCCTGAACTAGGAAATACCATCATTTAATGTATTATATTTAGACCTGCATAGAATGTATTATTGAAATGTTATTTTAAAACACCTCAGATAATGTAAAGTCTCAAATTTCCCCTTCAAGACTACCTTTATAGGACTGGTGTATCCCCACACCTTTCTCATGATCTTCCAAGATCCGCGGTGTGCGTATAATAGTAGTTTTATATCCCCACTCAGAGACACATTATTGATTGATTAAGAACCACCTTGTGCCATCCCATAATAACACTAAATAGTATATAAATGTAAGCCTAAATTATATTTTAAAATCAGATTGTGATAGCATGTTGTACGCTATCAAAGGGTGGACTGTCGAAGCTGGATAATTGGCTGAGACAAGATCAGTTTAAAATTGCATCGCAGCAACGCCATCTTGCGACTGGCCACAAGATGCCATCTTGGAAATTAGATAGCGAGATGCCATTTTGCGAATGGCCGCCTAAGCACCATTTTAGATAAACTCACACTTTAGTACATGTGGCGATATTACTATTAGCATCATGCGATTGCATCTTACACCATTTCTCATACACACATTAATATGCACAATAGCGCTGTTAACTAGTCACATATTAGCGAATGCATAAGATTCTGTATGAAAACGCCAAATATTAGCTTCATGCACACGCATCTGCCCCAAGTTAACTAGCGTCTTTACATCAAACCCCACATACTCACACATTTCATATTCACATACAAGGTTCCATAAGCTTTAAGGTATAAGATTCAAGTATGCACATTTATTATAATTGTTAGGAAATAAAGATTATTTCGTAACTAAGGTTTTATACATGATAAGTAAGCCATGTTTGGTATTGTACTGATGCGTACTCTCTCAACAGTATTCCGGTAATATCGATGGAGAGATCGCAACATGCATTCTCAACTTATGGACCGCAGAGACTTCAAGCAACAAAATGTACATTATATGAACAACTGTTAGGATTTGCATGAGGCGGGAAACCAGAGACCACCAGTTGTTAGAGGCTGGATTGTGTCTATTTGAACCAACCTGTTAAATGCCTTGTAACATATGCCCTCTCCTTTAGGACCAATGGTATTAGCAACAAACCTCTCTATTGTGTTGTTTATTTCTGGGGGGTATAAATGTGTGCTCTGGGGAAGCAATCGGGAAGCTGACTGCCTAAATACCGGCAGCCGGCTTCCCGACTGTCATATCCCGGCAAGGGTGAAATGCTGGGCGTCTAGATGTAGACGCCCGCATTTCCCTGACGCCGGCAGACCGGCGCACGGCATCCCGATCGTAGAGATGCCGGGCACAGCGAGCGGACAGCCGCAGGGGGGGAGGGTTAGGTTTAGGGCTCCCAGGGGGACTTAGGGTTTGGCCCCCCCCTGGGAGGGTTAGGCTAGGGGGAAGGAGGGTTAGGCACCCCCGGGGGGACTTAGGGTTAGGCACCCCCCGGGGGACTTAGGTTTAGGCAGCGGGGAAGGGGGAAGTTAGGGTTAGGCACCCATAAGGAGGGTTAGGGGGGTTTGGTTAGTAGATACTTACCTATCCACGATCGGGATTTCCAGCACTGTCGGGCTTCCGCTGCTTCTAACTCTGCTCTTGTCGGGCTGCCGCTGACGGGAAATACCGCTGGTCTTCATACCCATTCCGTGCTCTGACCCTGGGTTCCTAGTCTTCGTGCTGAATGCTGATAGATGGGGGTTTCTTGCTGATGCCTACATCTGGACCAGAGAGCGCTGTGTATGTATAACTGTACTTGGGTCTGTATAATTTCTTTGTGCTAAAGATTATATGAGGATCATAACATGTAACTGCTGTACTTTTACTTGAATAATACTTTGTGCTTTGGAACCACAGGTTCTAGGTCTGGAGTCTTTATTCACACTATGACTGCGTACGCAAAATAGCGTCATCCTTAGAGGTTTATAGGAAGGATATTAGAAGGTATAGGCAGGGGTATTCATAAGGTTCAAAGGCAGTATCATTACCTCTCATGGTATATTTGGTGTAGCCCATAAGCTACGGCAGCACAACATCAATTTTAGATGGCGTTAATGTGTGAGCTTGGTAAGTCCGACAGCATTGCGTCCCCTATAGAAACCTACGGTGGTTGTGGCTGCTGTGGGAAATGAAGATATCTGCTACGGTTCCTCCTTCATACATCAGGGTATTACTACATATTTGCAGGTATCCACTGACAATGGGTGTTTTGTGGGAGCATGCCGCAAATATTTAATGATAAATAGTCCATCATGCCCTAATGATGATGAGGCACTAAACGTGCACAGCACACAGATCTTTGCCAGTAAGCCACACTTGCCCTCTCCTTGGTGCATGCACCTGAAAACAGATGCACAACCCAGCATGGCCTGCAGGCCCGTCTGCACACCCTCTACATGCTCTCACTGAGCTTAGCCTACGTGCAAACGCCCCATTGTCCCAAGCTGAGATCCAAAGTACATGCGTTCAAACCAGGAATCACCCATAGATCCTTCCACAAAACCAATCTGCATGCAAGTCGGCATCGTCCCCACTGTATGTCGTAGGCACCCATTGTGGCTGCTGGGAATGATGCTACCTGCTGGAAATTATTAATACAGCAATAAAAAGCACAGCTGTAAGACAAGTCATTCCTCCTTCTAAGGCCCATATTCAGCTCTGCACAATGAACCTCATTCAGAGGCGGTCATTAGTTGCAAGTGGTCGCTCTGAATCAGGGCGGCCGCTTGCATCCTGAATGGCCGCCTCCTTGTCGATCGTTAAGCTGTGGGTTGATGGTCGCGATGGTGATCACCATCGCATCGCGACCACCGGGGCTTACGACCAGACCCTAAGGTTGGGTCTGGACACTCGTAAGCCCCAGGGAGCTTTCTGCTCTGATGGAGCCCGCCTACACCCCGGCCCGCCTACCAAACGGGGCAGCTGTCGATCAACATCGACAGCTGCCCCTTTGATAGCAAGCTCCGGAGCGATAGAGTTTCCCTGTCGCTCCGGGGCTTGCGCACACGCAGTGCGGCCGCTGCGCGTGTGCAGGCCTAACCATGGAGTCGATTACGAGTGCATCGGCACTCGCGACTGACTCTGAATAAGGTCCAATGTGTGGTCACGATGCTAGGCTGTGCGCAATGCGGTACAATATAGTATCCCAACATACCCAACTCTCCTGCGCACCCCCATTGTACCTTGCAGGAATATTGGCAGACGGGAAGGAACATGTTTCTGGTGCACAAATTGAGGTGCGCAATGTATCTGTACCAGCCTCTATCAGGCATCACTGCAGTGTCAGAAATCATTTGCAGATTACATAATATCGTTTTTACACTAAACCATAATGGAAGACAACGGTCAATTTTTTATTTTATTTTCAGCCAAACATTAAAATAATCAACCGAGGTCAAACTGATGAAAATAATCTGATGTATTGGTGCCGTGTAGATGTACTAAGAAATCTATAGCTTGTGAGTGGCGCAGCGTTTGCAGATGGATGGTACTGCGTCAGGCCTGGCAATCCTCACAGCAGAATTGCGCAATGAATCTAATTCCTACAGCGCTGGAGCTAGTTCTCAATCTTCCACTAACGATTTCCAGTCTGTGACTGTCTCAGTGATTTATACTCTGATCTGTTACTTTGTATAGTTTCACTGCCTGATTATATTGATATTTACTACAGATTTCCAGTAGTGTAGCTAGACTATCACTGCTACTTGTGTATATATAGAAATAAATCCTTTGTGTATTTCCAATCACACTTGTACTATACTAATAGGCCATATTATTTCTCTAACCTTTCTCAGAAGGATGAACATTGGGTCATTCTCTCCGTGTTACTGTCAGTGAACATGGGATCATTCTCTCCGTGTTACTGTCAGTGATCATGGGGTCATTCTCTCCGTGTTACTGTCAGTGAACATGGGGTCATTCTCTCCTGTTACTGTCAGTGAACATGGGGTCATTCTCTCCTGTTACTGTCAGTGAACATGGGATCATTCTCTCCGTGTTACTGTCAGTGAACATGGGGTCATTCTCTCCGTGTTACTGTCAGTGAACATGGGGTCATTCTCTCCGTGTTACTGTCAGTGAACATGGGGTCATTCTCTCCGTGTTACTGTCAGTGAACATGGGGTCATTCTCTCCGTGTTACTGTCAGTGAACATGGGGTCATTCTCTCCGTGTTACTGTCAGTGAACATAGGGTCATTCTCTCCGTGTTACTGTCAGTGAACATGGGGTCATTCTCTCCGTGTTACTGTCAGTGAACATGGGGTCATTCTCTCCGTGTTACTGTCAGTGAACATGGGGTCATTCTCTCCGTGTTACTGTCAGTGAACATGGGGTCATTCTCTCCGTGTTACTGTCAGTGAACATGGGGTCATTCTCTCCGTGTTACTGTCAGTGAACATGGGGTCATTCTCTCCGTGTTACTGTCAGTGAACATGGGGTCATTCTCTCCGTGTTACTGTCAGTGAACATGTGATCATTCTCTCTGTGTTACTGTCAGTGAACATGGGGTCATTCTCTCCGTGTTACTGTCAGTGAACATGGGGTCATTCTGTCCGTGTTACTGTCAGTGAACATGGGGTCATTCTCTCCGTGTTACTGTCAGTGAGGCTCTGATGCTGAATAGTCCCTGCATATCGTCTGATTCCGAGGCGCACGCAGCTCCTTAGGCATAGCACACTGCACTGCACATATCTGCATTTTTGTATATCCGATTCACAGTCGCACAGATCTCTCTTTGCTTGTAATCAGCGTTTCTGGAGTCGCACGCAAGAGATCTGTCTCGTGTGTCGTGGGAGTGCCATGAGCGTGTAACTACACCTCTGCGCTATTCTGAGTCGCACATACGGAGAGAAGCCTGTCTCTGACAGATCTCTGTTACCTAGCATGGGGCTGGTGCATCTGCCAATACTAACGATGACGGATCTCCTGCACCTGTATGTTGGCCTTGTACTTTACTCAAGTTTTTTTTTCCCTTCACCAGGACCAAAGGGTGTGCAATATCTTGCAATTGGATCAGTATATTTTGGCAACAATGCTTGAGCCTAGCTTTACTGTAAGTCTTTCTTTCCAACTGACACAGATTTTAAGACATGCAAAGAGCTCAAATGGCATAACGACGTCTCCTGCTTCAGTTTCTCCTGCAAATGCTGCTACCAGGAAAAAACTGACCTTTTACAAGAGACACAGTGGTGATGATGATAAGTCAACTCAGCGCACCAGAGTGAAACATTATGACTTCTGGTCAGGCTTAAAAGAATTGCCCACAATTATTGCCACTTCTACCATGACTCAATCTGATACAGTAAGCATCTATAGAATGGTGTAGGATTATTATAATAATAACATACAAATTTGCATGTCACACCTTTGAATACTAGGAGGAAAAAGACAATTTGGAGCCCCTTGTACAAACTAGCTTTAGTTTACTTAAGTTGCCCATCCTCCAGGGTGAACTCGGAAATAATGTTTAGCACAGCCGGGAACCTTGTGAGCACCTGGCGTGGAGGCTGCTTCCAAAAAATTTGGAAAAATTGATGTTCATAAAATTGAACTAGAAATTCTATGAGGAAGACCTTCGCCACCAATTACAACACAGTGCAGTTCTGTAATAGTGTAATCCAGTGGGGATGAGCTAATATTATGTGATGATGATATTAATAGTGATGAGGGTGATGATGAGGATGATAACGACATCTTCTGTGACTATGATTAGTAACACTTAAGCCCATTGGTAGCTTGTTTTTTTGGGGCCCAATCAAACCAAGTTCTTCAGCCACACAAGTTGCAGGCCCTTTTGCTGAAGTGCTCGGATTGCTTAACTGTGCATTTTTTTTTAGTATACAATATAAGGGTAGGCATGAGGGCCCAAGGACATTTCCATTGTGCACCACTTTTCATTATGCACTTTGCCAAGATTGTGTGTGTTTGACAGACAGAATATATAACTGTACTTTACAGGAGTGTTTGTGTTCTTTTGTATCTGATAAACAGAGCTTTCAACGCTCCTGCAACGGTCGGGATCGTGAGGTCTAATCTTATGTACTGTTTAATATTTATCGGTACGATCTCCCGATCCCATAGAAGCCCTGTGCTATGTCTGCACCGTGTGTAGGCGGCTGACAGGGGGTCACACTGGGGACAGACTGCAAGGCTGATGGGGACAGTTTTACCCCATCAGCCTGCAATCGAAAAAGTGTGTACCCTGCTTAAGCTGGGAGGTATGCAAGCTGAACAGAGGACTAGTCTGGAGATTTGGGCAAGGTGCAGGAAGATCAGGATGACCACAGCAAGCTTGAGGTTTACTAGTAACAGGAAATGAAGCAGGAAGGCCCGCACTTCATATAACAAGCAGGAAGGTACAGGGAGCTGGTATCATCTATGACTGGCTTGGATGCTATAACCAGCAATGCAGCAAAGCCCTGAATGTGATTTAACCTCACAAGGAGCCAATCAGAATGCGTGCTTAGGACAGGCCCCCTAATGATCGTGACAAGATGCAGCTGTAAGCAGGAGGCAGGGGCTGCATAGAAAAGTATCCCGGCTGCTAGGCAACCGCCGAGACCAGCATGCAACACAATGGCCATGTCATACAGCGTTCCAGTCACCTGGTAATAGACGGAATGCTATGCGCAGTGTGAGCTGTCATGATTAACGTGGCGCCTTATAATGTATAGGCCCCATTTCCTGCTGCTCCTGACAGATGCAGAGTTTTATCATAAAATCATATAATTATAAAATTTGAAAAGACTTAGGGCCTGATTCAGACCCGCTCGCGAGCGCTGAGCGCTCGCAAGCGGGTTGATGCTGCTCTAGTGCGCATTCGCACGACGGACGGAGCTCCGTCGTGCGCATGCGCGAGACCCGCATAGCGACAGCCAAGCTGTCGCTATGGGTCTCGCACCAAAGGGGGTGTGCTGTCGATGGTGAGTGACAGCACGCCCCCTTTGGTGGGTGTGCCTGGGGCATTTCTGCCCAGACGGAGGCGTACCCATGGGAACGCCTACCATCTGGGGCCGGCCCCACTGACATCACTAGTGATGTCAATGGGAGTGCTCTCGGCTCTGATAGAGCCAAAAGCACTCCTGGGCTTGCGGCAGTGAGACCCTACCGCAGGGTCTCGTCGCAAGCCCGATGGTCGCGATGGTCTTGTCCATCGCGACCATCTTTTTGTCCGCTCGCATAAGCTGTGGGTGGTCACCCACAGCTATGCGAGCAGCCAGGAGGCCGCTCCAATTTTAGGTAGGAGGGCCCTGATTCAGAGCGAGCGCTCTTGTCAGAGCGTCCGGCTCTGAATCAGGCCCTGTTACTCTACCTTGGTTCTCTTGTATTGTACTGAGGCCTATGACTTGATGCTGGGGTTCAGTTTCCATTTTAAAAATCTCACGACACTTTAAAAGCCTGTTTTTTTAATTGTTTTTCCATGTCTCCAATTTGTTTTTCTTGATAGTTATTAGTACTGTTAGTAGTAACTCAATCAATCAATGCTGTACCTGGCTTCCACTTTATATTCCACCTCCATTTACTTGTGCTGGCCTCGGGCCTCTGTCTAGTTCTTGATTATTGAGAACATTCTATAGCATTGTATAGTCTTATATTAAACTGACATCTGTCTGCCGCTGCAGTGCTACTAGATTTTCACAATTATATGCAAATCTGTTTTGATCTATTTTAAAGTAATCCAAAACCCAAAAAACATTGAGAGTGGTTTGGCCAAAACCAAAACACAACAAAGTTTTAGAACCAATGCAAAGGGGTCCGCGCACATTCCTAATAATTATATAAATACCAAGCTAAGATGGTAGCATGGTAAAATGTATTTATGTAACTCCTATTACCCCCCAACATGTGTCTGGTAGCAAAATGCGTTGCCACTTTGGGTTTGCATCCCATTCGCAGATGATTAGATTCAGTGGTATACAAAACTTAGACACCCAAATGATGAGGAACAACCATAAGAGTGTAAACCTGATCACAGCTGCATTAGTGTAAAATAATATAATTCTCAATGTGGTTATTGTTACGTCTGAATGCAGCCGATATGAATAACGGATAAGGTGAAATCTCTCAGCTTTACCATTAGACCCGGCATTTTGCCCGTCAGTTTGTTATCACAATTCCATTTATTTTGAAACTGTCTGAGTTCTAACAGGCTCATTAATTATTCTTTCCTTTTGAGATATTAGGGGCATATTTACTAAAGGTCGATTTTAATTGCTTTAAAATGGGGGGGGGGGACCCATCAAAATCCATCAACATCGATGTTGTGTTTCTGCGGCTAAATAACACATTTATTAACAATTATTTTTTTGAAGTACTAGTAAATGTGTGATTTAGCCTGAGAAACACATCATCGATTTTTATCCATTTTAAATTGACCAAAATCGACCTTTAGTAAATACACCCCCTAAACACTGAGCACATTGAATAAAAGGCATGTTGCTATGCTGAAGCCGTTATTGGCTATCCTATGACACCGTAGTCATCCTTTACACGTCACTGGTAGCGTTTGCATCGGGAACATTGTTTTGTGAAAGTGATCATTTAGAAAATTACTCCCAAGCTATCGATGGCTGTTATAATGATTACAGTTGTCCCAATGTTCAAGTTGTGCAAATTATAAAGTTTTGCATCTATTTACTTATTCCACGGTGTTTAATAGCTTTTGTGAACCTCTTTTCATTTTGTTTTTAAACTACAATACAGTAATTGGGGGTGACAAATTATAGCTGAACAGACAGAGTAACGATCAGCAGAAATTTCTGGCTGTGCTCGGTATAGGATGCATACAGCGTGCGCCAAGTAACGCCTCCTCTCTCGGCAAACGTACGATGCAGATTTATTGGATACAGCCGGAGCTGCCTGCACAACCTGCTCTCTGCCTCAGTTATCTTCCTTGTGTAAGGATTGAAGACTGACACTAACGTGTGCAATGTTTATTTATAGGCCACAAATTATTTAGTTCAGTATAAAAATATACTTTACCTATTTGGTTTTCAGTTTTTAAAATTAGATTGTAAGCTGTATGGACCAGTTATATAATGATTTGAGGAAAAAATAGTTATTTTGTTGTTCTGAGGCAGCCTACTTCCTTCCTTGTGCTAATAAAGGAATCCGTCCGTGTATACTGAGAACCCGTGCGTGTATACTGAGAACCCGTGCGTGTATACTGAGAATCATTCAGTGTATACTGAGAATCCATGTGTGTATACTGAGAATCTGTCCGTGTATACTGAGAATCCGTGCGTGTATACTGAGAATCATTCAGTGTATACTGAGAATCCGTCCGTGTATACGGAGAATCCGTCCGTATATACTGAGAATCCATCCGTGTATACTGAGAATACGTGCGTGTATACTGAGAATCCGTCCGTGTATACTGAGAATCCGTCAGTGTATAGTGAGAACCTGTGCGTGTATACTGAGAACCCGTGCGTGTATACTGAGAATACGTGCGTGTATACTGAGAACCCGTGCGTGTATACTGAGAACCCGTGCGTGTATACTGAGAATCCGTGCGTGTATACTGAGAATCCGTGCGTGTATACTGAGAATCATTCAGTGTATACTGAGAGTCCGTCCGTGTATTCTGAGAATCCGTCCGTGTATACTGAGAATCCGTCCGTGTATACTGAGAATCCGTGCGTGTATACTGAGAATCCGTGCGTGTATACTGAGAATCCGTGCGTCTGCATGTGGAAGTCAATCCCTCCCGCTGTTTTTCTGTCTACAGCCATAATTATTATCTGTACATGCACCCACCCCATGCTGGGTGCAAAAGATCCACCTGAAACAGGCGCCCCATCCGTGTCTGCACGCTGCGATCAGTGCGACTGCATGGTTGCCTCCCAGAGATGCCCATATCGCGTGCGTGTGCCTGATCCAGCGTGTTGGCTATGATATCCTGGCGGTGACCATCCCGACAGTAACAATACCGGTAACGGAATTACTTCGGTCAAAATCTCAACAAAATTTATTGAGTATTTTAACTCTAACCCTCCCCTCCCGCAGCCTAACCCTCCCCTCCTGCAGCCTAACCCTAACCCTCCCCTCCTGCAGCCTAACCCTAACCCTACCCTCCCCTCCTGAAGCCTAACCCTAACCCTACCCTCCCGCAGCCTAACCCTCCCCTCCTGCAGCCTAACACTAACCCTCCCCTCCTGCAGCCTAACCCTAACCCTACCGCAGCCTAACCCTCCCCTCCTGCAGCCTATCCCTAATCCTCCCCTCCTGCAGCCTAACCCTAACCCTCTCCTCCTGCAGCCTAACCCTAACCTTACCCTCCTGCAGCCCAATCCTAACCCTCCCCTCCTGCAGCCTAACCCTAATGCTCCCCTCCTGCAGCCTAACCCTAATTCTCCCCTCCTGCAGCCCAACCCTAATTCTCCCATCCTGCAGCCCAACCCTAAATCTCACCTCCTGCAGCCTAAACATAACCTTCCCCTCCTGCAGCCCAATCCTAATCCTCCCCTCCCGCAGCCTAACCCTAACCCTCCCCTCCCGCAGCCTAACCCTAATCCTCCCCTCCCGCAGCCTAACCCTAATTCTCCCATCCTGCAGCCCAACCCTAATTCTCCCATCCTGCAGCCCAACCCTAAATCTCACCTCCTGCAGCCTAAACATAACCTTCTCCTCCTGCAGCCCAATCCTAATCCTCCCCTCCTGCAGCCTAACCCTAACCCTCCCCTCCCGCAGCCTAACCCCAATCCTCCCCTCCTGCAGCCTAACCCTAATTCTCCCCTCCTGCAGCCTAACCCTAATCCTCCCCTCCCGCTAACTAACCCTAATCCTCTCCTCCTGCAGCCTGACCCTAATCCTCCCCTCCTGCATCCTAACACTAACCCTCTCCTCCCGCAGCCTAACCCTAACCCTAATGCTCCCCTCCTGCAGCCTAACCCTAATTCTCCCATCCTGCAGCCTAACCCTAAGCTTCCCCTCCTGCAGCCTAACCCTAAATTTCACCTCCTGCAGCCTAACCCTCCCCTCCTGCAGCCTAAACATAACCTTCCGCTCCTGCAGACCAATCCTAAT
Organism: Taudactylus pleione; assembly: GCA_031769625.1. NCBI lineage: Eukaryota > Metazoa > Chordata > Amphibia > Anura > Myobatrachidae > Taudactylus > Taudactylus pleione. The sequence continues at coordinate 356,515 of JAUIMM010002037.1, forward strand.
CCTCCCCTCCTGCAGCCGAACCCCAATCCTCCCCTCCCGCAGCCTGACACTAATCCTCCCCTCCCGCAGCCTGTCCCTAATCCTCCCCTCCTGCAGCCCAATCCAAACCCTCCCCTCCTACAGCCTAACCCTAACCCTCCCCTCCTGCAGCCTAACCCTATTCTTCCCCTCCCGCAGCCTAACCCTAATCCTGCCCTCCCGCAGCCTGACCCTAATCCTCTCCTCCTGCAGCCTGACCCTAATTATCCCCTCCTGCATCCTAACACTAACCCTCTCCTCCCGCAGCCTAACCCTAATCCTCCCCTCCTGCAGCCTAACCCTAATTCTCCCATCCTGCAGCCTAACCCTAATCTTCCCCTCCCACAGCCTAACCCTAATCTTCCCCTCCCACAGCCTAACCCTAATCCTCCCCTCCCGCAGCCTAACCCTCCCCTCCCGCAGCCTAACCCTAACCCTCTCCTCCTGCAGCCTGACCCTAATCCTCCCCTCCTGCATCCTAACACTAACCCTCTCCTCCCGCAGCCTAACCCTAATGCTCCCCTCCTGCAGCCCAACCCTAATTCTCCCATCCTGCAGCCTAACCCTAACCTTCCCCTCCTGCAGCCTAACCCTAAATTTCATCTCCTGCAGCCTAACCCTAAATTTCATCTCCTGCAGCCTAACCCTCCCCTCCTGCAGCCTAAACATAACCTTCCGCTCCTGCAGACCAATCCTAATCCTCCCCTCCTGCAGCCGAACCCTAATCCTCTCCTCCTGCAGCCTAACCCTAACCCTCCCCTCCTGCAGCCTAACCCTAATCCTCCCCTCCTGCAGCCTAACCCTAACCCCCCTCTTGCAGCCTAACCCTAACCCCCGCACACAGTATAGATACGCCCCTGCCACCACAGGCTAATGCTGGGCATCTACTATACAATTTTCTGTCAGATATCTGTCCAATCTGGCTGGTTAGAATGAAAACCTGGTAATGTATGGGAGCAAGTGACAGACGATTATATGGTTTTAAACACTGAAAAACATTGAAACATCGCCAGCACGCCCCATTTGGTATGAGACCCGGAGCGAAGGAGGTCCCGTCGCTATCTGGGTCTCGCGCATGCGCACGACGGAGCCGGCTCCGTTGGGCAACGTGCGCACTGGCCTACCATCGACCCGGTAGCGAGCGCACAGCACTTGCGACCGAGTCTGAATCAGGCCCTGTGTCTCTAACCGATTACTCACAGACATTGCGGCACATTTGTATAGACCTTTGCTCAAGGCTAAACTGAAGCAAAAACGTCTCCAATGTGACCATTTTTAGAAATGAAATTATCTGCACTGTGTAAGACCGATGCAGGAACCTATAACATCCGGACCCCCCACCCAAAACCAACATAAACTTGCTGCTTTACCTAGGCCCAACACCTCTTTATAGGGCCCAACAAGAGCCTGGTGTAGATGGGGGTGCTCCAGCTCTCATTGCAGAAAGCAGTCAGTGGGGAGCGAGGAAGCAGTCAGTGAGGAGCGAGGAAGCAGTCAGTGAGGAGCGAGGAAGCAGTCAGTGAAGCGCGAGGTCCAGTGGCGTAACTATAGAGGGTGTAAGGTGTGCGCCTGCTATGGGGCCCGCCGGCCCAGCAAGCAACCTCCTGCATCCTGCCAAGTACAGAGCCAATGTAATTTTTAATCAGGCGCCGGTTGTTGAGCCAACCAGCAGCTGCTGGTCTGCAAATTTCGATTGGCTCGCTACCAGCGCCTGATTAATAAAAAGACATCGTCTCTCCTCTGCTACGTCTCTCACTAGAAGCTGGGAGGGGGCGTGGCTGTGGTGACATTCCCGGACCATGGCCACGCCTCCTCCCAGCTTCAGTGAGGGTAGATGGAGCAGTGCGCCGGGCTGAAGAAGAGGTAAGTAGTGCGGGGCTGGAGGGTGATGGTGGGGGGGTGACGGGGGATTAGGCCCCCATACCTCTGGTTATGCCCCTGCATAGGACGGTGTCACCTAATGGGGCCCATACTGATTGCCGCAATTCACCATTCTGTTGATGGCGGGACCAGGGAATTGGGGATATTTAACATGTTGAAAAATCTCAATACCCCGATTCCAACTGGAAAATGGTCGGAAATGGCGAATTGGGGATTTTTAACATGTTGAATTTCCCAGATACCCTGATTTATCGCAGATCATTAATGGTCGCCAATTGGCTTTTCGGCGTCAGCAGGAAGGAAATCAGGGGAAGATGTATCACTCACAGAACGTTATGTCACTAATTCATTGTTTTAGGAACCCTATGCAAAATAATAGCGCCTGCCCTGATTATTGGAGTGATACAAAACAGCGATATCATCACTGGGGTATTATAGCAGACACACAAAATATACAAATATCGCTGTTACACAGCGTCCACAGCCATGGCTGACACAATTCATCACAACTGCAAAGTACTAAACGCACGGTCAAAGCATTAAACTGGTGTAATTACCTTATGCCTTACAATCCTATTATTACTGATGGGCTCACATGAAGGGAAATAGGATTACGTACTTGGCGTTTCTCATCTACTTGTTTCTATACCCCAGGGGTGGGGAATCTTTTTTCTGCCGAGGGCTATTTTGATATATAACATTATTTGAAGACCCTGTGCAGGCCACGCCCCCTCCATGTGATGTCACACAGGGGCGGGGCCACAATCACCGGTGATTACAGCAATGCCCGGAACATCGTGAGGATGCTCCGGGGAGCTGTAAGAGCAGCGGTGTGACCGTCAGAAGGATCCTAAGGACGCTCCAGGTGGCACTGCTGCATAGATCCTGGCTGCAGGGGGCATTATAGGCATCCGCTAGACAGATGAGGCTAGCAGAGAAAAGCTCCGAGGGCCAGACAAAATGAATCCGGGAGTCTTATACGGCCCCCGGGCCTGAGGTTCCCCATCCCTGCTCTACCCTGACAAGCTTCATTTACAGTACAACAAATGTACAGAACGTAAGTCACAATAACGTTATATGTCCATCCTTCTGCAAAGATCCATAGTCTCCCATCACAGTGATTCAGTCAGACAGTGATTCAGTCAGTCAGTGATTCAGTCTGTCAGTCAGTCAGTCAGTCAGTGATTCAGTCAGTCAGTGATTCAGTCAGTCAGTCATTCAGTCTATCAGTCAGTCAGTCAGTCAGTGATTCAGTCAGTCAGTCAGTCAGTGATTCAGTCAGTCAGTCAGTGATTCAGTCAGTCAGTCAGTGATTCAGTCTGTCAGTCAGTGATTCAGTCTGTCAGTCAGTGATTCAGTCTCTCTCTCTCTCTCTCTCTCTCTCTCTCATTTTTTTTGTCTGCTAACATTACTCCATTGTAAGAAAGAAAAGGCGACAGCATGATACACTACAGGTTCCATATGTGATATACAGGGACAATTATATATTTATACTAACAAACATAGGGGCACACGTGTAATAGACTCTGTGCACACGCTGATTCGGATTCACAGCTGGATATATCTGTGCACTGGACATATACATAGAAAAAGAACAAAGCAAAAAACCCCCCATACTTGCTTGTGTATAACTGGGTCATATCCCAACAGGCTTCCACCCCAAAACCAGTACTAGTAACAGCCAGGCATACAGGTGTCTATATACCTAACAATAGTGACATCACTAAAACTACATTACACAAAAACATTGAATCCCTTCTAAGCAAGATAGATAAACCCTGGCATGGTATATCATGGTATATCATGGTATATAATGCAGCTTCTCTGCTTGGGTCATTAGTATTTCTGGTTTGTCGCTATAATGTCCAGCAGAGGAAGCCCAAATATCTCTGTCAGAGGATGAGCCTGGCTCGGGTAATCGGCTTCCTGCTACAGTACATGGAGAGCTGGAACCTAGTGACGGGGGGATTCTCCCTGCCAGTCTATCAGGTCTGCTACGTCCACATCCTAGCTCTGGTGCCTCTGAGATGATTTATCATGGTCACCACTGTGCTTCTGTCTGAGAATAGCCTGAGAGGCTTCCCCACTGGCTGGTCCTTGCCGCTCTCATTCTCAGTACATGTATACGGTGTGACCAGGACATGTATACGGTGTGACCAGGACATGGATACGGTGTGACCAGTACAGTACTACATGTATACGGTGTGACCAGCACATGGGTACGGTGTGACCAGCACATGGGTATGGTGTGACCAGCACATGGGTACGGTGTGACCACCACATGGGTACGGTGTGACCAGTACAGTACTACATGTATACGGTGTGACCAGTACAGTACTACATGTGACCAGGACATGGATACGGTGTGACCAGCACATGGATACGGTGTGACCAGTACAGTGCTACATGGATACGGTGTGACCAGTACATGGATACGGTGTGACCAGTACAGTACTACATGTATACGGTGTGACCAGTACATGGATACGGTGTGACCAGTACATGGATACGGTGTGACCAGCACAGTACTACATGGATACGGTGTGACCAGTACATGGATACGGTGTGACCAGTACATGGATACGGTGTGACCAGCACAGTACTACATGTATACGGTGTGACCAGTACATGGATACGGTGTGACCAGCACAGTACTACATGTATATGGTGTGACCAGTACATGGGTACGGTGTGACCAGGACATGGGTACGGTGTGACCAGGACATGGGTACGGTGTGACCAGGACATGGATACGGTGTGACCAGTACAGTACTACATGTATACGGTGTGACCAGGACATGGGTACGGTGTGACCAGCACATGGGTACGGTGTGACCAGCACATGGGTACGGTGTGACCAGCACATGGGTACGGTGTGACCAGCACATGGGTACGGTGTGACCAGTACATGGGTACGGTGTGACCAGTACAGTACTACATGTATACGGTGTGACCAGTACAGTACTACATGTATACGGTGTGACCAGTACAGTACTACATGTATACGGTGTGACCAGGACATGGATACGGTGTGACCAGCACATGGATACGGTGTGACCAGCACATGGATACGGTGTGACCAGTACAGTACTACATGGATACGGTGTGACCAGTACATGGATACGGTGTGACCAGTACATGGATACGGTGTGACCAGTACAGTACTACATGTATACGGTGTGACCAGTACATGGATACGGTGTGACCAGTACATGGATACGTTGTGACCAGTACAGTACTACATGTATACGGTGTGACCAGGACATGGGTACGGTGTGACCAGGACATGTATACGGTGTGACCAGGACATGGATACGGTGTGACCAGTACAGTACTACATGTATACGGTGTGACCAGGACATGGATACGGTGTGACCAGCACATGGGTACGGTGTGACCAGCACATGGGTACGGTGTGACCAGCACATGGGTACGGTGTGACCAGCACATGGGTACGGTGTGACCAGCACATGTGTACGGTGTGACCAGTACATGGATACGGTGTGACCAGTACAGTACTACATGTATACGGTGTGACCAGTATACATGTACTACATGTATACGGTGTGACCAGCACATGGATACGGTGTGACCAGTACATGGATACGGTGTGACCAGTACAGTACTACATGTATACGGTGTGACCAGTACAGTACTACATGTATACGGTGTGACCAGCACATGGATACGGTGTGACCAGCACATGGATACGGTGTGACCAGCACATGGATATGGTGTGACCAGTACAGTACTACATGGATACGGTGTGACCAGTACATGGATACGGTGTGACCAGTACAGTACTACATGTATACGGTGTGACCAGTACATGGATACGGTGTGACCAGTACAGTACTACATGTATACGGTGTGACCAGTACATGGATACGGTGTGACCAGTACAGTACTACATGTATACGGTGTGACCAGGACATGGATACGGTGTGACCAGTACATGGATACGGTGTGACCAGCACATGGATACGGTGTGACCAGCACAGTACTACATGTATACGGTGTGACCAGTACATGGATACGGTGTGACCAGTACAGTACTACATGTATACGGTGTGACCAGTACATGGATACTTTGTGACCAGTACATGGATACGGTGTGACCAGCACAGTACTACATGTATACGGTGTGACCAGTACAGTACTACATGTATACGGTGTGACCAGTACATGCATACGGTGTGACCAGTACATGGATACGGTGTGACCAGTACAGTACTACATGGATACAGTGTGACCAGTACATGGATACGGTGTGACCAGTACATGGATACGGTGTGACCATGGGCCTTGGTGAGGCCGTAATCTCCCCAGTCTGTAGCGCTGGAATCTGTGGTTGGTGTTCGCTATTCTTGATGGCCACAATCTTGGGTTTTGCCATCAGGTGTCTGACTACTTAGTTGCTCTTGATTAGTGGTTCTCAATCCCCAGGACCCCAACAGTTCATGTTTTTGCAGGTCACCTGTGGTTCTTTAAATTGCGACAGTTGGTAACACTCACACCTGTGCCCATCTCCTGGGTTATCCTAACAACACTCTGCTGCCATCGCAAACACCATGGGACAAGGGTGCAAGATTGTTCAAAGCGCTACCTGAATGGAATAAAGGGCGAGAGCTATACTAAATAGTCTCATTTTACATCATGTGCCCAGTACTAACATACATATATATATATATATATATATATATATATATATATATATATATATATACATACACACACACACACAGTATATATATATATTTCATTTCTGGGTATTGGATATGAGAACCACTGTACCACATATTCCACTTTGTGACCTGTACAATCTCCATGTGCCACCTGCCACCATCAGAGTTTATCCTATCTCACCGACCCTCTATCTTATAAAATGAAATACACTGTATATTGCCTTTTCTTGTCACATACACCTTATAAGGACATTTATTATCCGATGGTGTCTGTAGTGCCGGAACCACCGTTTTCTACTTGACATTGGTGAGTCCGGGTGAAAGGCTCCTGCTCTTCCCGTCTGTATAACTTTATCCAGGTTCCTGATGAAGCCCTTAGCGCCAGCAACGTTTTGTTCTTACTGTCTCCAAAACCCACAAATTCCATTTCCAGTCTGACCACTCAGTGGCGGTTCTTGGGGCGGGCAAGCAGGGCTCAGCCAGTGTCCCCCGCCCGATGCTTAGACGGCATTCCCCCGTGCTTGCCTGCCCGGCCGTTGCATCGCTGTCAGCAGTCATCCTGAGACCCTCCTTACAATGAAAAGGGACAGTGTGCAAAAGCTAGAAGTGATCACTTATAGCCCACATCACCATCGCCCCATAGCCCCACATCACCATCGCCCCACATCACCATCGCCCCATGCTCCTTTCTGAATTGTTAATGTTTTGCATAGAAACTTTTATTGCTCCATATTACAGTGAGGATCCCGACAGGTAATTAAGGTAAGTATAACTAACTCCCCCCATTAAGTGCCTAACCCCCCCTTCCCCTAGACTAACCCTAAGTCCCCCCCAGGAGCCCCTAACCTAACCTTCCTCCCCCCTGCGGATGTCTCACCCATTGTGCAGAGTGGGCCGAGAGGAGTGTACAGTGGCAGGAGCGGGGATTCAGGTAAGTTGTGTTTTTTTTGTGGGTGGGGGTACGGGAACTGGCACAGCTTAGGGGGGCCGCTACTGTGGGCAATGCATAGAGGGGATTACTACTGGGGGCACCGCATAGGGGGGACCACTACTGGGGGCACCGCATAGGGGGGACCACTACTGGGGGCACCGCATAGGGGGGACCACTACTGGGGGCACCGCATAGGGGGGACCACTACTGGGGGCACCGCATAGGGGGGACCACTACTGGGGGCACCGCATAGGGGGGACCACTACTGGGGGCACCGCATAGGGGGGACCACTACTGGGGGCACCGCATAGGGGGGACCACTACTGGGGGCACCGCATAGGGGGGACCACTACTGGGGGCACCGCATAGGGGGGACCACTACTGGGGGCACCGCATAGGGGGGACCACTACTGGGGGCACCGCATAGGGGGGACCACTACTGGGGGCACCGCATAGGGGGGACCACTACTGGGGGCACCACTACTGGGGGGACCACTACTGGGGGCACCACTACTGGGGGCACCGCATAGGGGGGACCACTACTGGGGGCACCGCATAGGGGGGACCACTACTGGGGGCACCGCATAGGGGGGACCACTACTGGGGGCAACGCATAGGGGGGACCACTACTGGGGGCAACGCATAGGGGGGACCACTACTGGGGGCAATGCATAGGGGGGACCACTACTGGGGGCAACGCATAGGGGGGACCACTACTGGGGGCAACGCATAGGGGGGACCACTACTGGGGGCAACGCATAGGGGGGACCACTACTGGGGGCAACGCATAGGGGGGACCACTACTGGGGGCAACGCATAGGGGGGACCACTACTGGGGGCAACGCATAGGGGGGACCACTACTGGGGGCAACGCATAGGGGGGACCACTACTGGGGGCAACGCATAGGGGGAACGGTACTTGTGTACTTTTCGGACTCATTGCAGAGAGAACCCAAGTGTCCTACACTCATTATTATTACCCATCATGGTAATGTCTAAATCCCCTTCATGGAGAGGAGCCTGATGTCATCAGCCAGTGTCCAGAGTCATTCCCTACCATCCAAGTGGGCATAGAGGGGGAACATAACGTGGTAAGCGCAGCGAGCCCACGAGCACACAACTTTCGGTACTTGTGTACGTAAACTACACAAGTACCTTTTAAAATATTCATTGGGTTCTCTCTGCAATGAGTCCGTGAAGTACACAAGTACTGGGGGGACTACTACTGGTGGCACTGCATAGGGGGGACAACTACTGGTGGAACTGCATAGGGGGGACTACTATTGGGAGCACTGCATAGGGGGGACTACTATTGGGGGCACTGCATAGGGGGGACTACTATTGGGGGCACTGCATAGGGGGGCCCAAAGCATCTTCTTGCACCTGGGCCCACCACTCTCCAGTTCCGCTACTGGTGTGTGGCATAATGTGTTATAAAGGGCATTACATGTGTGTGGCATAATGTGTTATAAAGGGCATTACATGTGTGTGGCATAATGTGTTAGAGAGGGCATTACATGTGCGTGGCATAATGTGCTAGAGAGGGCATTACATGTGCGTGGCATAATGTGCTAGAGAGGGCATTACATGTGCGTGGCATAATGTGCTAGAGAGGGCATTACATGTGCGTGGCATAATGTGCTAGAGAGGGCATTACATGTGTGTGGCATAATGTGCTAGAAAGGGCATTACATGTGTGTGGCATAATGTGTTAAAGAGGGCATTACATGTGTGTGGTATAATGTGTTATAAAAGGCATTACATGTGTGTGGTATAATGTGTTATAAAGGGCATTACATGTGTGTGGCATAATGTGTTATAAAGGGCATTACATGTGTGTGGCATAATGTGTTATAAAGGGCATTACATTTGTGTGGCATAATGTGTTATAAAGGGCATTACATGCGTGTGGCATAATGTGTTATAAAGGGTATTACATGCGTGTGGCATAATGTGTTATAAAGGGCATTACATGCGTGTGGCATAATGTGTTATAAAGGGCATTACATGTGTGTGGCATAATGTGTTATAAAGGGCATTACATTTGTGTGGCATAATGTGTTAGAGAGGGCATTACATTTGTGTGGCATAATGTCTTAGAGAGTGCATTACATGTGTGTGGTATAATGTCTTAGAGAGTGCATTACATGTGCGTGGTAGAATGTGTTATAAAGGGCATTATATGTGCGTGGTAGAATGTGTTATAAAGGGCATTATATGTGCGTGGTAGAATGTGTTATAAAGGGCATTACATGTGCGTGGTAGAATGTGTTATAAAGGGCATTACATATGCGTGGCATAATGTGTTAGAGAGTGCATTACATGTGCGTGGTAGAATGTGTTATAAAGGGCATTATATGTGCGTGGTAGAATGTGTTATAAAGGGCATTATATGTGCGTGGTAGAATGTGTTATAAAAGGCATTACATGTGTGTGGTATAATGTGTTATAAAGGGCATTACATGTGTGTGGCATAATGTGTTATAAAGGGCATTACATGTGTGTGGCATAATGTGTTATAAAGGGCATTACATTTGTGTGGCATAATGTGTTATAAAGGGCATTACATGCGTGTGGCATAATGTGTTATAAAGGGTATTACATGCGTGTGGCATAATGTGTTATAAAGGGCATTACATGCGTGTGGCATAATGTGTTATAAAGGGCATTACATGTGTGTGGCATAATGTGTTATAAAGGGCATTACATTTGTGTGGCATAATGTGTTAGAGAGGGCATTACATTTGTGTGGCATAATGTCTTAGAGAGTGCATTACATGTGTGTGGTATAATGTCTTAGAGAGTGCATTACATGTGCGTGGTAGAATGTGTTATAAAGGGCATTATATGTGCGTGGTAGAATGTGTTATAAAGGGCATTATATGTGCGTGGTAGAATGTGTTATAAAGGGCATTACATGTGCGTGGTAGAATGTGTTATAAAGGGCATTACATATGCGTGGCATAATGTGTTAGAGAGTGCATTACATGTGCGTGGTAGAATGTGTTATAAAGGGCATTATATGTGCGTGGTAGAATGTGTTATAAAGGGCATTATATGTGCGTGGTAGAATGTGTTATAAAGGGCATTACATGTGCGTGGTAGAAAGTGTTATAAAGGGCATTATATGTGCGTGGTAGAATGTGTTAGAGAGGGCATTACATGTGCGTGGTAGAATGTGTTAGAGAGGGCATTACATGTGCGTGGTAGAATGTGTTATAAAGGGCATTACATGTGCGTGGTAGAATGTGTTATAAAGGGCATTACATGTGCGTGGTAGAATGTGTTAGAGAGGGCATTACATGTGCGTGGTAGAATGTGTTATAAAGGGCATTACATGTGCGTGGCATAATGTGTTAGAGAGGGCATTACATGTGCGTGGTAGAATGTGTTATAAAGGGCATTACATGTGCGTGGTAAAATGTGTTATAAAGGGCATTACATGTGCGTGGTAGAATGTGTTATAAAGGGCATTACATGTGCGTGGTAGAATGTGTTATAAAGGGTAATGAATTTAGGGGAGTTCCACAAGGACACGCCCCCTCCATAATCAGCCACGCCCCAGCACGTGCAGAGGAACGCCATCTGTAAATACTTTAGAGCCAGCCCTGAGACCACCATCTCCCCCCTCTCACCTTCCTCCTCCCCTACCTACAGTCATCCTAACCAGGAAGCCATTTACCCTGCCACATTCTCCTCTGCCTGCAATCTTCATCTGCACATTTACCTCTGCACTGGTCTCCGCTGGCCCAGCTGCCTGTCACTATGAGCCTGTCAGTGCCCACCCTGGCTGTGCCACACACTACTTTCCCAGGTACTTACAAACTGCTCCCATACCCAGCGCCGGATTTAGACCCCATGGGTCCCTAGGCAAGATACTGGTTCGGGGCCCCGGTCCCTCAAACAAATCTACATATATATACAGTCAGGTGCATAAATATTGGGACATTGACAGAATTTTCATATTTTGGCCTCTATTCACCACCACAATGGCTTTGAAATGAAACAAACAAGATGTGCTTTACCTGCAGACTTTCAGATTTAATTTGAGGGTAATTACATCCAAATCAGGTGAACGGTGTAGGAATTACAATGGTTTCTATATGTGCCTCCCACTTTTTAAGGGGCCAAAAGTAATGGGACAAACTAAACAATCCTAAATCTAACTTTCACTTTTTAATACTTTGTTGCAAATCCTTTGCAGGCAATTACAGCCTGAAGTTTGGAACGCATAGACATCACCAGACGCTGGGTTTCATCCCTGGTGATGCTCTGCCAGGCCTCTACTGCAAATGTTTTCAGTTCCTGCTTGTTCTTGGGGCATTTTCCCTTCAGTTTTGTCTTCATCAAGTGAAATGCATGCTCAATCGGATTCAGGTCAGGGGATTGACTTGGCCATTGCACAACATTCCACTTTTTAGCCTTAAAAAAACTCTTTGGTTGCTTTTGCAGTATGCTTCGGGTCATTGTCCATCTGCACTGTGAAGCGCCGTCCAATGAGTTCTGAAGCATTTGACTGAATATGAGCATATAATATTGCCTGAAACACTTCAGAATTCATTCTGCTGCTTTTGTCAGCAGTCACATCATCAATAAATACAAGGGAACCAGTTCCATTGGCAGCCATACATGCCCACGCCATGATACTACCACCACGCTTCACTGATGAGGTGGTATGTTTTGGATCGTGAGCAGTTCCTTTCCTTCTCTTCTCTTCCCATCACTCTGGTACAAGTTGATCTTTGTCTCTTCTGTCCATAGGATGTTGTTCCAGAACTGTAATGGCTTTTTTAGATGTTGTTTGGCAAACTCTAATCTGGTCTTCCTGTTTTTGTTGCTCACCAATGGTTTACATCTTGTGGTGAACCCTCTATATTCACTCTTGTGAAGTCTTCTCTTGATTGTTGACTTTGACACATATACACCTACCTCCTGGAGAGTGTTCTTGATTTGGCCAACTGTTGTGAAGGGGTTTTTCTTCACCAGGGAAATAATTCTTCTGTCATCCACCACAGTTGTTTTCTGTGGTCTTCCGGGTTTTTTGGTGTTGCTGAGCTCTCCGGTGCGTTCTTTCTTTTTAAGAATGTTCCAAACAGTTGATTTGGCCACACCTAATGTTTTTGCTATCTCCCTGATGGGTTTGTTTTGATTTTTCAGCCTAATGATGGCTTGCTTCACTGATAGTGACAGCTCTTTGGATCTCATATTGAGAGTTGACAGCAACTGATTCCAAATGCAAATGTCACACCTAGAATCAACTCCAGACCTTTTACCTGCTTAATTGATAATGAAATAACGAGGGAATAGCCCACACCTGTCCATAAAATAGCTTTTGAGTTGATAGTCCCAATACTTTTGGCCCCTTAAAAAGTGGGAGGCACATATTGAAACTGTTGTAATTCCTACACCGTTCACCCGATTTGGATGTAATTACCCTCAAATTAAATCTGAAAGTCTGCAGTTAAATCACATCTTGTTTGTTTCACTTCAAAACCATTGTGGTGGTGAATAGAGGCCAAAATATGACAATTCTGTCAATGTCCCAATATTTATGGACCTGACTGTGTGTATATGTATATATATATATATATATATATATATATATATATATAGATAGTAATTTTGTAACACCTACTATAATAACTATGCATATATAGTGGTAGGTGTTTGCTGGAGGTACACACATATAATATTATTATTTATGTATATACACACACACACACACACGTGTATATATATACATACATACATACATATATATACATATATATATATATGGCCCATTATATGAGAATATCTCTATCCCTAACCTGGCCCCACACAGCACAGTCTCCCTCTCGTGTGCTGGGGCAGACGTGGGGTGGGGCAGACGTGGGGTGGGGCAGAGACTGGTGTCAGGCTGCCTGCAGAGTTACTGAGTGCGGGAGCGTGGGGCGGGTCTGCTCTGTTGGGAGATATTTTGCAAAGGCTAACAGAGCCTAAATACCTAGCGCGGTATTAGCGTTATTACTGCGCTAATCACCATGGAACTTCAGTCTGTGCCGGATTCCTGGGTGCCGCAGGCCCGTGGGATCCGCCGGGCCCTAGGCGGAGGCCTGGGTTGCCTAGTGGTAAATTCAGCCCTGCCCATACCACTAACCACCTCTGGATAAAGTAATGTTCTCATGCTGATTTCTTTTCTGTTCTTCTAAATAGTCCTAATTTAAGGCTCTTATTTCCCCCATTCCTCTAACACTGGTGCCTCTTTGACGGTATGCAGTCAGGATCCCGACTGTCTAGTCCCAGCAAGGGTCTTAGGTTTAGGAACTTACGGGGGGGGGGGGGGGGGGGCTAGGGTTAGGCAATAGAACCACCGGACATGCATCCAGCAGTATTTCATACCAATCCCCTCTTTGCCACCTTCAACTCCCTCCTCAGCCCTCTTTGTCCTGTGATCTTAACTTTGCCACCCACTGCACGTCATGCCATCTCCTGCTTCTGCTATTATCTCTACTTCAAAATTAGTGCCACCCTATATGCATCAGCTCCTTACTTTCAGGATGTAAGCTCTCACGAGCAGGGCCCTTATACCTTGTATTTTACTTCATACCACTACACCCCTGACGCTCCAGCTGTATTGCCCAGGTCCATGCTCCTGAGCCCTGGCCTACCCCACGTATATGCTACTTATCACCAATGCTGGTTCTCCTTACACTTGTTATCTTTTATTATTAAGGCTCCGCATAACTTTCTTCAGCGCTGTACAAGGGAAATAGAACAGGGAACCTGACATATGAATGGTACAGTCACCACAGGTAGATATATCTGTACAATGTATCATTTTATATTGTGTAATTATTATGTGTTATTTGTGGTCTGTGCATCCTGCTCACCCCCTATGTACAGCACTGGGGCCCATATGTGGCATCTTACAAATAAAAGATAAAAAAGTATTTGTCCAGTAGGAGTGTGACAGTCATAGTTACGTCACCTTATTGCTGTGGGGTCCATTAGTAGTGAGAAAACTCTTGTGTAGAATAAATTGCTTTTAAAAAAAGCTTAAATTTGCATCCAGTTCGCCATAGACATCGGTATGTAAGATGTATGTACAGGGCGACTCTCTACGTAGCACAGAGGCTTCCCGCAGACGCTATAGATCATTGCCAACAAGGCGCCCTACACGTATTTTTTTTTTATTGCGAGAACGTAGTTATAATTGTGATGAATATCCCCAGATAACACGGACATGTGTCTGCAGGAATATACCCGTTCTTCACGCTTTCACAGAAAAAAAAAACCTACAAAAACCCCCGTTGTCATAGCAACCTGCATCCAAGAATCGGAAAATCTGAACAACTTTTAGCATTCAGAGCACAATTACATTTCCTTTGAAGACTTTAAAAAGGTAACAATTAGTGCCCACCCTGGTGAGGTGGAAACGGGGGTGCCCATCTACAGCACAGGCTGTTATGGATTCTTCTACACTGCCATCCTGACCCGGGGGTCTTATAGGAGCCAGAATGTTCTCACAGAATAAATGAGACTTATTTCTTACCTGTTAAATCTTTTTCTTCTACTCCATATGGGACACAGGGACAACTCTGGGTATAGCCTGGAGAGGAAAGTCTGGGCACCAAACAGTTAATGCAAATTACCCTAGGCTCCTATCCTCTATACCCCGCTCCCAGGCACAGTACCTCAGTTTAGGCAGGAGGAAGGTAGAGAAGAAGAGAAGGAAGGCCAGCATACATACAGAACCACACATTACATAGTAGTATAGCCGGGACCGATCACCAAGGAGACCCCCCCCCCCCCCCCCACCCAGCAGACAGGTGCATCAGGGTGGACATCCTGTGCCCCTATGGAGTCAAAGAAAAAGACTTCACAGGTAAGACATAAGTCTCCTTTTCTTCTTCCTCCACTAGGGGACACAGGGACAACTCTGCGACATCCTACAGCTGTCCCCTACAGGCGGGGACGCTCCTGAGCTACAGTGAGCACAGAACCCCCTAAAGGCAGCATCCGAGGACGCAAAAGTTTCAAAAGCATAAAACCTGATGAAGGTCTGAGCAGACGACCACGTGGCAGCCTTACAGAGCTGCTCTGCAGAAGCCCCACAGCGTGCTGCCCACGAAGTCCACACTGACCGAGAGGAATGTGCTGTCACCACGGCAGGGGCAGGTAGGTACGCCAAGAAGTAAGTCTGGCAAATGGTAAATCATAGCCAGCGGGCTAAGGTCTGCTTAGTAGCTGGGCAGTCCCCCTTGTGGAAATCATACAAGACAAATAGAGGGTCCGAATTACGAAACCTCTTAGTCCTTTTGAAATACAAAAATGGAGAGCCCTCACCACATCCAACAAAACCTCAGGGTGAGATGGATCCGAAGACAAATGCAGGAACCTCTATTTCCTGATTAATATGAAAACGGGACACTACCTTGGGAAGGTAGCCTAAGCGAGTCCTTAAGATAGCCCTGTCGGAATGGAACAAAAAATGAAGAGCAACACGAGACAGCGCTCAAATCCGAAACCCTCCGAACCGACGCGATGGTTAAAAGAAACACCATTTTCCGCATGAGCCAACGCAAGTCGACCGACTAACAGCTCAGATGGAGCCAACTGGAGAGCTCGGAGAACCGAAGAAAGATCCCAGGGAGCCACAAGGAAACCCTGTCAGGGAGCCGCCCCGTCAAAGCGAGACAGGCTAGATCTGGATGGAAGCAACGGCCCTGAGACAGAAGATCCAGCCGCAGTGGAAGATGCAGTGGGGCATCTATGGACAGGCCCAGAAGATCTGAGTACCACACCCTGTTGGGCCAATCCGGAGTCACCAGGATCAGAGTGCCTCCTTCCAGTTTGAATCTGCGAAGGACCTGAGGAATCATTGAGATCGGAGGGAAGACATAAATCAGAGGAAAGATCCAGGGAACTGCCAGTGCATCTACCAGGAAAGCTTCCAGATCCCTGGTGCGGGAGCAAAACCTCGGAAGCTGATGATTGTAGCAACACACCATCATGTCGATGTCTGGTAGGCCCCAGCGACGGACTAACAGCTGGAAGATGTCCGGATGTAACGCCCACTCATGTGCATGGACATCTTAATGACTTAGAAAGTCCGCTTCCTAATTTTGTACGCCCAGGATGTCGACAGCGGACTGTGCTGGAAGATGACGCTTTGCCTAGCGAAGAATCCTGCTGACCTCTTGCATGGCCCCTTGACTGCGAGTGCTGCCCTGGTGATTTATGTAGGCCACCGTGGTTGTGTTGTCCGACTATCTTCACAGGGCGATCCTGAAGGAGGTGCTACTTCTGTCAAAGCCCTGTACAAGTCAGGAAGCTCCAGGATGTTGATGGATAACTGGCTCTCCTGACTTGTCACACCCTGAAAGATTAGATGACAAGTTACAGCCCCCCACCCCCAAAGGCTTACATCAGTGGCGAGAAAGACCCAGTCTTGGATCCAAAAGGGGCGTCCCTTGTCCAGATGAGAATGCTGGAGCCAGCACCATAGGGAGAGACAAATTTCCTGAGGGAGATTTGGAGTCTGAGCCTTGAGGTTCGGACGTGACTTGATCCAACGCCGTAGAATAAGTCTGGATAGGCCGGGAGTTAAACTGCCCATACTCCACCATGTTGAAAGTTGACACCTATGACCCCAGAATTCATATGCACAAGTGAATTGACACTCGCCGCTGACTGAGAAAGGTGCGAATTCTGGTTTGTAATGACACCATCTTGTCCAGAGGGAGGAACACTCTCTGAGCTCTGGAATTCACCAAGGCTCCCAGATGGAGCATCTCCTGGGACGGAGATAGAGTGGACTTCTTCCAATTGATGAGCCACCCATGTGATTGAAGCACCTCCACCGTCACATGGATGTGATCCCTGAGAACTGCTGGAGACTGAGCCAAGAGAAGGAAGTCGTCCAGCTATGGTAAGATTCTGACTCCCCTGCGATGCAAATATGCTGCCATGACCTTTGTGAACATGCAAGGGGTGTTGACAGTCCAAAGGGTAACACCTGAAATTTGTAGTGTCTGGTTTGGACAGCAAACATGAGAAAAATTTGATAATTTGCTCGCATAGGAATATGTAAATAGGCATCCTGTATATCCAGTGATGTCATAGAGCCCTCTGGTTCCAAAGCTAGAATGATGGACCGCAGGGACTCCATGCGGAATTTGGGAATCCGAAGAAATTTGTTCAGGTGCTTTAAATTGAGGATGGGTTGGAAATAGGCGTCCGGCTTCTGAACTAGAAATAGATTGGTGTTAAAACTGAACCCTTTCCGGATGGGGGAATCGGAAAAATGACCCGTGAGGCCATGAGAGCGCGAATAAACACCTCGAGACCTTCTGCCTTTTCTGGCTGTTTAGGAAAGCCGGTGGAAAAAAACCTTGAAGGTGGGCGCTGTTGAAAGGTGAGAGCATATCCTTGAGACACCACGCCCCTGACCCAAGCATCCGTTGTGGTCTGCATCCACACTGCCGAAACACTAAGAAGCCGGCCCCCACTCCGAGGTCCCCTGGAGGAGGCCTGCCCCAATCATGTGGCAGGCTTGACAGCTGGACGTCTGGTAGACCTCTAGGTTTGGAGCTTTGGAAATGGCCTTAATCTGCGGGCGAAAGGAACGAGAATGCTGAAGACCTGGGTGTCGCAGTGGTGATAGACGGCAAAAAAAGCGAATTTGGAGGCTGTCAACATAGTCACGATCTAGTCCAATTCAGGACCAAAGAGAACGTCACCGGAAAAAGGAAGAGCTTCTAGAGCCTTCTTAGATTCTGTGTCTGCCATCCAGGTGCGCAAGCAAAGAGTTCTTCTAGCCGCAACAGCAGAAGCAGAAACCTTAGAGGTTAAAATTCCAGAATCTATTGCTGCTTCGTAGAGATAAAAAGCTGCGTTCCTAAAGTGTGCAACCATAGTAACTAAGTCACTCCTATGAGTGCCCGAGGTAAGACTGTCCTCCAAAGAGTCTGCCTAGTAGCCCACAGCTTTAGCTACCCAAGCAGATGCCAGGGCTGGAAGAGCCAGAGCTCCTGCCTTCACATAAATAGTCCAAGACATTTTCCAACTTTCTGTCTGTAGGATTTTTGAGAGATGCCGTATTTGGTATAGGTAGGAGGGATGACCTAATAAAGACTTGTAATGTGGGCATCCACCGGGGGAGGAGACTCCCACTTAGCCCTATCCGCAGCTGGGAGAGGGTAAAAGGTAGCAAAATGCTTGGAAACCTGAAAGTGACTACTAGGGCGAGTCCTCACCTCCGCTAGGAGTTATTCCAGCTGTGCAGAAGACGGAAATTCTGCCACTGACTTTTTCTGTCTTCTAAAGACAGGTGCGTTAGGAGGTTGCTTTGATTCCTCCACTAGTAGAACAGACTTAACTGCTCTAATAAGAGTTTCTATGTCTACAGGTGACAGTTTCCTCTGGAACAGAGGACATCTCCACATCTGAAGCGATGGAGGCGCTAGCCTCATCATCTGAGGAAACTTCTGTATCCGAACCCCTGCCACATAACGGTGTGGAACTTTCACGTGGAACAGGCCAGGCCTACACCTAAGAGCCCTATCTCTATCAAGCATTTGCTGAAAGGATGTGGACACCTGAGCTAACCCAAGGACAGACTGGGCAAGAGTTTGCATCCAGGGAGGTTCTACCATGGGAAGCTGTGGCACAGCAACAGGGACAGGCGGCATAGGTACTAACATGCGGTCTGCAAATTGTGACATTACCTGTGTCACACGAGACGCCCAAGCTGCTTCTTGTCTAGAAGCCATAGGCGAAATCAGCTATTGCAGGGCCCCAAAGCAATTGACACACAGGCCATCATGCACCGGAACCTGAGGAGGAATGACAGTCACACTTGTTACACGTGTGTGTAGTGTTGTAGCACCCGTATCCTTAGTAGTTTTATTTCTGGACATGTTCTAAGTCGCAGAAAATACTACACACCAAACAACTAGAGAGGTGTAAGCAAACGAGGGTCTTTGGTAGTGTAGCATATAATACAGAATATATGAAATATAAAGGCAGCAGAAATGTCAGTATAATCAATCTTTACCCACCCCTGTGAAGGATGTTCTCTCTGCGACCAGCCCCAGCGGCAGATATGAGGAAAATACACTTACATACGCCAAGCACGCAGACCACTCCATGCAGAAAGTGGGCAATAATCAGCCTAAATTAGCAGGAATGAGCAATGATTCTAGCGCAGCTGCTGGGAGCAGGGTATGAGAGGAGACCGAGTCCTGTGCTTCACTCTCCAACACTGAGGCAATGAGATCAAATAGCCGCACAGCGTTATGGAGGAGTAGGAGAGAAGGGAGGATCAGCTGCCGCAGATGGAAAGCGCGTCTGAGGCTTGGGAGAGAGGCTAATAGGGAAGTGCCCGCTCCCCCGGCAGGTTAAACCCCAGGGATAGGTCATCGCTACATTGCAAGCAGCCCCTGTTCCATGAACCTTCCCTGGTGGTCACCGTCTAGTGGTAAAGCTGGGACCTCCAGGTGCTTCCACTACCAGCACCGCCGGAGGTCTCCAGCTCCGGCAGTGAGAGCCTCTGTGCCACAGCTCCCTGCATGCAGGGAGCAGTCTTACCTTCAATCCCCCGCTAAACGCCAGCTGCGGCTCCTGCAGTGTGGGAGTCCGCGGCCAAAGTCACTGACCCAGTCGCCAGTGCTACGGACACCTATAGGACGCCTTCTGCTGCCCGCACAGAGGTACAGTAAACGGAGTAGAAAATAAATAAAACTGGAGGACCACCTAAAGTAGAGCCCCTAATAACCAGTGCCCAGCTCCTGCCGGCACCAAACTTAAAACTGAGGTCCAGTGGCTGGGAGCGGGGTATAAAGGAGGCTGTGTTGTCCCTGTATCCCCCAGTGGCTGGGAGCGGGGTATAGAGGAGACTGGGCTGTCCCTGTATCCCCCAGTGGCTGGGAGTGGGGTATAGAGGAGGCTGGGCTGTCCCTGTATCCCACAGTGGCTGGGAGCGGGGTGTAGAGGAAAGGAGGCTGGGTTGTCCCTGTATCCCCCAGTGGCTGGGAGCGGGGTATAGAGGAGAGGTGGCTGGGCTGTCCCTGTTTCCCCCAGTGGCTGGGAGCAGGGTGTAGAGGAGAGGAGGCTGGGTTGTCCCTGTATCCCCAGTGGCTGGGAGCGGGGTATAGAGGAGAGGAGGCTGGGTTGTCCCTGTATCCCCAGTGGCTGGGAGCGGGGTATAGTTGAGAGGAGGCTGGGTTGTCTCTGTATCCCCAGTGGCTGGGAGCGGGGTATAGAGGAGAGGAGGCTGGGTTGTCCCTGTATCCCCCAGTGGCTGGGAGCGGGGTAGAGAGGAGGCTGGGTTGTCCCTGTATCCCCAGTGGCTGGGAGCGGGGTATAGTTGAGAGGAGGCTGGGTTGTCCCTGTATCCCCAGTGGCTGGGAGCGGGGTCTAGAGGAGAGGAGGCTGGGCTGTCCCTGTATCCCCAGTGGCTGGGAGCGGGGTCTAGAGGAGAGGAGGCTGGGCTGTCCCTGTATCCCCAGTGGCTGGGAGCGGGGTGTAGAGGAGAGGAGGCTGGGTTGTCCCTGTAATGACGGAGATCATTTTCCTTACCATGGGAGATGTGGTCTTATCCTCGCATTTTGTTTGTTAGATAAACAGAATATCGCCAAGCATTATAGGGACCCCAGATTGCAGGCACGGGCATGTCGGAGCTTACAGCATATTACGCCCACCAACAGCACCACAGTAATCATGATAAATTACCATTGTATATAGTTGTACTGCTGGGCAGCGTAAAATGGTTTAAGTACTTGACAGCATCCCGGGGTCTTCCTTCCAGGGTCCGCATACTGTGCGTGGACAAGCCTTATGTCTCCCCGAATGTTCTGATCCACCTCTATAGCACAGCATCCTAACAGAGGGCCTGATTCAGGGCCGTTTTTTTTTTTGGAACGGCCTCTTGGCCGCTCGCATAGCTGTGGGTGACCACCCACAGTTATATCGAGCGGCCATGATGATGGTCGCGACGGTCAAGACCATCGTGCTTGCGACGAGACCCTTGTGGTAGGGTCTCGTTCATCGCAAGCCCCAGAGAGCTTTCGGCTCTAACAGAGCCGGAAGCTCTCCACTGACATCACTCGTGATGTCAGTGGGGCCGCCCCCAAACGGCAAGCGTTCCCTCGGGAACGCCTCCGTTTGGGCAGCCACCCCCCCCAGCCCGCCCAACAAAGAGGGTGATCTGTCACTCAACATCGACAGCTCGCCCCCTTTGGTGCGAGACCCGGAGCAACGGATTGCCTGTCGCTAGCCGGCTCCATCGTGCGCATGCGCTGTGGGCCACCATCGAGCCAGTTGTGAGCGCCCAGCGCTTGCGACCGGGTCTGAATCAGGCCCCGAGTCTGATACGGGGGGGGGAAGCAGAGACTGCAGGCACTTGAGCCGCTGTGACATCACTGGCACTACCGCACATCAGTATGTACGCTGTATGTACGTGTCAGGATCATGCCTGCACCATGGCGTTTTGTGGCAGAGGAGTGAGAGCGCATGCGGACATCACTATCTCTCAGCCAGCGATGAACGTTAGTTATTTCCTGTATATCTTACAGCCCTGTAATGCTGCTGATTTCTCATTAAGGTGAGTTTCTTGGCTTTAAAATAATAATTACTAATAAAGCTGCAATAGTCTATAATAAGGATTACACACAATTATATGTGACCTGTACAGCGATGTTACGGGGAATATAGTACTATATGAGTAATGCCAATAACTGTGTGTGACCTGTACGGCGATGTTACGGGGAATATAGTACTATATGAGTAATGCCAATAACTGTGTGTGACCTGTACGGCGATGTTACGGGGAATATAGTACTATATGAGTAATGCCAATAACTGTGTGTGACCTGTACGGCGATGTTACGGGGAATATAGTACTATATGAGTAATGCCAATAACTGTGTGTGACCTGTACAGCGATGTTACGGGGAATATAGTACTATATGAGTAATGGCAATAACTGTATGTGACCTGTACAGCGATGTTACGGGAATATAGTACTATATGAGTAATACCAATAACTGTATGTGACCTGTACAGGAATGTTACGGGGAATATAGTACTATATGAGTAATGCCCAATAACTGTGTGTGACCTGTACGGCGATGTTACGGGGAATATAGTACTATATGAGTAATGGCAATAACTGTATGTGACCTGTACAGGAATGTTACGGGGAATATAGTACTATATGAGTAATGCCAATAACTGTGTGTGACCTGTACAGCGATGTTACGGGGAATATAGTACTATATGAGTAATGCCAATAACTGTGTGTGACCTGTACGGCGATGTTACGGGGAATATAGTACTATATGAGTAATGCCTCAATAACTGTGTGTGACCTGTACAGCGATGTTACGGGGAATATAGTACTATATGAGTAATGGCAATAACTGTGTGTGACCTGTACAGCGATGTTACGGGGAATATAGTACTATATGAGTAATGCCAATAACTGTGTGTGACCTGTACGGCGATGTTACGGGGAATATAGTACTATATGAGTAATGGCAATAACTGTGTGTGACCTGTACAGCGATGTTACGGGGAATATAGTACTATATGAGTAATGCCAATAACTGTATGTGACCTGTACAGCGATGTTACGGGGAATATAGTACTATATGAGTAATGCCAATAACTGTATGTGACCTGTACAGCGATGTTACGGGGAATATTAGTACTATATGAGTAATGCCAATAACTGTGTGTGACCTGTACAGAATGTTACGGGGAATATAGTACTATATGAGTAATGGCAATAACTGTGTGTGACCTGTACAGCGATGTTACGGGGAATATAGTACTATATGAGTAATGGCAATAACTGTGTGTGACCTGTACAGCGATGTTACGGGGAATATAGTACTATATGAGTAATGCCAATAACTGTGTGTGACCTGTACAGGAATGTTACGGGGAATATAGTACTATATGAGTAATGCCAATAACTGTGTGTGACCTGTACAGCGATGTTACGGGGAATATAGTACTATATGAGTAATGCCAATAACTGTGTGTGACCTGTACAGCGATGTTACGGGGAATATAGTACTATATGAGTAATACCAATAACTGTATGTGACCTGTACAGCGATGTTACGGGGAATATAGTACTATATGAGTAATGCCAATAACTGTATGTGACCTGTACAGCGATGTTACGGGGAATATAGTACTATAATTAGTAATGCCAATAACTGTGTGTGACCTGTACAGCGATGTTACGGGGAATATAGTACTATATGAGTAATGCCAATAACTGTGTGTGAACCTGTACAGCGATGTTACGGGGAATATAGTACTATATGAGTAATGGCAATAACTGTATGTGACCTGTACAGCGATGTTACGGGAATATAGTACTATATGAGTAATGCCAATAACTGTATGTGACCTGTACAGCGATGTTACGGGGAATATAGTACTATATGAGTAATGCCAATAACTGTGTGTGACCTGTAACAGCGATGTTACGGGGAATATAGTACTATATGAGTAATGGCAATAACTGTATGTGACCTGTACAGCGATGTTACGGGGAATATAGTACTATATGAGTAATGGCAATAACTGTATGTGACCTGTACAGCGATGTTACGGGGAATATAGTACTATATGAGTAATGCAATAACTGTGCGTGACCTGTACAGCGATGTTACGGGGAATATAGTACTATATGAGTAATGCCAATAACTGTGTGTGACCTGTACAGCGATGTTACGGGAATATAGTACTATATGAGTAATGCCAATAACTGTGTGTGACCTGTACAGCGATGTTACGGGGAATATAGTACTATATGAGTAATACCAATAACTGTATGTGACCTGTACAGCGATGTTACGGGGAATATAGTACTATATGAGTAATGGCAATAACTGTGTGTGACCTGTACAGCGATGTTACGGGGAATATAGTACTATATGAGTAATGGCAATAACTGTGTGTGACCTGTACAGCGATGTTACGGGGAATATAGTACTATATGAGTAATGCCAATAACTGTATGTGACCTGTACAGCGATGTTACGGGGAATATAGTACTATATGAGTAATGCCAATAACTGTGTGTGACCTGTACAGCGATGTTACGGGGAATATAGTACTATATGATTAATGCCAATAACTGTGTGTGACCTGTACAGCGATGTTACGGGGAACTATAGTACTATATGAGTAATGGCAATAACTGTGTGTGACCTGTACAGCGATGTTACGGGGAATATAGTACTATATGAGTAATGGCAATAACTGTGTGTGACCTGTACAGCGATGTTACGGGGAATATAGTACTATATGAGTAATGCCAATAACTGTATGTGACCTGTACAGCGATGTTACGGGGAATATAGTACTATATGAGTAATGCCAATAACTGTATGTGACCTGTACAGCGATGTTACGGGAATATAGTACTATATGAGTAATGCCAATAACTGGTATGTGACCTGTACAGCGATGTTACGGGGAATATAGTACTATATGAGTAATGCCAATAACTGTGTGTGACCTGTACAGCGATGTTACGGGGAATATAGTACTATATGAGTAATACCAATAACTGTATGTGACCTGTACAGCGATGTTACGGGGAATATAGTACTATATGAGTAATGGCAATAACTGTGTGTGACCTGTACAGCGATGTTACGGGGAATATAGTACTATATGAGTAATGGCAATAACTGTAATGTGACCTGTACAGCGATGTTACGGGGAATATAGTACTATATGAGTAATGGCAATAACTGTATGTGACCTGTACGGCGATGTTACGGGGAATATAGTACTATATGAGTAATGCAATAACTGTGTGTGACCTGTACGGCGATGTTACGGGGAATATAGTACTATATGAGTAATGCCAATAACTGTATGTGACCTGTACAGCGATGTTACGGGGAATATAGTACTATATGAGTAATGCCAATAACTGTGTGTGACCTGTACAGGCGATGTTACGGGAATATAGTACTATATGATTAATGCCAATAACTGTGTGTGACCTGTACAGCGATGTTACGGGGAATATAGTACTATATGAGTAATGGCAATAACTGTGTGTGACCTGTACAGCGATGTTACGGGAATATAGTACTATATGAGTAATGGCAATAACTGTGTGTGACCTGTACAGCGATGTTACGGGGAATATAGTACTATATGAGTAATGCCAATAACTGTATGTGACCTGTACAGCGATGTTACGGGGAATATAGTACTATATGAGTAATGCCAATAACTGTATGTGACCTGTACAGCGATGTTACGGGGAATATAGTACTATATGAGTAATGCCAATAACTGTATGTGACCTGTACAGCGATGTTACGGGGAATATAGTACTATATGAGTAATGCCAATAACTGTGTGTGACCTGTACAGCGATGTTACGGGGAATATAGTACTATATGAGTAATACCAATAACTGTATGTGACCTGTACAGCGATGTTACGGGGAATATAGTACTATATGAGTAATGGCAATAACTGTGTGTGACCTGTACAGCGATGTTACGGGGAATATAGTACTATATGAGTAATGGCAATAACTGTATGTGACCTGTACAGCGATGTTACGGGGAATATAGTACTATATGAGTAATGGCAATAACTGTATGTGACCTGTACGGCGATGTTACGGGGAATATAGTACTATATGAGTAATGCCAATAACTGTGTGTGACCTGTACGCGATGTTACGGGGAATATAGTACTATATGAGTAATGCCAATAACTGTATGTGACCTGTACAGCGATGTTACGGGGAATATAGTACTATATGAGTAATGCCAATAACTGTGTGTGACCTGTACAGCGATGTTACGGGGAATATAGTACTATATGAGTAATGCCAATAACTGTGTGTGACCTGTACAGCGATGTTACGGGGAATATAGTACTATATGAGTAATGCCAATAACTGTGTGTGACCTGTACAGCGATGTTACGGGGAATATAGTACTATATGAGTAATGCCAATAACTGTGTGTGACCTGTACAGCGATGTTACGGGAATATAGTACTATATGAGTAATGCCAATAACTGTATGTGACCTGTACAGCGATGTTACGGGGAATATAGTACTATATGAGTAATGGCAATAACTGTGTGTGACCTGTACAGCGATGTTACGGGGAATATAGTACTATATGAGTAATGCCAATAACTGTGTGTGACCTGTACAGCGATGTTACGGGGAATATAGTACTATATGAGTAATGCCAATAACTGTGTGTGACCTGTACAGCGATGTTACGGGGGAATATAGTACTATATGAGTAATGCCAATAACTGTGTGTGACCTGTACAGCGATGTTACGGGGAATATAGTACTATATGAGTAATGGCAATAACTGTGTGTGACCTGTACAGCGATGTTACGGGGAATATAGTACTATATGAGTAATGGCAATAACTGTGTGTGACCTGTACAGCGATGTTACGGGAATATAGTACTATATGAGTAATGGCAATAACTGTGTGTGACCTGTACAGCGATGTTACGGGGAATATAGTACTATATGAGTAATGCAATAACTGTGTGTGACCTGTACAGCGATGTTACGGGGAATATAGTACTATATGAGTAATGGCCAATAACTGTATGTGACCTGTACAGCGATGTTACGGGGAATATAGTACTATATGAGTAATGCCAATAACTGTGTGTGACCTGTACAGCGATGTTACGGGAATATAGTACTATCATGAGTAATGCCAATAACTGTGTGTGACCTGTACAGCGATGTTACGGGGAATATAGTACTATATGAGTAATGCAATAACTGTGTGTGACCTGTACAGCGATGTTACGGGGAATATAGTACTATATGAGTAATGCCAATAACTGTGTGTGACCTGTACAGCGATGTTACGGGGAATATAGTACTATATGAGTAATGCAATAACTGTGTGTGACCTGTACAGCGATGTTACGGGGAATATAGTACTATATGAGTAATGCCAATAACTGTATGTGACCTGTACAGCGATGTTACGGGGAATATAGTACTATATGAGTAATGCCAATAACTGTGTGTGA
The DNA here is from genome assembly GCA_031769625.1 of Taudactylus pleione. Taxonomy (NCBI): domain Eukaryota; kingdom Metazoa; phylum Chordata; class Amphibia; order Anura; family Myobatrachidae; genus Taudactylus; species Taudactylus pleione. The sequence goes on from JAUIMM010002037.1 coordinate 384,090, forward strand.
CCTGTACAGCGATGTTACGGGGAATATAGTACTATATGAGTAATGCCAATAACTGTGTGTGACCTGTACAGCGATGTTACGGGGAATATAGTACTATATGAGTAATGCCAATAACTGTGTGTGACCTGTACAGCGATGTTACGGGGAATATAGTACTATATGAGTAATGCAATAACTGTATGTGACCTGTACAGCGATGTTACGGGAATATAGTACTTATAGAGTAATGCAATAACTCTGTGTGACCTGTACAGCGATGTTACGGGGGAATATAGTACTAATATGGAGTAATGGCAAATAACTGTGTGTGACCTGTACAGCGATGTTACGGGGAAATATAGTACTATATGAGTAATACCAATAACTGTGTGTGACCTGTACCAGCGATGTTACGGGGAATATAGTACTATATGAGTAATACCAATAACTGTG
>JAUIMM010002038.1:0-150290 GCA_031769625.1 Taudactylus pleione
GAGCAGCAGAATGAGGAGCAGCAGAATGAGGTGCAGCAGAGGTGAGGTGCAGCAGAGGTGAGGTGCAGCAGAGGTGAGGAGCAGCAGAATGAGGAGCAGCAGAATGAGGTGCAGCAGAGGTGTGATGCAGCAGAGGTGAGGAGCAGCAGAATGAGGAGCAGCAGAATGAGTAGCAGTAGAGGTGAGGAGCAGCAGAGGTGTGGTGCAGCAGAGGTGAGGAGCAGCAGATATGAGGTGCAGCAGAATGAGGAGCAGCAGAGATGAGTAGCAACAGAGGTGAGGAGCAGCAGAATGAGGTGCAGCAGAATAATGAGGAGCAGCAGAATGAGGTGCAGCAGAATGAGGAGCAGCAGAATGAGTAGCAGCAGAATGAGTAGCAGCAGAATTAGGTAGCAGCAGAATGAGGTGCAGCAGAATGAGGAGCAGCAGAGGTGCAGCAGAATGAGAAGCAGCATAATGAGGAGCAGCAGAATGAGGAGCAGCAGAGGTGAGGAGCAGCAGAATGAGGAGCAGCAGAATGAGGAGCAGCAGAATGAGGTGCAGCAGAGGTGAGTAGCAGCAGAATGAGGTGCAGCAGAATGAGGCGCAACAGAATAAGGTGCAGCAGAATGAGGAGCAGCAGAATGAGGAGCAGCAGAATGAGGTGCAGCAGAATGAGGAGCAGCAGAAAGAGGTTCAGCAGAATGAGGAGCAGCAGAGGTTAGGAGCAGCAGAATGAGGAGCAGCAGAGGTGAGGAGCAGCAGAATGAGGCTGCTGCAGAATGAGGCACAACAGAATAAGGTGCAGCAGAATGAGGAGCAGCAGAATGAGGAGAAGCAGAATGAGGTGCCGCAGAATGAGGAGCAGCAGAGGTGAGGAGCAGCAGAATGAGGTGCAGCAGAATGAGGAGCAGCAGAGGTGAGTAGCAGCAGAGGTGAGCACAAAATGAGGTGCAGCAGAGGTGAGCAGCAGAATGAGGTGCAGCAGAGGTGAGCAGCAGAATGAGGTGCAACAGAATGAGGAGCAGCAGTTGTGAGTAGCAGCAGAGGTGAGGAGTAGCAGAATGAGGTGCAGCAGAATGAGGAGCAGCAGAGGTGAGTAGAAGCAGAGGTGAGGAGCAGCAGAGGTGAGGTGCAGCAGAGGTGAGGAGCAGCAGAATGAGGAGCAGGAGAGGTGAGCAGCCAGCAGAGGTGAGGAGCAGCAGAATGAGGTGCAGCAGAATGAGGTGCAGCATAATGAGGAGCAGCAGAGGTGAGTAGCAGCAGAGGTGAGGAGCAGCAGAATGAGGTGCAGGAGAGGTGAGGAGCAGCAGAGGTGAGGAGCAGCAGAATGAGGTGCAGCAGAATGAGGAGCAGCAGAGGTGAGTAGCAGCAGAGGTTAGGAGCAGCAGAATGAGGTGCAGCAGAGGTGAGTAGCAGCAGAATGAGGTGCAGCAGAATGAGGAGCAGCAGAATGAGGTGCAGCAGAGGTGAGATGCAGCAGAGGTGAGGAGCAGCAGAGGTGAGGAGCAGCAGAATGAGGTGCAGCAGAATGAGGAGCAGCAGAAGTGAGGAGCAGCAGAGGTGAGGAGCAGCAGAATGAGGTGCAGCAGAATGAGGTGCAGCAGAATGAGGAGCAGCAGAGGTGAGTAGCAGCAGAGGTGAGGAGCAGCAGAATGAGGTGCAGCAGAATGAGGAGCAGCAGAGGTGAGGAGCAGCAGAGGTGAGGAGCAGCAGAATGAGGTGCAGCAGAATGAGGTGCAGCAGAATGAGGAGCAGCAGAATGAGGTGCAGCAGAGGTGAGATGCAGCAGAGGTGAGGAGCAGCAGAGGTGAGTAGAAGCAGAGGTGAGGAGCAGCAGAGGTGAGGTGCAGCAGAGGTGAGGAGCAGCAGAATGAGGAGCAGGAGAGGTGAGCAGCAGCAGAGGTGAGGAGCAGCAGAATGAGGTGCAGCAGAATGAGGTGCAGCAGAATGAGGAGCAGCAGAGGTGAGTAGCAGCAGAGGTGAGGAGCAGCAGAATGAGGTGCAGGAGAGGTGAGGAGCAGCAGAGGTGAGGAGCAGCAGAATGAGGTGCAGCAGAATGAGGAGCAGCAGAGGTGAGTAGCAGCAGAGGTTAGGAGCAGCAGAATGAGGTGCAGCAGAGGTGAGTAGCAGCAGAATGAGGTGCAGCAGAATGAGGAGCAGCAGAATGAGGTGCAGCAGAGGTGAGATGCAGCAGAGGTGAGGAGCAGCAGAGGTGAGGAGCAGCAGAATGAGGTGCAGCAGAATGAGGAGCAGCAGAAGTGAGGAGCAGCAGAGGTGAGGAGCAGCAGAATGAGGTGCAGCAGAATGAGGTGCAGCAGAATGAGGAGCAGCAAAGGTGAGTAGCAGCAGAGTTGAGGAGCAGCAGAATGAGGTGCAGCAGAATGAGGAGCAGCAGAGGTGAGGAGCAGCAGAGGTGAGGAGCAGCAGAATGAGGTGCAGCAGAATGAGGTGCAGCAGAATGAGGAGCAGCAGAATGAGGTGCAGCAGAGGTGAGATGCAGCAGAGGTGAGGAGCAGCAGAGGTGAGTAGAAGCAGAGGTGAGGAGCAGCAGAGGTGAGGTGCAGCAGAGATGAGGAGCAGCAGAATGAGGAGCAGGAGAGGTGAGCAGCAGCAGAGGTGAGGAGCAGCAGAATGAGGTGCAGCAGATTGAGGAGCAGCAGAATGAGGTGCAGCAGAGGTGAGATGCAGCAGAGGTGAGGAGCAGCAGAATGAGGTGCAGCAGAATGAGGAGCAGCAGAAGTGAGGAGCAGCAGAGGTGAGGAGCAGCAGAATGAGGTGCAGCAGAATGAGGTGCAGCAGAATGAGGAGCAGCAGAGGTGAGTAGCAGCAGAGGTGAGGAGCAGCAGAATGAGGTGCAGCAGAATGAGGAGCAGCAGAGGTGAGTAGCAGCAGAGGTGAGGAGCAGCAGAATGAGGTGCAGCAGAGGTGAGCAGCAGAGTGAGGTGCAGCAGAGGTGAGGAGCAGCAGAATGAGGAGCTGCAGAATGAGGTGCAGCAGAGGTGAGCAGCAGAATGAGGTGAGGAGCAGCAGAATGAGGTGCAGCAGAATGAGGTGCAGCAGAATGAGGAGCAGAAGAATGAGGTGCAGCAGAGGTGAGTAGCAGCAGAATGAGGTGCAGCAGAATGAGGAGCAGCAGAATGAGGTGCAGCAGAGGTGAGATGCAGCAGAGGTGAGGAGCAGCAGAGGTGAGGAGCAGCAGAATGAGGTGCAGCAGAATGAGGAGCAGCAGAGGTGAGGAGCAGCAGAGGTGAGGAGCAGCAGAATGAGGTGCAGCAGAATGAGGTGCAGCAGAATGAGGAGCAGCAGAGGTGAGCAGCAGAATGAGGCGCAGCAGAGGTGAGCAGCAGAATGATGTGCAGCAGAATGAGGTGCAGGAGAATAATGAGGAGCAGCAGAATGAGGTGCAGCAGAATGAGGAGCAGCAGAGGTGAGTAGCAGCAGAGGTGAGGAGCAGCAGAATGAGGTGCAGGAGAATAATGAGGAGCAGCAGAATGAGGTGCAGCAGAATGAGGAGCAGCAGAGGTGAGTAGCAGAATGAGGTGCAGCAGAGGTGAGGAGCAGCAGAATGAGGAGCTGCAGAATGAGGTGCAGCAGAGGTGAGGAGCAGCAGAATGAGGAGCAGCAGAAGTGAGGAGCAGCAGAGGTGAGCAGCAGAATGAGGTGCAGCAGAGGTGAGGAGCAGCAGAATGAAGTGCAGCAGAATGAGGAGCAGCAGAGGTGAGTAGCAGCAGAATGAGGAGCAGCAGAATGAGGAGCAGCAGAATGAGGTGCAGCAGAATGAGGTGCAGCAGAGGTGAGGAGCAGCAGAGGTGAGGTGCAGCAGAGGTGAGGAGCAGCAGAGGTGAGGAGCAGCAGAGGTGAGGAGCAGCAGAATGAGGTGCAGCAGAGGGGAGATGCAGCAGAGGTGAGGAGCAGCAGAGGTGAGGAGCAGCAGAATGAGGTGCAGCAGAATGAGGAGCAGCAGAATGAGGAGCAGTAGAGGTGAGGAGCAGCAGAGGAGAGGTGCAGCAGAGGTGAGGAGCAGCAGAATGAGGTGCAGCAGAATGAGGAGCAGCAGAGGTGAGTAGCAGCAGAGGTGAGGAGCAGCAGAATGAGGTGCAGCGGAATAATGAGGAGCAGCAGAATGAGGTGCAGCAGAATGAGGAGCAGCAGAGGTGAGTAGCAGCATAGGTGCGGTGCAGCAGAATGAGGTGCAGCAGAATGAGGTGCAGCAGAATGAGGAGCAGTAGAGGTGAGGAGCAGCAGTGGTGAGGTGCAGCAGAGGTGAGGAGCAGCAGAATGAGGTGCAGCAGAATGAGGAGCAGCAGAGGTGAGTAGCAGCAGAGGTGAGATGCAGCAGAGGTGAGGAGCAGCAGAGGTGAGGAGCAGCAGAGGTGAGGAGCAGCAGAATGAGGTGCAGCAGAGGTGAGGAGCAGCAGAATGAGGAGCAGCAGAGGTGAGGAGCAGCAGAGGTGATGTGCAGCAGAGGTGAGGAGCAGCAGATGTGAAGAGCAGCAGAGGTGAGGAGCAGCAGAATGAGGTGCAGCAGAGGTGAGATGCAGCAGAGGTGAGGAGCAGCAGAGGTGAGGAGCAGCAGAATGAGGTGCAGCAGAATGAGGAGCAGCAGAATGAGGAGCAGTAGAGGTGAGGAGCAGCAGTGGTGAGGTGCAGCAGAGGTGAGGAGCAGCAGAATGAGGTGCAGCAGAATGAGGAGCAGCAGAGGTGAGTAGCAGCAGAGGTGAGATGCAGCAGAGGTGAGGAGCAGCAGAGGTGAGGAGCAGCAGAGGTGAGGAGCAGCAGAATGAGGTGCAGCAGAATGAGGAGCAGCAGAGGTGAGGAGCAGCAGAATGAGGAGCAGCAGAATGAGGTGCAGCAGAATGAGGTGCAGCCGAATGAGGAGCAGCAGAGGTGAGTAGCAGCAGAGGTGAGGAGCAGCAGAATGAGGTGCAGCAGAATGAGGTGCAGCAGAGGTGAGCAGCAGAATGAGGTGCAGCAGAGATGAGCAGCAGAATGAGGTGCAGCAGAATGAGGTGCAGCAGAGGTGAGCAGCAGAGTGAGGTGCAGCAGAGGTGAGCAGCAGAATGAGGTGCAGCAGAGATGAGGAGCAGCAGAATGAAGAGCTGCAGAATGAGGTGCAGCAGAGGTGAGCAGCAGAATGAGGTGCAGCAGAATGAGGAGCAGCAGAATGAGGAGCAGCAGAGGTGAGTAGCAGCAGAGGTGAGGAGCAGCAGATTGAGGTGCAGCAGAATGAGGTGCAGCAGAATGAGGAGCAGCAGAATGAGGAGCAGCAGAGGTGAGTAGCAGCAGAATGAGGAGCAGCAGAATGAGGAGCAGCAGAATGAGGAGCAGCAGAATGAGGTGCAGCAGAGGTGAGGTGCAGCAGAGGTGAGGTGCAGCAGAGGTGAGGAGCAGCAGAATGAGGAGCAGCAGAATGAGGTGCAGCAGAGGTGTGATGCAGCAGAGGTGAGGAGCAGCAGAATGAGGAGCAGCAGAATGAGGAGCAGTAGAGGTGAGGAGCAGCAGAGGTGTGGTGCAGCAGAGGTGAGGAGCAGCAGAATGAGGTGCAGCAGAATGAGGAGCAGCAGAGATGAGTAGCAGCAGAGGTGAGGAGCAGCAGAATGAGGTGCAGCAGAATAATGAGGAGCAGCAGAATGAGGTGCAGCAGAATGAGGAGCAGCAGAATGAGTAGCAGCAGAATGAGGAGCAGCAGAATGAGGAGCAGCAGAATGAGGTGCAGCAGAATGAGGAGCAGCAGAGGTGAGGAGCAGCAGAATGAGGTGCAGCAGAATGAGGAGCAGCAGAAGTGAGGAGCAGCAGAGGTGAGGAGCAGCAGAATGAGGTGCAGCAGAATGAGGTGCAGCAGAATGAGGAGCAGCAAAGGTGAGTAGCAGCAGAGTTGAGGAGCAGCAGAATGAGGTGCAGCAGAATGAGGAGCAGCAGAGGTGAGGAGCAGCAGAGGTGAGGAGCAGCAGAATGAGGTGCAGCAGAATGAGGTGCAGCAGAATGAGGAGCAGCAGAATGAGGTGCAGCAGAGGTGAGATGCAGCAGAGGTGAGGAGCAGCAGAGGTGAGTAGAAGCAGAGGTGAGGAGCAGCAGAGGTGAGGTGCAGCAGAGATGAGGAGCAGCAGAATGAGGAGCAGGAGAGGTGAGCAGCAGCAGAGGTGAGGAGCAGCAGAATGAGGTGCAGCAGAATGAGGAGCAGCAGAATGAGGTGCAGCAGAGGTGAGATGCAGCAGAGGTGAGGAGCAGCAGAATGAGGTGCAGCAGAATGAGGAGCAGCAGAAGTGAGGAGCAGCAGAGGTGAGGAGCAGCAGAATGAGGTGCAGCAGAATGAGGTGCAGCAGAATGAGGAGCAGCAGAGGTGAGTAGCAGCAGAGGTGAGGAGCAGCAGAATGAGGTGCAGCAGAATGAGGAGCAGCAGAGGTGAGTAGCAGCAGAGGTGAGGAGCAGCAGAATGAGGTGCAGCAGAGGTGAGCAGCAGAGTGAGGTGCAGCAGAGGTGAGGAGCAGCAGAATGAGGAGCTGCAGAATGAGGTGCAGCAGAGGTGAGCAGCAGAATGAGGTGAGGAGCAGCAGAATGAGGTGCAGCAGAATGAGGTGCAGCAGAATGAGGAGCAGAAGAATGAGGTGCAGCAGAGGTGAGTAGCAGCAGAATGAGGTGCAGCAGAATGAGGAGCAGCAGAATGAGGTGCAGCAGAGGTGAGATGCAGCAGAGGTGAGGAGCAGCAGAGGTGAGGAGCAGCAGAATGAGGTGCAGCAGAATGAGGAGCAGCAGAGGTGAGGAGCAGCAGAGGTGAGGAGCAGCAGAATGAGGTGCAGCAGAATGAGGTGCAGCAGAATGAGGAGCAGCAGAGGTGAGCAGCAGAATGAGGCGCAGCAGAGGTGAGCAGCAGAATGATGTGCAGCAGAATGAGGTGCAGGAGAATAATGAGGAGCAGCAGAATGAGGTGCAGCAGAATGAGGAGCAGCAGAGGTGAGTAGCAGCAGAGGTGAGGAGCAGCAGAATGAGGTGCAGGAGAATAATGAGGAGCAGCAGAATGAGGTGCAGCAGAATGAGGAGCAGCAGAGGTGAGTAGCAGAATGAGGTGCAGCAGAGGTGAGGAGCAGCAGAATGAGGAGCTGCAGAATGAGGTGCAGCAGAGGTGAGGAGCAGCAGAATGAGGAGCAGCAGAAGTGAGGAGCAGCAGAGGTGAGCAGCAGAATGAGGTGCAGCAGAGGTGAGGAGCAGCAGAATGAAGTGCAGCAGAATGAGGAGCAGCAGAGGTGAGTAGCAGCAGAATGAGGAGCAGCAGAATGAGGAGCAGCAGAATGAGGTGCAGCAGAATGAGGTGCAGCAGAGGTGAGGAGCAGCAGAGGTGAGGTGCAGCAGAGGTGAGGAGCAGCAGAGGTGAGGAGCAGCAGAGGTGAGGAGCAGCAGAATGAGGTGCAGCAGAGGGGAGATGCAGCAGAGGTGAGGAGCAGCAGAGGTGAGGAGCAGCAGAATGAGGTGCAGCAGAATGAGGAGCAGCAGAATGAGGAGCAGTAGAGGTGAGGAGCAGCAGAGGAGAGGTGCAGCAGAGGTGAGGAGCAGCAGAATGAGGTGCAGCAGAATGAGGAGCAGCAGAGGTGAGTAGCAGCAGAGGTGAGGAGCAGCAGAATGAGGTGCAGCGGAATAATGAGGAGCAGCAGAATGAGGTGCAGCAGAATGAGGAGCAGCAGAGGTGAGTAGCAGCATAGGTGCGGTGCAGCAGAATGAGGTGCAGCAGAATGAGGTGCAGCAGAATGAGGAGCAGTAGAGGTGAGGAGCAGCAGTGGTGAGGTGCAGCAGAGGTGAGGAGCAGCAGAATGAGGTGCAGCAGAATGAGGAGCAGCAGAGGTGAGTAGCAGCAGAGGTGAGATGCAGCAGAGGTGAGGAGCAGCAGAGGTGAGGAGCAGCAGAGGTGAGGAGCAGCAGAATGAGGTGCAGCAGAGGTGAGGAGCAGCAGAATGAGGAGCAGCAGAGGTGAGGAGCAGCAGAGGTGATGTGCAGCAGAGGTGAGGAGCAGCAGATGTGAAGAGCAGCAGAGGTGAGGAGCAGCAGAATGAGGTGCAGCAGAGGTGAGATGCAGCAGAGGTGAGGAGCAGCAGAGGTGAGGAGCAGCAGAATGAGGTGCAGCAGAATGAGGAGCAGCAGAATGAGGAGCAGTAGAGGTGAGGAGCAGCAGTGGTGAGGTGCAGCAGAGGTGAGGAGCAGCAGAATGAGGTGCAGCAGAATGAGGAGCAGCAGAGGTGAGTAGCAGCAGAGGTGAGGAGCACCAGAATGAGGTGCAGCAGAATGAGGTGCAGCAGAATGAGGAGCAGCAGAGGTGAGTAGCAGCAGAGGTGAGGAGCAGCAGAATGAGGTGCAGCAGAATGAGGTGCAGCAGAGGTGAGCAGCAGAATGAGGCGCAGCAGAGATGAGCAGCAGAATGAGGAGCAGCAGAATGAGGAGCAGTAGAGGTGAGGAGCAGCAGAGATGAGGTGCAGCAGAGGTGAGGAGCAGCAGAATGAGGTGCAGCAGAATGAGGAGCAGCAGAGGTGAGTAGCAGCAGAGGTGAGGAGCAGCAGAATGAGGTGCAGCAGAATGAGGTGCAGCAGAGGTGAGCAGCAGAATGAGGCGCAGCAGAGATGAGCAGCAGAATGAGGTGCAGCAGAATGAGGTGCAGCAGAGGTGAGCAGCAGAGTGAGGTGCAGCAGAGGTGAGCAGGAAAATGAGGTGCAGCAGAGGTGAGGAGCAGCAGAATGAGGAGCTGCAGAATGAGGTGCAGCAGAGGTGAGCAGCAGAATGAGGTGCAGCAGAGGTGAGGAGCAGCAAAATGAGGAGCAGCAGAGGTGAGTAGCAGCAGAGGTGAGGAGCAGCAGAATGAGGTGCAGCAGAATGAGGTGCAGCAGAATGAGGAGCAGCAGAATGAGGTGCAGCAGAGGTGAGTAGCAGCAGAATGAGGTGCAGCAGAATGAGGAGCAGCATAATGAGGTGCAGCAGAGGTGAGATGCAGCAGAGGTGAGGAGCAGCAGAGGTGAGGAGCAGCAGAATGAGGTGCAGCAGAATGAGGAGCAGCAGAGGTGAGGAGCAGCAGAGGTGAGGAGCAGCAGAATGAGGTGCAGCAGATTGAGGTGCAGCAGAATGAGGAGCAGCAGAGGTGAGTAGCAGCAGAGGTGAGGAGCAGCAGAATGAGGTGCAGCAGAATGAGGTGCAGCAGAGGTGAGCAGCAGAATGAGGCGCAGCAGAGATGAGCAGCAGAATGAGGTGCAGCAGAATGAGGTGCAGCAGAGGTGAGCAGCAGAGTGAGGTGCAGCAGAGGTGAGCAGCAGAATGAGGTGCAGCAGAGGTGAGGAGCAGCAGAATGAGGAGCTGCAGAATGAGGTGCAGCAGAGGTGAGCAGCAGAATGATGTGCAGCAGAGGTGAGGAGCAGCAGAATGAGGAGCAGCAGAGGTGAGTAGCAGCAGAGGTGAGGAGCAGCAGAATGAGGTGCAGCAGAATGAGGAGCAGAAAAATGAGGTGCAGCAGAGGTGAGTAGCAGCAGAAAGAGGTGCAGCAGAATGAGGAGCAGCAGAATGAGGTGCAGCAGAGGTGAGATGCAGCAGAGGTGAGGAGCAGCAGAGGTGAGGAGCAGCAGAATGAGGTGCAGCAGAATGAGGTGCAGCAGATTGAGGAGCAGCAGAGGTGAGTAGCAGCAGAGGTGAGGAGCAGCAGAATGAGGTGCAGCAGAATGAGGTGCAGCAGAGGTGAGCAGCAGAATGAGGCGCAGCAGAGATGAGCAGCAGAATGAGGAGCAGCAGAATGAGGAGCAGCAGAATGAGGTGCAGCAGAATGAGGTGCAGGAGAATGAGGTGCAGCAGAGGTGAGGAGCAGCAGAATGAGGAGCTGCAGAATGAGGTGCAGCAGAGGTGAGGAGCAGCAGAATGAGGTGCAGCAGAGGTGAGGAGCAGCAGAATGAGGAGCAGCAGAGGTGAGTAGCAGCAGAGGTGAGGAGCAGCAGAATGAGGTGCAACAGAATGAGGTGCAGCAGAATGAGGAGCAGAAGAATGAGGTGCAGCAGAGGTGAGTAGCAGCAGAATGAGGTGCAGAAGAATGAGGAGCAGCAGAATGAGGTGCAGCAGAGGTGAGATGCAGCAGAGGTGAGGAGCAGCAGAGGTGAGGAGCAGCAGAATGAGGTGCAGCAGAATGAGGAGCAGCAGAGGTGAGTAGCAGCAGAGGTGAGGAGCAGCAGAATGAGGTGCAGCAGAATGAGGTGCAGCAGAGGTGAGCAGCAGAATGAGGCACAGCAGAGATGAGCAGCAGAATGAGGAGCAGCAGAATGAGGAGCAGTAGAGGTGAGGAGCAGCAGAGATGAGGTGCAGCAGAGGTGAGGAGCAGCAGAATGAGGTGCAGCAGAATGAGGAGCAGCAGAGGTGAGTAGCAGCAGAGGTGAGGAGCACCAGAATGAGGTGCAGCAGAATGAGGTGCAGCAGAATGAGGAGCAGCAGAGGTGAGTAGCAGCAGAGGTGAGGAGCAGCAGAATGAGGTGCAGCAGAATGAGGTGCAGCAGAGGTGAGCAGCAGAATGAGGTGCAGCAGAGGTGAGGAGCAGCAGAATGAGGAGCAGCAGAGGTGAGTAGCAGCAGAGGTGAGGAGCAGCAGAATGAGGTGCAGCAGAATGAGGTGCAGCAGAATGAGGAGCAGAATAATGAGGTGCAGCAGAGGTGAGTAGCAGCAGAAAGAGGTGCAGCAGAATGAGGAGCAGCAGAATGAGGTGCAGCAGAGGTGAGATGCAGCAGAGGTGAGGAGCAGCAGAATGAGGTGCAGCAGAATGAGGAGCAGCAGAGATGAGGAGCAGCAGAGGTGAGGAGCAGCAGAATGAGGTGCAGCAGAATGAGGTGCAGCAGAATGAGGAGCAGCAGAGGTGAGTAGCAGCAGAGGTGAGGAGCAGCAGAATGAGGTGCAGCAGAATGAGGTGCAGCAGAGGTGAGCAGCAGAATGAGGCGCAGCAGAGATGAGCAGCAGAATGAGGAGCAGCAGAATGAGGAGCAGCAGAATGAGGTGCAGCAGAATGAGGAGCAGTAGAGGTGAGGAGCAGCAGAGATGAGGTGCAGCAGAGGTGAGGAGCAGCAGAATGAGGTGCAGCAGAATGAGGAGCAGCAGAGGTGAGTAGCAGCAGAGGTGAGCAGCAGCAGAATGAGGTGCAGCAGAATGAGGTGCAGCAGAATGAGGAGCAGAAGAATGAGGTGCAGCAGAGGTGAGGAGCAGCAGAATGAGGTGCAGCAGAATGAGGAGCAGTAGAGGTGAGGAGCAGCAGAGATGAGGTGCAGCAGAGGTGAGGAGCAGCAGAATGAGGTGCAGCAGAATGAGGAGCAGCAGAGGTGAGTAGCAGCAGAGGTGAGGAGCAGCAGAATGAGGTGCAGCAGAATGAGGTGCAGCAGAGGTGAGCAGCAGAATGAGGCGCAGCAGAGATGAGCAGCAGAATGAGGTGCAGCAGAATGAGGTGCAGCAGAGGTGAGCAGCAGAGTGAGGTGCAGCAGAGGTGAGCAGGAAAATGAGGTGCAGCAGAGGTGAGGAGCAGCAGAATGAGGAGCTGCAGAATGAGGTGCAGCAGAGGTGAGCAGCAGAATGAGGTGCAGCAGAGGTGAGGAGCAGCAAAATGAGGAGCAGCAGAGGTGAGTAGCAGCAGAGGTGAGGAGCAGCAGAATGAGGTGCAGCAGAATGAGGTGCAGCAGAATGAGGAGCAGCAGAATGAGCTGCAGCAGAGGTGAGTAGCAGCAGAATGAGGCACAGCAGAGATGAGCAGCAGAATGAGGAGCAGCAGAATGAGGAGCAGTAGAGGTGAGGAGCAGCAGAGATGAGGTGCAGCAGAGGTGAGGAGCAGCAGAATGAGGTGCAGCAGAATGAGGAGCAGCAGAGGTGAGTAGCAGCAGAGGTGAGGAGCACCAGAATGAGGTGCAGCAGAATGAGGTGCAGCAGAATGAGGAGCAGCAGAGGTGAGTAGCAGCAGAGGTGAGGAGCAGCAGAATGAGGTGCAGCAGAATGAGGTGCAGCAGAGGTGAGCAGCAGAATGAGGTGCAGCAGAGGTGAGGAGCAGCAGAATGAGGAGCAGCAGAGGTGAGTAGCAGCAGAGGTGAGGAGCAGCAGAATGAGGTGCAGCAGAATGAGGTGCAGCAGAATGAGGAGCAGAATAATGAGGTGCAGCAGAGGTGAGTAGCAGCAGAAAGAGGTGCAGCAGAATGAGGAGCAGCAGAATGAGGTGCAGCAGAGGTGAGATGCAGCAGAGGTGAGGAGCAGCAGAATGAGGTGCAGCAGAATGAGGAGCAGCAGAGATGAGGAGCAGCAGAGGTGAGGAGCAGCAGAATGAGGTGCAGCAGAATGAGGTGCAGCAGAATGAGGAGCAGCAGAGGTGAGTAGCAGCAGAGGTGAGGAGCAGCAGAATGAGGTGCAGCAGAATGAGGTGCAGCAGAGGTGAGCAGCAGAATGAGGCGCAGCAGAGATGAGCAGCAGAATGAGGAGCAGCAGAATGAGGAGCAGCAGAATGAGGTGCAGCAGAATGAGGAGCAGTAGAGGTGAGGAGCAGCAGAGATGAGGTGCAGCAGAGGTGAGGAGCAGCAGAATGAGGTGCAGCAGAATGAGGAGCAGCAGAGGTGAGTAGCAGCAGAGGTGAGGAGCAGCAGAATGAGGTGCAGCAGAATGAGGTGCAGCAGAATGAGGAGCAGAAGAATGAGGTGCAGCAGAGGTGAGGAGCAGCAGAATGAGGTGCAGCAGAATGAGGAGCAGTAGAGGTGAGGAGCAGCAGAGATGAGGTGCAGCAGAGGTGAGGAGCAGCAGAATGAGGTGCAGCAGAATGAGGAGCAGCAGAGGTGAGTAGCAGCAGAGGTGAGGAGCAGCAGAATGAGGTGCAGCAGAATGAGGTGCAGCAGAGGTGAGCAGCAGAATGAGGCGCAGCAGAGATGAGCAGCAGAATGAGGTGCAGCAGAATGAGGTGCAGCAGAGGTGAGCAGCAGAGTGAGGTGCAGCAGAGGTGAGCAGGAAAATGAGGTGCAGCAGAGGTGAGGAGCAGCAGAATGAGGAGCTGCAGAATGAGGTGCAGCAGAGGTGAGCAGCAGAATGAGGTGCAGCAGAGGTGAGGAGCAGCAAAATGAGGAGCAGCAGAGGTGAGTAGCAGCAGAGGTGAGGAGCAGCAGAATGAGGTGCAGCAGAATGAGGTGCAGCAGAATGAGGAGCAGCAGAATGAGCTGCAGCAGAGGTGAGTAGCAGCAGAATGAGGTGCAGCAGAATGAGGAGCAGCATAATGAGGTGCAGCAGAGGTGAGATGCAGCAGAGGTGAGGAGCAGCAGAGGTGAGGAGCAGCAGAATGAGGTGCAGCAGAATGAGGAGCAGCAGAGGTGAGGAGCAGCAGAGGTGAGGAGCAGCAGAATGAGGTGCAGCAGATTGAGGTGCAGCAGAATGAGGAGCAGCAGAGGTGAGTAGCAGCAGAGGTGAGGAGCAGCAGAATGAGGTGCAGCAGAATGAGGTGCAGCAGAGGTGAGCAGCAGAATGAGGCGCAGCAGAGATGAGCAGCAGAATGAGGTGCAGCAGAATGAGGTGCAGCAGAGGTGAGCAGCAGAGTGAGGTGCAGCAGAGGTGAGCAGCAGAATGAGGTGCAGCAGAGGTGAGGAGCAGCATAATGAGGTGCAGCAGAGGTGAGATGCAGCAGAGGTGAGGAGCAGCAGAGGTGAGGAGCAGCAGAATGAGGTGCAGCAGAATGAGGAGCAGCAGAGGTGAGGAGCAGCAGAGGTGAGGAGCAGCAGAATGAGGTGCAGCAGATTGAGGTGCAGCAGAATGAGGAGCAGCAGAGGTGAGTAGCAGCAGAGGTGAGGAGCAGCAGAATGAGGTGCAGCAGAATGAGGTGCAGCAGAATGAGGAGCAGAAGAATGAGGTGCAGCAGAGGTGAGTAGCAGCAGAAAGAGGTGCAGCAGAATGAGGAGCAGCAGAATGAGGTGCAGCAGAGGTGAGATGCAGCAGAGGTGAGGAGCAGCAGAGGTGAGGAGCAGCAGAATGAGGTGCAGCAGAATGAGGAGCAGCAGAGGTGAGGAGCAGCAGAGGTGAGGAGCAGCAGAATGAGGTGCAGGAGAATGAGGTGCAGCAGAGGTGAGGAGCAGCAGAATGAGGAGCTGCAGAATGAGGTGCAGCAGAGGTGAGGAGCAGCAGAATGAGGTGCAGCAGAGGTGAGCAGCAGAATGAGGCACAGCAGAGATGAGCAGCAGAATGAGGAGCAGCAGAATGAGGAGCAGCAGAATGAGGTGCAGCAGAATGAGGTGCAGGAGAATGAGGTGCAGCAGAGGTGAGGAGCAGCAGAATGAGGAGCTACAGAATGAGGTGCAGCAGAGGTGAGGAGCAGCAGAATGAGGTGCAGCAGAGGTGAGGAGCAGCAGAATGAGGAGCAGCAGAGGTGAGTAGCAGCAGAGGTGAGGAGCAGCAGAATGAGGTGCAGCAGAATGAGGTGCAGCAGAATGAGGAGCAGAAGAATGAGGTGCAGCAGAGGTGAGTAGCAGCAGAAAGAGGTGCAGAAGAATGAGGAGCAGCAGAATGAGGTGCAGCAGAGGTGAGATGCAGCAGAGGTGAGGAGCAGCAGAGGTGAGGAGCAGCAGAATGAGGTGCAGCAGAATGAGGAGCAGCAGAGGTGAGTAGCAGCAGAGGTGAGGAGCAGCAGAATGAGGTGCAGCAGAATGAGGTGCAGCAGAGGTGAGCAGCAGAATGAGGTGCAGCAGAGATGAGCAGCAGAATGAGGAGCAGCAGAATGAGGAGCAGTAGAGGTGAGGAGCAGCAGAGATGAGGTGCAGCAGAGGTGAGGAGCAGCAGAATGAGGTGCAGCAGAATGAGGAGCAGCAGAGGTGAGTAGCAGCAGAGGTGAGGAGCACCAGAATGAGGTGCAGCAGAATGAGGTGCAGCAGAATGAGGAGCAGCAGAATGAGGCGCAGCAGAGATGAGCAGCAGAATGAGGAGCAGCAGAATGAGGAGCAGCAGAATGAGGTGCAGCAGAATGAGGTGCAGGAGAATGAGGTGCAGCAGAGGTGAGGAGCAGCAGAATGAGGAGCTGCAGAATGAGGTGCAGCAGAGGTGAGGAGCAGCAGAATGAGGTGCAGCAGAGGTGAGGAGCAGCAGAATGAGGAGCAGCAGAGGTGAGTAGCAGCAGAGGTGAGGAGCAGCAGAATGAGGTGCAACAGAATGAGGTGCAGCAGAATGAGGAGCAGAAGAATGAGGTGCAGCAGAGGTGAGTAGCAGCAGAATGAGGTGCAGAAGAATGAGGAGCAGCAGAATGAGGTGCAGCAGAGGTGAGATGCAGCAGAGGTGAGGAGCAGCAGAGGTGAGGAGCAGCAGAATGAGGTGCAGCAGAATGAGGAGCAGCAGAGGTGAGTAGCAGCAGAGGTGAGGAGCAGCAGAATGAGGTGCAGCAGAATGAGGTGCAGCAGAGGTGAGCAGCAGAATGAGGCACAGCAGAGATGAGCAGCAGAATGAGGAGCAGCAGAATGAGGAGCAGTAGAGGTGAGGAGCAGCAGAGATGAGGTGCAGCAGAGGTGAGGAGCAGCAGAATGAGGTGCAGCAGAATGAGGAGCAGCAGAGGTGAGTAGCAGCAGAGGTGAGGAGCACCAGAATGAGGTGCAGCAGAATGAGGTGCAGCAGAATGAGGAGCAGCAGAGGTGAGTAGCAGCAGAGGTGAGGAGCAGCAGAATGAGGTGCAGCAGAATGAGGTGCAGCAGAGGTGAGCAGCAGAATGAGGTGCAGCAGAGGTGAGGAGCAGCAGAATGAGGAGCAGCAGAGGTGAGTAGCAGCAGAGGTGAGGAGCAGCAGAATGAGGTGCAGCAGAATGAGGTGCAGCAGAATGAGGAGCAGAAGAATGAGGTGCAGCAGAGGTGAGTAGCAGCAGAAAGAGGTGCAGCAGAATGAGGAGCAGCAGAATGAGGTGCAGCAGAGGTGAGATGCAGCAGAGGTGAGGAGCAGCAGAATGAGGTGCAGCAGAATGAGGAGCAGCAGAGATGAGGAGCAGCAGAGGTGAGGAGCAGCAGAATGAGGTGCAGCAGAATGAGGTGCAGCAGAATGAGGAGCAGCAGAGGTGAGTAGCAGCAGAGGTGAGGAGCAGCAGAATGAGGTGCAGCAGAATGAGGTGCAGCAGAGGTGAGCAGCAGAATGAGGCGCAGCAGAGATGAGCAGCAGAATGAGGAGCAGCAGAATGAGGAGCAGCAGAATGAGGTGCAGCAGAATGAGGAGCAGTAGAGGTGAGGAGCAGCAGAGATGAGGTGCAGCAGAGGTGAGGAGCAGCAGAATGAGGTGCAGCAGAATGAGGAGCAGCAGAGGTGAGTAGCAGCAGAGGTGAGGAGCAGCAGAATGAGGTGCAGCAGAATGAGGTGCAGCAGAATGAGGAGCAGAAGAATGAGGTGCAGCAGAGGTGAGGAGCAGCAGAATGAGGTGCAGCAGAATGAGGAGCAGTAGAGGTGAGGAGCAGCAGAGATGAGGTGCAGCAGAGGTGAGGAGCAGCAGAATGAGGTGCAGCAGAATGAGGAGCAGCAGAGGTGAGTAGCAGCAGAGGTGAGGAGCAGCAGAATGAGGTGCAGCAGAATGAGGTGCAGCAGAGGTGAGCAGCAGAATGAGGCGCAGCAGAGATGAGCAGCAGAATGAGGTGCAGCAGAATGACGTGCAGCAGAGGTGAGCAGCAGAGTGAGGTGCAGCAGAGGTGAGCAGGAAAATGAGGTGCAGCAGAGGTGAGGAGCAGCAGAATGAGGAGCTGCAGAATGAGGTGCAGCAGAGGTGAGCAGCAGAATGAGGTGCAGCAGAGGTGAGGAGCAGCAAAATGAGGAGCAGCAGAGGTGAGTAGCAGCAGAGGTGAGGAGCAGCAGAATGAGGTGCAGCAGAATGAGGTGCAGCAGAATGAGGAGCAGCAGAATGAGCTGCAGCAGAGGTGAGTAGCAGCAGAATGAGGTGCAGCAGAATGAGGAGCAGCATAATGAGGTGCAGCAGAGGTGAGATGCAGCAGAGGTGAGGAGCAGCAGAGGTGAGGAGCAGCAGAATGAGGTGCAGCAGAATGAGGAGCAGCAGAGGTGAGGAGCAGCAGAGGTGAGGAGCAGCAGAATGAGGTGCAGCAGATTGAGGTGCAGCAGAATGAGGAGCAGCAGAGGTGAGTAGCAGCAGAGGTGAGGAGCAGCAGAATGAGGTGCAGCAGAATGAGGTGCAGCAGAGGTGAGCAGCAGAATGAGGCGCAGCAGAGATGAGCAGCAGAATGAGGTGCAGCAGAATGAGGTGCAGCAGAGGTGAGCAGCAGAGTGAGGTGCAGCAGAGGTGAGCAGCAGAATGAGGTGCAGCAGAGGTGAGGAGCAGCATAATGAGGTGCAGCAGAGGTGAGATGCAGCAGAGGTGAGGAGCAGCAGAGGTGAGGAGCAGCAGAATGAGGTGCAGCAGAATGAGGAGCAGCAGAGGTGAGGAGCAGCAGAGGTGAGGAGCAGCAGAATGAGGTGCAGCAGATTGAGGTGCAGCAGAATGAGGAGCAGCAGAGGTGAGTAGCAGCAGAGGTGAGGAGCAGCAGAATGAGGTGCAGCAGAATGAGGTGCAGCAGAATGAGGAGCAGAAGAATGAGGTGCAGCAGAGGTGAGTAGCAGCAGAAAGAGGTGCAGCAGAATGAGGAGCAGCAGAATGAGGTGCAGCAGAGGTGAGATGCAGCAGAGGTGAGGAGCAGCAGAGGTGAGGAGCAGCAGAATGAGGTGCAGCAGAATGAGGAGCAGCAGAGGTGAGGAGCAGCAGAGGTGAGGAGCAGCAGAATGAGGTGCAGGAGAATGAGGTGCAGCAGAGGTGAGGAGCAGCAGAATGAGGAGCTGCAGAATGAGGTGCAGCAGAGGTGAGGAGCAGCAGAATGAGGTGCAGCAGAGGTGAGCAGCAGAATGAGGCACAGCAGAGATGAGCAGCAGAATGAGGAGCAGCAGAATGAGGAGCAGCAGAATGAGGTGCAGCAGAATGAGGTGCAGGAGAATGAGGTGCAGCAGAGGTGAGGAGCAGCAGAATGAGGAGCTACAGAATGAGGTGCAGCAGAGGTGAGGAGCAGCAGAATGAGGTGCAGCAGAGGTGAGGAGCAGCAGAATGAGGAGCAGCAGAGGTGAGTAGCAGCAGAGGTGAGGAGCAGCAGAATGAGGTGCAGCAGAATGAGGTGCAGCAGAATGAGGAGCAGAAGAATGAGGTGCAGCAGAGGTGAGTAGCAGCAGAAAGAGGTGCAGAAGAATGAGGAGCAGCAGAATGAGGTGCAGCAGAGGTGAGATGCAGCAGAGGTGAGGAGCAGCAGAGGTGAGGAGCAGCAGAATGAGGTGCAGCAGAATGAGGAGCAGCAGAGGTGAGTAGCAGCAGAGGTGAGGAGCAGCAGAATGAGGTGCAGCAGAATGAGGTGCAGCAGAGGTGAGCAGCAGAATGAGGTGCAGCAGAGATGAGCAGCAGAATGAGGAGCAGCAGAATGAGGAGCAGTAGAGGTGAGGAGCAGCAGAGATGAGGTGCAGCAGAGGTGAGGAGCAGCAGAATGAGGTGCAGCAGAATGAGGAGCAGCAGAGGTGAGTAGCAGCAGAGGTGAGGAGCACCAGAATGAGGTGCAGCAGAATGAGGTGCAGCAGAATGAGGAGCAGCAGAGGTGAGTAGCAGCAGAGGTGAGGAGCAGCAGAATGAGGTGCAGCAGAATGAGGTGCAGCAGAGGTGAGCAGCAGAATGAGGCGCAGCAGAGATGAGCAGCAGAATGAGGAGCAGCAGAATGAGGAGCAGTAGAGGTGAGGAGCAGCAGAGATGAGGTGCAGCAGAGGTGAGGAGCAGCAGAATGAGGTGCAGCAGAATGAGGAGCAGCAGAGGTGAGTAGCAGCAGAGGTGAGGAGCAGCAGAATGAGGTGCAGCAGAATGAGGTGCAGCAGAGGTGAGCAGCAGAATGAGGCGCAGCAGAGATGAGCAGCAGAATGAGGTGCAGCAGAATGAGGTGCAGCAGAGGTGAGCAGCAGAGTGAGGTGCAGCAGAGGTGAGCAGGAAAATGAGGTGCAGCAGAGGTGAGGAGCAGCAGAATGAGGAGCTGCAGAATGAGGTGCAGCAGAGGTGAGCAGCAGAATGAGGTGCAGCAGAGGTGAGGAGCAGCAAAATGAGGAGCAGCAGAGGTGAGTAGCAGCAGAGGTGAGGAGCAGCAGAATGAGGTGCAGCAGAATGAGGTGCAGCAGAATGAGGAGCAGCAGAATGAGGTGCAGCAGAGGTGAGTAGCAGCAGAATGAGGTGCAGCAGAATGAGGAGCAGCATAATGAGGTGCAGCAGAGGTGAGATGCAGCAGAGGTGAGGAGCAGCAGAGGTGAGGAGCAGCAGAATGAGGTGCAGCAGAATGAGGAGCAGCAGAGGTGAGGAGCAGCAGAGGTGAGGAGCAGCAGAATGAGGTGCAGCAGATTGAGGTGCAGCAGAATGAGGAGCAGCAGAGGTCAGTAGCAGCAGAGGTGAGGAGCAGCAGAATGAGGTGCAGCAGAATGAGGTGCAGCAGAGGTGAGCAGCAGAATGAGGCGCAGCAGAGATGAGCAGCAGAATGAGGTGCAGCAGAATGAGGTGCAGCAGAGGTGAGCAGCAGAGTGAGGTGCAGCAGAGGTGAGCAGCAGAATGAGGTGCAGCAGAGGTGAGGAGCAGCAGAATGAGGAGCTGCAGAATGAGGTGCAGCAGAGGTGAGCAGCAGAATGAGGTGCAGCAGAGGTGAGGAGCAGCAGAATGAGGAGCAGCAGAGGTGAGTAGCAGCAGAATGAGGTGCAGCAGAATGAGGTGCAGCAGAATGAGGAGCAGAAGAATGAGGTGCAGCAGAGGTGAGTAGCAGCAGAAAGAGGTGCAGCAGAATGAGGAGCAGCAGAATGAGGTGCAGCAGAGGTGAGATGCAGCAGAGGTGAGGAGCAGCAGAATGAGGTGCAGCAGAATGAGGAGCAGCAGAGGTGAGGAGCAGCAGAGGTGAGGAGCAGCAGAATGAGGTGCAGCAGAATGAGGTGCAGCAGAATGAGGAGCAGCAGAGGTGAGTAGCAGCAGAGGTAAGGAGCAGCAGAATGAGGTGCAGCAGAATGAGGTGCAGCAGAGGTGAGCAGCAGAATGAGGCGCAGCAGAGATGAGCAGCAGAATGAGGAGCAGCAGAATGAGGAGCAGCAGAATGAGGTGCAGCAGAATGAGGTGCAGGAGAATGAGGAGCAGCAGAGGTGAGTAGCAGCAGAGGTGAGGAGCAACAGAATGAGGTGCAGCAGAGGTGAGCACAAAATGAGGTGCAGCAGAGGTGAGCAGCAGAATGAGGTGCAGCAGAATGAGGTGCAGCAGAATGAGGTGCAGCAGAGGTGAGGAGTAGCAGAATGAGGTGCAGCAGAATGAGGTGCAGCAGAATGAGGTGCAGCAGAGGTGAGTAGAAGCAGAGGTGAGGAGCAGCAGAGGTGAGGTGCAGCAGAGGTGAGGAGCAGCAGAATGAGGAGCAGGAGAGGTGAGGAGCAGCAGAGGTGAGGAGCAGCAGAATGAGGTGCAGCAGAATGAGGTGCAGCAGAATGAGGAGCAGCAGAGGTGAGTAGCAGCAGAGGTGAGGAGCAGCAGAATGAGGTGCAGCAGAATGAGTTGCAGCAGAGGTGAGCAGCAGAATGAGGCGCAGCAGAGATGAGCAGCAGAATGAGGTGCAGCAGAATGAGGTGCAGCAGAGGTGAGCAGCAGAGTGAGGTGCAGCAGAGGTGAGCAGCAGAATGAGGTGCAGCAGAGGTGAGGAGCAGCAGAATGAGGAGCTGCAGAATGAGGTGCAGCAGAGGTGAGCAGCAGAATGAGGTGCAGCAGAGGTGAGGAGCAGCAGAATGAGGAGCAGCAGAGGTGAGTAGCAGCAGAGGTGAGGAGCAGCAGAATGAGGTGCAGCAGAATGAGGTGCAGCAGAATGAGGAGCAGCAGAATGAGGTGCAGCAGAGGTGAGTAGCAGCAGAATGAGGTGCAGCAGAATGAGGAGCAGCAGAATGAGGTGCAGCAGAGGTGAGATGCAGCAGAGGTGAGGAGCAGCAGAGGTGAGGAGCAGCAGAATGAGGTGCAGCAGAATGAGGAGCAGCAGAGGTGAGGAGCAGCAGAGGTGAGGAGCAGCAGAATGAGGTGCAGCAGAATGAGGTGCAGCAGAATGAGGAGCAGCAGAGGTGAGTAGCAGCAGAGGTGAGGAGCAGCAGAATGAGGTGCAGCAGAATGAGGTGCAGCAGAGGTGAGCAGCAGAATGAGGCGCAGCAGAGGTGAGCAGCAGAATGAGGTGCAGCAGAATGAGGTGCAGCAGAGGTGAGCAGCAGAATGAGGTGCAGCAGAGGTGAGCAGCAGAATGAGGTGCAGCAGAGGTGAGGAGCAGCAGAATGAGGAGCTGCAGAATGAGGTGCAGCAGAGGTGAGGAGCAGCAGAATGAGGAGCAGCAGAAGTGAGGAGCAGCAGAGGTGAGCAGCAGAATGAGGTGCAGCAGAGGTGAGGAGCAGCAGAATGAAGTGCAGCAGAAAGAGGAGCAGCAGAGGTGATTAGCAGCAGAATGAGGAGCAGCAGAATGAGGTGCAGCAGAGGTGAGGAGCAGCAGAGGTGAGGTGCAGCAGAGGTGAGGAGCAGCAGATGTGAGGAGCAGCAGAGGTGAGGAGCAGCAGAATGAGGTGGAGCAGAGGGGAGTTGCAGCAAAGGTGAGGAGCAGCAGAGGTGAGGAGCAGCAGAATGAGGTGCAGCAGAATGAGGAGCAGCAGAATGAGGAGCAGTAGAGGTGAGGAGCAGCATAGGAGCGGTGCAGCAGAATGAGGTGCAGCAGAATGAGGTGCAGGAGAATAATGAGGAGCAGCAGAATGAGGTGCAGCATAATGAGGAGCAGCAGAGGTGAGTAGCAGCAGAGGTGAGGAGCAGCAGAATGAGGTGCAGCAGAATGAGGTGCAGCAGAATGAGGAGCAGCAGAGGTGAGTAGCAGCAGAGGGAGGAGCAGCAGAATGAGGTGCAGCAGAATGAGGTGCAGCAGAGGTGAGCAGCAGAATGAGGCGCAGCAGAGGTGAGCAGCAGAATGAGGTGCAGGAGAATGAGGTGCAGCAGAGGTGAGCAGCAGAATGAGGTGCAGCAGAGGTGAGCAGCAGAATGAGGTGCAGCAGAGGTGAGGAGCAGCAGAATGAGGAGCTGCAGAAGGAGGTGCAGCAGAGGTGAGGAGCAGCAGAATGAGGAGCAGCAGAGGTGAGGAGCAGCAGAGGTGAGGTGCAGCAGAGGTGAGGAGCAGCAGATGTGAAGAGCAGCAGAGGTGAGGAGCAGCAGAATGAGGTGCAGCAGAGGTGAGATGCAGCAGAGGTGAGGAGCAGCAGAGGTGAGGAGCAGCAGAATGAGGTGCAGCAGAATGAGGAGCAGCAGAATGAGGAGCAGTAGAGGTGAGGAGCAGCAGTGGTGAGGTGCAGCAGAGGTGAGGAGCAGCAGAATGAGGTGCAGCAGAATGAGGAGCAGCAGAGGTGAGTAGCAGCAGAGGTGAGATGCAGCAGAGGTGAGGAGCAGCAGAGGTGAGGAGCAGCAGAATGAGGTGCAGCAGAATGAGGAGCAGCAGAGGTGAGGAGCAGCAGAATGAGGAGCAGCAGAGTGAGGTGCAGCAGAATGAGGTGCAGCAGAATGAGGAGCAGCAGAGGTGAGTAGCAGCAGAGGTGAGGAGCAGCAGAATGAGGTGCAGCAGAATGAGGTGCAGCAGAGGTGAGCAGCAGAATGAGGTGCAGCAGAGATGAGCAGCAGAATGAGGTGCAGCAGAATGAGGTGCAGCAGAGGTGAGCAGCAGAGTGAGGTGCAGCAGAGGTGAGCAGCAGAATGAGGTGCAGCAGAGGTGAGGAGCAGCAGAATGAGGAGCTGCAGAATGAGGTGCAGCAGAGGTGAGCAGCAGAATGAGGTGCAGCAGAATGAGGAGCAGCAGAATGAGGAGCAGCAGAGGTGAGTAGCAGCAGAGGTGAGGAGCAACAGAATGAGGTGCAGCAGAATGAGGTGCAGCAGAATGAGGAGCAGCAGAATGAGGAGCAGCAGAGGTGAGTAGCAGCAGAATGAGGAGCAGCAGAATGAGGAGCAGCAGAATGAGGAGCAGCAGAATGAGGTGCAGCAGAGGTGAGGTGCAGCAGAGGTGAGGTGCAGCAGAGGTGAGGAGCAGCAGAATGAGGAGCAGCAGAATGAGGTGCAGCAGAGGTGTGATGCAGCAGAGGTGAGGAGCAGCAGAATGAGGAGCAGCAGAATGAGTAGCAGTAGAGGTGAGGAGCAGCAGAGGTGTGGTGCAGCAGAGGTGAGGAGCAGCAGAATGAGGTGCAGCAGAATGAGGAGCAGCAGAGATGAGTAGCAACAGAGGTGAGGAGCAGCAGAATGAGGTGCAGCAGAATAATGAGGAGCAGCAGAATGAGGTGCAGCAGAATGAGGAGCAGCAGAATGAGTAGCAGCAGAATGAGTAGCAGCAGAATTAGGAGCAGCAGAATGAGGTGCAGCAGAATGAGGAGCAGCAGAGGTGCAGCAGAATGAGAAGCAGCATAATGAGGAGCAGCAGAATGAGGAGCAGCAGAGGTGAGGAGCAGCAGAATGAGGAGCAGCAGAATGAGGAGCAGCAGAATGAGGTGCAGCAGAGGTGAGTAGCAGCAGAATGAGGTGCAGCAGAATGAGGTGCAACAGAATAAGGTGCAGCAGAATGAGGAGCAGCAGAATGAGGAGCAGCAGAATGAGGTGCAGCAGAATGAGGAGCAGCAGAAAGAGGTTCAGCAGAATGAGGAGCAGCAGAGGTGAGGAGCAGCAGAATGAGGAGCAGCAGAGGTGAGGAGCAGCAGAATGAGGTGCTGCAGAATGAGGCACAACAGAATAAGGTGCAGCAGAATGAGGAGCAGCAGAATGAGGAGAAGCAGAATGAGGTGCCGCAGAATGAGGAGCAGCAGAGGTGAGGAGCAGCAGAATGAGGTGCAGCAGAATGAGGAGCAGCAGAGGTGAGTAGCAGCAGAGGTGAGCACAAAATGAGGTGCAGCAGAGGTGAGCAGCAGAATGAGGTGCAGCAGAGGTGAGCAGCAGAATGAGGTGCAACAGAATGAGGAGCAGCAGTTGTGAGTAGCAGCAGAGGTGAGGAGTAGCAGAATGAGGTGCAGCAGAATGAGGAGCAGCAGAGGTGAGTAGAAGCAGAGGTGAGGAGCAGCAGAGGTGAGGTGCAGCAGAGGTGAGGAGCAGCAGAATGAGGAGCAGGAGAGGTGAGCAGCAGCAGAGGTGAGGAGCAGCAGAATGAGGTGCAGCAGAATGAGGTGCAGCATAATGAGGAGCAGCAGAGGTGAGTAGCAGCAGAGGTGAGGAGCAGCAGAATGAGGTGCAGGAGAGGTGAGGAGCAGCAGAGGTGAGGAGCAGCAGAATGAGGTGCAGCAGAATGAGGAGCAGCAGAGGTGAGTAGCAGCAGAGGTTAGGAGCAGCAGAATGAGGTGCAGCAGAGGTGAGTAGCAGCAGAATGAGGTGCAGCAGAATGAGGAGCAGCAGAATGAGGTGCAGCAGAGGTGAGATGCAGCAGAGGTGAGGAGCAGCAGAGGTGAGGAGCAGCAGAATGAGGTGCAGCAGAATGAGGAGCAGCAGAAGTGAGGAGCAGCAGAGGTGAGGAGCAGCAGAATGAGGTGCAGCAGAATGAGGTGCAGCAGAATGAGGAGCAGCAGAGGTGAGTAGCAGCAGAGGTGAGGAGCAGCAGAATGAGGTGCAGCAGAATGAGGAGCAGCAGAGGTGAGGAGCAGCAGAGGTGAGGAGCAGCAGAATGAGGTGCAGCAGAATGAGGTGCAGCAGAATGAGGAGCAGCAGAATGAGGTGCAGCAGAGGTGAGATGCAGCAGAGGTGAGGAGCAGCAGAGGTGAGTAGAAGCAGAGGTGAGGAGCAGCAGAGGTGAGGTGCAGCAGAGGTGAGGAGCAGCAGAATGAGGAGCAGGAGAGGTGAGCAGCAGCAGAGGTGAGGAGCAGCAGAATGAGGTGCAGCAGAATGAGGTGCAGCAGAATGAGGAGCAGCAGAGGTGAGTAGCAGCAGAGGTGAGGAGCAGCAGAATGAGGTGCAGGAGAGGTGAGGAGCAGCAGAGGTGAGGAGCAGCAGAATGAGGTGCAGCAGAATGAGGAGCAGCAGAGGTGAGTAGCAGCAGAGGTTAGGAGCAGCAGAATGAGGTGCAGCAGAGGTGAGTAGCAGCAGAATGAGGTGCAGCAGAATGAGGAGCAGCAGAATGAGGTGCAGCAGAGGTGAGATGCAGCAGAGGTGAGGAGCAGCAGAGGTGAGGAGCAGCAGAATGAGGTGCAGCAGAATGAGGAGCAGCAGAAGTGAGGAGCAGCAGAGGTGAGGAGCAGCAGAATGAGGTGCAGCAGAATGAGGTGCAGCAGAATGAGGAGCAGCAAAGGTGAGTAGCAGCAGAGTTGAGGAGCAGCAGAATGAGGTGCAGCAGAATGAGGAGCAGCAGAGGTGAGGAGCAGCAGAGGTGAGGAGCAGCAGAATGAGGTGCAGCAGAATGAGGTGCAGCAGAATGAGGAGCAGCAGAATGAGGTGCAGCAGAGGTGAGATGCAGCAGAGGTGAGGAGCAGCAGAGGTGAGTAGAAGCAGAGGTGAGGAGCAGCAGAGGTGAGGTGCAGCAGAGATGAGGAGCAGCAGAATGAGGAGCAGGAGAGGTGAGCAGCAGCAGAGGTGAGGAGCAGCAGAATGAGGTGCAGCAGAATGAGGAGCAGCAGAATGAGGTGCAGCAGAGGTGAGATGCAGCAGAGGTGAGGAGCAGCAGAATGAGGTGCAGCAGAATGAGGAGCAGCAGAAGTGAGGAGCAGCAGAGGTGAGGAGCAGCAGAATGAGGTGCAGCAGAATGAGGTGCAGCAGAATGAGGAGCAGCAGAGGTGAGTAGCAGCAGAGGTGAGGAGCAGCAGAATGAGGTGCAGCAGAATGAGGAGCAGCAGAGGTGAGTAGCAGCAGAGGTGAGGAGCAGCAGAATGAGGTGCAGCAGAGGTGAGCAGCAGAGTGAGGTGCAGCAGAGGTGAGGAGCAGCAGAATGAGGAGCTGCAGAATGAGGTGCAGCAGAGGTGAGCAGCAGAATGAGGTGAGGAGCAGCAGAATGAGGTGCAGCAGAATGAGGTGCAGCAGAATGAGGAGCAGAAGAATGAGGTGCAGCAGAGGTGAGTAGCAGCAGAATGAGGTGCAGCAGAATGAGGAGCAGCAGAATGAGGTGCAGCAGAGGTGAGATGCAGCAGAGGTGAGGAGCAGCAGAGGTGAGGAGCAGCAGAATGAGGTGCAGCAGAATGAGGAGCAGCAGAGGTGAGGAGCAGCAGAGGTGAGGAGCAGCAGAATGAGGTGCAGCAGAATGAGGTGCAGCAGAATGAGGAGCAGCAGAGGTGAGCAGCAGAATGAGGCGCAGCAGAGGTGAGCAGCAGAATGATGTGCAGCAGAATGAGGTGCAGGAGAATAATGAGGAGCAGCAGAATGAGGTGCAGCAGAATGAGGAGCAGCAGAGGTGAGTAGCAGCAGAGGTGAGGAGCAGCAGAATGAGGTGCAGGAGAATAATGAGGAGCAGCAGAATGAGGTGCAGCAGAATGAGGAGCAGCAGAGGTGAGTAGCAGAATGAGGTGCAGCAGAGGTGAGGAGCAGCAGAATGAGGAGCTGCAGAATGAGGTGCAGCAGAGGTGAGGAGCAGCAGAATGAGGAGCAGCAGAAGTGAGGAGCAGCAGAGGTGAGCAGCAGAATGAGGTGCAGCAGAGGTGAGGAGCAGCAGAATGAAGTGCAGCAGAATGAGGAGCAGCAGAGGTGAGTAGCAGCAGAATGAGGAGCAGCAGAATGAGGAGCAGCAGAATGAGGTGCAGCAGAATGAGGTGCAGCAGAGGTGAGGAGCAGCAGAGGTGAGGTGCAGCAGAGGTGAGGAGCAGCAGAGGTGAGGAGCAGCAGAGGTGAGGAGCAGCAGAATGAGGTGCAGCAGAGGGGAGATGCAGCAGAGGTGAGGAGCAGCAGAGGTGAGGAGCAGCAGAATGAGGTGCAGCAGAATGAGGAGCAGCAGAATGAGGAGCAGTAGAGGTGAGGAGCAGCAGAGGAGAGGTGCAGCAGAGGTGAGGAGCAGCAGAATGAGGTGCAGCAGAATGAGGAGCAGCAGAGGTGAGTAGCAGCAGAGGTGAGGAGCAGCAGAATGAGGTGCAGCGGAATAATGAGGAGCAGCAGAATGAGGTGCAGCAGAATGAGGAGCAGCAGAGGTGAGTAGCAGCATAGGTGCGGTGCAGCAGAATGAGGTGCAGCAGAATGAGGTGCAGCAGAATGAGGAGCAGTAGAGGTGAGGAGCAGCAGTGGTGAGGTGCAGCAGAGGTGAGGAGCAGCAGAATGAGGTGCAGCAGAATGAGGAGCAGCAGAGGTGAGTAGCAGCAGAGGTGAGATGCAGCAGAGGTGAGGAGCAGCAGAGGTGAGGAGCAGCAGAGGTGAGGAGCAGCAGAATGAGGTGCAGCAGAGGTGAGGAGCAGCAGAATGAGGAGCAGCAGAGGTGAGGAGCAGCAGAGGTGATGTGCAGCAGAGGTGAGGAGCAGCAGATGTGAAGAGCAGCAGAGGTGAGGAGCAGCAGAATGAGGTGCAGCAGAGGTGAGATGCAGCAGAGGTGAGGAGCAGCAGAGGTGAGGAGCAGCAGAATGAGGTGCAGCAGAATGAGGAGCAGCAGAATGAGGAGCAGTAGAGGTGAGGAGCAGCAGTGGTGAGGTGCAGCAGAGGTGAGGAGCAGCAGAATGAGGTGCAGCAGAATGAGGAGCAGCAGAGGTGAGTAGCAGCAGAGGTGAGATGCAGCAGAGGTGAGGAGCAGCAGAGGTGAGGAGCAGCAGAGGTGAGGAGCAGCAGAATGAGGTGCAGCAGAATGAGGAGCAGCAGAGGTGAGGAGCAGCAGAATGAGGAGCAGCAGAATGAGGTGCAGCAGAATGAGGTGCAGCCGAATGAGGAGCAGCAGAGGTGAGTAGCAGCAGAGGTGAGGAGCAGCAGAATGAGGTGCAGCAGAATGAGGTGCAGCAGAGGTGAGCAGCAGAATGAGGTGCAGCAGAGATGAGCAGCAGAATGAGGTGCAGCAGAATGAGGTGCAGCAGAGGTGAGCAGCAGAGTGAGGTGCAGCAGAGGTGAGCAGCAGAATGAGGTGCAGCAGAGATGAGGAGCAGCAGAATGAAGAGCTGCAGAATGAGGTGCAGCAGAGGTGAGCAGCAGAATGAGGTGCAGCAGAATGAGGAGCAGCAGAATGAGGAGCAGCAGAGGTGAGTAGCAGCAGAGGTGAGGAGCAGCAGATTGAGGTGCAGCAGAATGAGGTGCAGCAGAATGAGGAGCAGCAGAATGAGGAGCAGCAGAGGTGAGTAGCAGCAGAATGAGGAGCAGCAGAATGAGGAGCAGCAGAATGAGGAGCAGCAGAATGAGGTGCAGCAGAGGTGAGGTGCAGCAGAGGTGAGGTGCAGCAGAGGTGAGGAGCAGCAGAATGAGGAGCAGCAGAATGAGGTGCAGCAGAGGTGTGATGCAGCAGAGGTGAGGAGCAGCAGAATGAGGAGCAGCAGAATGAGGAGCAGTAGAGGTGAGGAGCAGCAGAGGTGTGGTGCAGCAGAGGTGAGGAGCAGCAGAATGAGGTGCAGCAGAATGAGGAGCAGCAGAGATGAGTAGCAGCAGAGGTGAGGAGCAGCAGAATGAGGTGCAGCAGAATAATGAGGAGCAGCAGAATGAGGTGCAGCAGAATGAGGAGCAGCAGAATGAGTAGCAGCAGAATGAGGAGCAGCAGAATGAGGAGCAGCAGAATGAGGTGCAGCAGAATGAGGAGCAGCAGAGGTGAGGAGCAGCAGAATGAGGTGCAGCAGAATGAGGAGCAGCAGAAGTGAGGAGCAGCAGAGGTGAGGAGCAGCAGAATGAGGTGCAGCAGAATGAGGTGCAGCAGAATGAGGAGCAGCAAAGGTGAGTAGCAGCAGAGTTGAGGAGCAGCAGAATGAGGTGCAGCAGAATGAGGAGCAGCAGAGGTGAGGAGCAGCAGAGGTGAGGAGCAGCAGAATGAGGTGCAGCAGAATGAGGTGCAGCAGAATGAGGAGCAGCAGAATGAGGTGCAGCAGAGGTGAGATGCAGCAGAGGTGAGGAGCAGCAGAGGTGAGTAGAAGCAGAGGTGAGGAGCAGCAGAGGTGAGGTGCAGCAGAGATGAGGAGCAGCAGAATGAGGAGCAGGAGAGGTGAGCAGCAGCAGAGGTGAGGAGCAGCAGAATGAGGTGCAGCAGAATGAGGAGCAGCAGAAGTGAGGAGCAGCAGAGGTGAGGAGCAGCAGAATGAGGTGCAGCAGAATGAGGTGCAGCAGAATGAGGAGCAGCAGAGGTGAGTAGCAGCAGAGGTGAGGAGCAGCAGAATGAGGTGCAGCAGAATGAGGAGCAGCAGAGGTGAGTAGCAGCAGAGGTGAGGAGCAGCAGAATGAGGTGCAGCAGAGGTGAGCAGCAGAGTGAGGTGCAGCAGAGGTGAGGAGCAGCAGAATGAGGAGCTGCAGAATGAGGTGCAGCAGAATGAGGTGCAGCAGAATGAGGAGCAGCAGAGGTGAGTAGCAGCAGAGGTGAGGAGCAGCAGAATGAGGTGCAGCAGAATGAGGAGCAGCAGAGGTGAGTAGCAGCAGAGGTGAGGAGCAGCAGAATGAGGTGCAGCAGAGGTGAGCAGCAGAGTGAGGTGCAGCAGAGGTGAGGAGCAGCAGAATGAGGAGCTGCAGAATGAGGTGCAGCAGAGGTGAGCAGCAGAATGAGGTGAGGAGCAGCAGAATGAGGTGCAGCAGAATGAGGTGCAGCAGAATGAGGAGCAGAAGAATGAGGTGCAGCAGAGGTGAGTAGCAGCAGAATGAGGTGCAGCAGAATGAGGAGCAGCAGAATGAGGTGCAGCAGAGGTGAGATGCAGCAGAGGTGAGGAGCAGCAGAGGTGAGGAGCAGCAGAATGAGGTGCAGCAGAATGAGGAGCAGCAGAGGTGAGGAGCAGCAGAGGTGAGGAGCAGCAGAATGAGGTGCAGCAGAATGAGGTGCAGCAGAATGAGGAGCAGCAGAGGTGAGCAGCAGAATGAGGCGCAGCAGAGGTGAGCAGCAGAATGATGTGCAGCAGAATGAGGTGCAGGAGAATAATGAGGAGCAGCAGAATGAGGTGCAGCAGAATGAGGAGCAGCAGAGGTGAGTAGCAGCAGAGGTGAGGAGCAGCAGAATGAGGTGCAGGAGAATAATGAGGAGCAGCAGAATGAGGTGCAGCAGAATGAGGAGCAGCAGAGGTGAGTAGCAGAATGAGGTGCAGCAGAGGTGAGGAGCAGCAGAATGAGGAGCTGCAGAATGAGGTGCAGCAGAGGTGAGGAGCAGCAGAATGAGGAGCAGCAGAAGTGAGGAGCAGCAGAGGTGAGCAGCAGAATGAGGTGCAGCAGAGGTGAGGAGCAGCAGAATGAAGTGCAGCAGAATGAGGAGCAGCAGAGGTGAGTAGCAGCAGAATGAGGAGCAGCAGAATGAGGAGCAGCAGAATGAGGTGCAGCAGAATGAGGTACAGCAGAGGTGAGGAGCAGCAGAGGTGAGGTGCAGCAGAGGTGAGGAGCAGCAGAGGTGAGGAGCAGCAGAGGTGAGGAGCAGCAGAATGAGGTGCAGCAGAGGGGAGATGCAGCAGAGGTGAGGAGCAGCAGAGGTGAGGAGCAGCAGAATGAGGTGCAGCAGAATGAGGAGCAGCAGAATGAGGAGCAGTAGAGGTGAGGAGCAGCAGAGGAGAGGTGCAGCAGAGGTGAGGAGCAGCAGAATGAGGTGCAGCAGAATGAGGAGCAGCAGAGGTGAGTAGCAGCAGAGGTGAGGAGCAGCAGAATGAGGTGCAGCGGAATAATGAGGAGCAGCAGAATGAGGTGCAGCAGAATGAGGAGCAGCAGAGGTGAGTAGCAGCATAGGTGCGGTGCAGCAGAATGAGGTGCAGCAGAATGAGGTGCAGCAGAATGAGGAGCAGTAGAGGTGAGGAGCAGCAGTGGTGAGGTGCAGCAGAGGTGAGGAGCAGCAGAATGAGGTGCAGCAGAATGAGGAGCAGCAGAGGTGAGTAGCAGCAGAGGTGAGATGCAGCAGAGGTGAGGAGCAGCAGAGGTGAGGAGCAGCAGAGGTGAGGAGCAGCAGAATGAGGTGCAGCAGAGGTGAGGAGCAGCAGAATGAGGAGCAGCAGAGGTGAGGAGCAGCAGAGGTGATGTGCAGCAGAGGTGAGGAGCAGCAGATGTGAAGAGCAGCAGAGGTGAGGAGCAGCAGAATGAGGTGCAGCAGAGGTGAGATGCAGCAGAGGTGAGGAGCAGCAGAGGTGAGGAGCAGCAGAATGAGGTGCAGCAGAATGAGGAGCAGCAGAATGAGGAGCAGTAGAGGTGAGGAGCAGCAGTGGTGAGGTGCAGCAGAGGTGAGGAGCAGCAGAATGAGGTGCAGCAGAATGAGGAGCAGCAGAGGTGAGTAGCAGCAGAGGTGAGATGCAGCAGAGGTGAGGAGCAGCAGAGGTGAGGAGCAGCAGAGGTGAGGAGCAGCAGAATGAGGTGCAGCAGAATGAGGAGCAGCAGAGGTGAGGAGCAGCAGAATGAGGAGCAGCAGAATGAGGTGCAGCAGAATGAGGTGCAGCCGAATGAGGAGCAGCAGAGGTGAGTAGCAGCAGAGGTGAGGAGCAGCAGAATGAGGTGCAGCAGAATGAGGTGCAGCAGAGGTGAGCAGCAGAATGAGGTGCAGCAGAGATGAGCAGCAGAATGAGGTGCAGCAGAATGAGGTGCAGCAGAATGAGGTGCAGCCGAATGAGGAGCAGCAGAGGTGAGTAGCAGCAGAGGTGAGGAGCAGCAGAATGAGGTGCAGCAGAATGAGGTGCAGCAGAGGTGAGCAGCAGAATGAGGTGCAGCAGAGATGAGCAGCAGAATGAGGTGCAGCAGAATGAGGTGCAGCAGAGGTGAGCAGCAGAGTGAGGTGCAGCAGAGGTGAGCAGCAGAATGAGGTGCAGCAGAGGTGAGGAGCAGCAGAATGAAGAGCTGCAGAATGAGGTGCAGCAGAGGTGAGCAGCAGAATGAGGTGCAGCAGAATGAGGAGCAGCAGAATGAGGAGCAGCAGAGGTGAGTAGCAGCAGAGGTGAGGAGCAGCAGATTGAGGTGCAGCAGAATGAGGTGCAGCAGAATGAGGAGCAGCAGAATGAGGAGCAGCAGAGGTGAGTAGCAGCAGAATGAGGAGCAGCAGAATGAGGAGCAGCAGAATGAGGAGCAGCAGAATGAGGTGCAGCAGAGGTGAGGTGCAGCAGAGGTGAGGTGCAGCAGAGGTGAGGAGCAGCAGAATGAGGAGCAGCAGAATGAGGTGCAGCAGAGGTGTGATGCAGCAGAGGTGAGGAGCAGCAGAATGAGGAGCAGCAGAATGAGGAGCAGTAGAGGTGAGGAGCAGCAGAGGTGTGGTGCAGCAGAGGTGAGGAGCAGCAGAATGAGGTGCAGCAGAATGAGGAGCAGCAGAGATGAGTAGCAGCAGAGGTGAGGAGCAGCAGAATGAGGTGCAGCAGAATAATGAGGAGCAGCAGAATGAGGTGCAGCAGAATGAGGAGCAGCAGAATGAGTAGCAGCAGAATGAGGAGCAGCAGAATGAGGAGCAGCAGAATGAGGTGCAGCAGAATGAGGAGCAGCAGAGGTGCAGCAGAATGAGAAGCAGCAGAATGAGGAGCAGCAGAATGAGGTGCAGCAGAGGTGAGTAGCAGCAGAATGAGGTGCAGCAGAATGAGGCGCAACAGAATAAGGTGCAGCAGAATGAGGAGCAGCAGAATGAGGAGCAGCAGAATGAGGTGCAGCAGAAAGAGGAGCAGCAGAAAGAGGTTCAGCAGAATGAGGAGCAGCAGAGGTGAGGAGCAGCAGAATGAGGAGCAGCAGAGGTGAGGAGCAGCAGAATGAGGTGCTGCAGAATGAGGCGCAACAGAATAAGGTGCAGCAGAATGAGGAGCAGCAGAATGAGGAGCAGCAGAATGAGGTGCAGCAGAATGAGGAGCAGCAGAAAGAGGTTCAGCAGAATGAGGAACAGCAGAGGTGAGGTTCAGCAGAATGAGGAGCAGCAGAGGTGAGGAGCAGCAGAATGAGGTGCAGCAGAGGGGAGATGCAGCAGAGGTGAGGAGCAGCAGAGGTGAGGAGCAGCAGAATGAGGTGCAGCAGAATGAGGAGCAGCAGAATGAGGAGCAGTAGAGGTGAGGAGCAGCAGAGGAGAGGTGCAGCAGAGGTGAGGAGCAGCAGAATGAGGTGCAGCAGAATGAGGAGCAGCAGAGGTGAGTAGCAGCAGAGGTGAGGAGCAGCAGAATGAGGTGCAGCGGAATAATGAGGAGCAGCAGAATGAGGTGCAGCAGAATGAGGAGCAGCAGAGGTGAGTAGCAGCATAGGTGCGGTGCAGCAGAATGAGGTGCAGCAGAATGAGGTGCAGGAGAATAATGAGGAGCAGCAGAATGAGGTGCAGCAGAATGAGGAGCAGCAGAGGTGAGTAGCAGCAGAGGTGAGGAGCAGCAGAATGAGGTGCAGCAGAATGAGGAGCAGCAGAGGTGAGTAGCAGCAGAGGTGAGGAGCAGCAGAATGAGGTGCAGCAGAATGAGGAGCAGCAGAGGTGAGTAGCAGCAGAGGTGAGGAGCAGCAGAATGAGGTGCAGCAGAATAATGAGGAGCAGCAGAATGAGGTGCAGCAAAATGAGGAGCAGCAGAGGTGAGTAGCAGCATAGGAGCGGTGCAGCAGAATGAGGTGCAGCAGAATGAGGTGCAGGAGAATAATGAGGAGCAGCAGAATGAGGTGCAGCATAATGAGGAGCAGCAGAGGTGAGTAGTAGCAGAGGTGAGGAGCAGCAGAATGAGGTGCAGCAGAATGAGGTGCAGCAGAATGAGGAGCAGCAGAGGTGAGTAGCAGCAGAGGGAGGAGCAGCAGAATGAGGTGCAGCAGAATGAGGTGCAGCAGAGGTGAGCAGCAGAATGAGGCGCAGCAGAGGTGAGCAGCAGAATGAGGTGCAGGAGAATGAGGTGCAGCAGAGGTGAGCAGCAGAATGAGGTGCAGCAGAGGTGAGCAGCAGAATGAGGTGCAGCAGAGGTGAGGAGCAGCAGAATGAGGAGCTGCAGAATGAGGTGCAGCAGAGGTGAGGAGCAGCAGAATGAGGAGCAGCAGAGGTGAGGAGCAGCAGAGGTGATGTGCAGCAGAGGTGAGGAGCAGCAGATGTGAAGAGCAGCAGAGGTGAGGAGCAGCAGAATGAGGTGCAGCAGAGGTGAGATGCAGCAGAGGTGAGGAGCAGCAGAGGTGAGGAGCAGCAGAATGAGGTGCAGCAGAATGAGGAGCAGCAGAATGAGGAGCAGTAGAGGTGAGGAGCAGCAGTGGTGAGGTGCAGCAGAGGTGAGGAGCAGCAGAATGAGGTGCAGCAGAATGAGGAGCAGCAGAGATGAGTAGCAGCAGAGGTGAGGAGCAGCAGAATGAGGTGCAGCAGAATAATGAGGAGCAGCAGAATGAGGTGCAGCAGAATGAGGAGCAGCAGAATGAGTAGCAGCAGAATGAGGAGCAGCAGAATGAGGAGCAGCAGAATGAGGTGCAGCAGAATGAGGAGCAGCAGAGGTGCAGCAGAATGAGAAGCAGCAGAATGAGGAGCAGCAGAATGAGGTTCAGCAGAATGAGGAGCAGCAGAGGTGAGGAGCAGCAGAATGAGGAGCAGCAGAGGTGAGGAGCAGCAGAATGAGGTGCTGCAGAATGAGGCGCAACAGAATAAGGTGCAGCAGAATGAGGAGCAGCAGAATGAGGAGCAGCAGAATGAGGTGCAGCAGAATGAGGAGTAGCAGAAAGAGGTTCAGCAGAATGAGGAACAGCAGAGGTGAGGTTCAGCAGAATGAGGAGCAGCAGAGGTGAGGAGCAGCAGAATGAGGTGCAGCAGAGGGGAGATGCAGCAGAGGTGAGGAGCAGCAGAGGTGAGGAGCAGCAGAATGAGGTGCAGCAGAATGAGGAGCAGCAGAATGAGGAGCAGTAGAGGTGAGGAGCAGCAGAGGAGAGGTGCAGCAGAGGTGAGGAGCAGCAGAATGAGGTGCAGCAGAATGAGGAGCAGCAGAGGTGAGTAGCAGCAGAGGTGAGGAGCAGCAGAATGAGGTGCAGCGGAATAATGAGGAGCAGCAGAATGAGGTGCAGCAGAATGAGGAGCAGCAGAGGTGAGTAGCAGCATAGGTGCGGTGCAGCAGAATGAGGTGCAGCAGAATGAGGTGCAGGAGAATAATGAGGAGCAGCAGAATGAGGTGCAGCAGAATGAGGAGCAGCAGAGGTGAGTAGCAGCAGAGGTGAGGAGCAGCAGAATGAGGTGCAGCAGAATGAGGAGCAGCAGAGGTGAGTAGCAGCAGAGGTGAGGAGCAGCAGAATGAGGTGCAGCAGAATGAGGAGCAGCAGAGGTGAGTAGCAGCAGAGGTGAGGAGCAGCAGAATGAGGTGCAGCAGAATAATGAGGAGCAGCAGAATGAGGTGCAGCAAAATGAGGAGCAGCAGAGGTGAGTAGCAGCATAGGAGCGGTGCAGCAGAATGAGGTGCAGCAGAATGAGGTGCAGGAGAATAATGAGGAGCAGCAGAATGAGGTGCAGCATAATGAGGAGCAGCAGAGGTGAGTAGCAGCAGAGGTGAGGAGCAGCAGAATGAGGTGCAGCAGAATGAGGTGCAGCAGAATGAGGAGCAGCAGAGGTGAGTAGCAGCAGAGGGAGGAGCAGCAGAATGAGGTGCAGCAGAATGAGGTGCAGCAGAGGTGAGCAGCAGAATGAGGCGCAGCAGAGGTGAGCAGCAGAATGAGGTGCAGGAGAATGAGGTGCAGCAGAGGTGAGCAGCAGAATGAGGTGCAGCAGAGGTGAGCAGCAGAATGAGGTGCAGCAGAGGTGAGGAGCAGCAGAATGAGGAGCTGCAGAATGAGGTGCAGCAGAGGTGAGGAGCAGCAGAATGAGGAGCAGCAGAGGTGAGGAGCAGCAGAGGTGATGTGCAGCAGAGGTGAGGAGCAGCAGATGTGAAGAGCAGCAGAGGTGAGGAGCAGCAGAATGAGGTGCAGCAGAGGTGAGATGCAGCAGAGGTGAGGAGCAGCAGAGGTGAGGAGCAGCAGAATGAGGTGCAGCAGAATGAGGAGCAGCAGAATGAGGAGCAGTAGAGGTGAGGAGCAGCAGTGGTGAGGTGCAGCAGAGGTGAGGAGCAGCAGAATGAGGTGCAGCAGAATGAGGAGCAGCAGAGATGAGTAGCAGCAGAGGTGAGGAGCAGCAGAATGAGGTGCAGCAGAATAATGAGGAGCAGCAGAATGAGGTGCAGCAGAATGAGGAGCAGCAGAATGAGTAGCAGCAGAATGAGGAGCAGCAGAATGAGGAGCAGCAGAATGAGGTGCAGCAGAATGAGGAGCAGCAGAGGTGCAGCAGAATGAGAAGCAGCAGAATGAGGAGCAGCAGAATGAGGTTCAGCAGAATGAGGAGCAGCAGAGGTGAGGAGCAGCAGAATGAGGAGCAGCAGAGGTGAGGAGCAGCAGAATGAGGTGCTGCAGAATGAGGCGCAACAGAATAAGGTGCAGCAGAATGAGGAGCAGCAGAATGAGGAGCAGCAGAATGAGGTGCAGCAGAATGAGGAGCAGCAGAAAGAGGTTCAGCAGAATGAGGAACAGCAGAGGTGAGGTTCAGCAGAATGAGGAGCAGCAGAGGTGAGGAGCAGCAGAATGAGGTGCAGCAGAGGGGAGATGCAGCAGAGGTGAGGAGCAGCAGAGGTGAGGAGCAGCAGAATGAGGTGCAGCAGAATGAGGAGCAGCAGAATGAGGAGCAGTAGAGGTGAGGAGCAGCAGAGGAGAGGTGCAGCAGAGGTGAGGAGCAGCAGAATGAGGTGCAGCAGAATGAGGAGCAGCAGAGGTGAGTAGCAGCAGAGGTGAGGAGCAGCAGAATGAGGTGCAGCGGAATAATGAGGAGCAGCAGAATGAGGTGCAGCAGAATGAGGAGCAGCAGAGGTGAGTAGCAGCATAGGTGCGGTGCAGCAGAATGAGGTGCAGCAGAATGAGGTGCAGGAGAATAATGAGGAGCAGCAGAATGAGGTGCAGCAGAATGAGGAGCAGCAGAGGTGAGTAGCAGCAGAGGTGAGGAGCAGCAGAATGAGGTGCAGCAGAATGAGGAGCAGCAGAGGTGAGTAGCAGCAGAGGTGAGGAGCAGCAGAATGAGGTGCAGCAGAATGAGGAGCAGCAGAGGTGAGTAGCAGCAGAGGTGAGGAGCAGCAGAATGAGGTGCAGCAGAATAATGAGGAGCAGCAGAATGAGGTGCAGCAAAATGAGGAGCAGCAGAGGTGAGTAGCAGCATAGGAGCGGTGCAGCAGAATGAGGTGCAGCAGAATGAGGTGCAGGAGAATAATGAGGAGCAGCAGAATGAGGTGCAGCATAATGAGGAGCAGCAGAGGTGAGTAGCAGCAGAGGTGAGGAGCAGCAGAATGAGGTGCAGCAGAATGAGGTGCAGCAGAATGAGGAGCAGCAGAGGTGAGTAGCAGCAGAGGGAGGAGCAGCAGAATGAGGTGCAGCAGAATGAGGTGCAGCAGAGGTGAGCAGCAGAATGAGGCGCAGCAGAGGTGAGCAGCAGAATGAGGTGCAGGAGAATGAGGTGCAGCAGAGGTGAGCAGCAGAATGAGGTGCAGCAGAGGTGAGCAGCAGAATGAGGTGCAGCAGAGGTGAGGAGCAGCAGAATGAGGAGCTGCAGAATGAGGTGCAGCAGAGGTGAGGAGCAGCAGAATGAGGAGCAGCAGAGGTGAGGAGCAGCAGAGGTGATGTGCAGCAGAGGTGAGGAGCAGCAGATGTGAAGAGCAGCAGAGGTGAGGAGCAGCAGAATGAGGTGCAGCAGAGGTGAGATGCAGCAGAGGTGAGGAGCAGCAGAGGTGAGGAGCAGCAGAATGAGGTGCAGCAGAATGAGGAGCAGCAGAATGAGGAGCAGTAGAGGTGAGGAGCAGCAGTGGTGAGGTGCAGCAGAGGTGAGGAGCAGCAGAATGAGGTGCAGCAGAATGAGGAGCAGCAGAGGTGAGTAGCAGCAGAGGTGAGATGCAGCAGAGGTGAGGAGCAGCAGAGGTGAGGAGCAGCAGAATGAGGTGCAGCAGAATGAGGAGCAGCAGAGGTGAGGAGCAGCAGAATGAGGAGCAGCAGAATGAGGTGCAGCAGAATGAGGTGCAGCAGAATGAGGAGCAGCAGAGGTGAGTAGCAGCAGAGGTGAGGAGCAGCAGAATGAGGTGCAGCAGAATGAGGTGCAGCAGAGGTGAGCAGCAGAATGAGGTGCAGCAGAGATGAGCAGCAGAATGAGGTGCAGCAGAATGAGGTGCAGCAGAGGTGAGCAGCAGAGTGAGGTGCAGCAGAGGTGAGCAGCAGAATGAGGTGCAGCAGAGGTGAGGAGCAGCAGAATGAGGAGCTGCAGAATGAGGTGCAGCAGAGGTGAGCAGCAGAATGAGGTGCAGCAGAATGAGGAGCAGCAGAATGAGGAGCAGCAGAGGTGAGTAGCAGCAGAGGTGAGGAGCAGCAGAATGAGGTGCAGCAGAATGAGGTGCAGCAGAATGAGGAGTAGCAGAATGAGGAGCAGCAGAGGTGAGTAGCAGCAGAATGAGGAGCAGCAGAATGAGGAGCAGCAAAATGAGGAGCAGCAGAATGAGGTGCAGCAGAGGTGAGGTGCAGCAGAATGAGGAGCAGCAGAATGAGGTGCAGCAGAGGTGAGGAGCAGCAGAATGAGGAGCAGCAGAATGAGGTGCAGCAGAGGTGTGATGCAGCAGAGGTGAGGAGCAGCAGAATGAGGAGCAGCAGAATGAGGAGCAGTAGAGGTGAGGAGCAGCAGAGGTGTGGTGCAGCAGAGGTGAGGAGCAGCAGAATGAGGTGCAGCAGAATGAGGAGCAGCAGAGATGAGTAGCAGCAGAGGTGAGGAGCAGCAGAATGAGGTGCAGCAGAATAATGAGGAGCAGCAGAATGAGGTGCAGCAGAATGAGGAGCAGCAGAATGAGTAGCAGCAGAATGAGTAGCAGCAGAATGAGGAGCAGCAGAATGAGGTGCAGCAGAATGAGGAGCAGCAGAGGTGCAGCAGAATGAGAAGCAGCAGAATGAGGAGCAGCAGAATGAGGTGCAGCAGAGGTGAGTAGCAGCAGAATGAGGTGCAGCAGAATGAGGCGCAACAGAATAAGGTGCAGCAGAATGAGGAGCAGCAGAGGTGAGTAGCAGCAGAGGTGAGGAGCAGCAGAATGAGGTGCAGCAGAATGAGGTGCAGCAGAATGAGGAGCAGCAGAATGAGGAGCAGCAGAGGTGAGTAGCAGCAGAATGAGGAGCAGCAGAATGAGGAGCAGCAGAATGAGGAGCAGCAGAATGAGGTGCAGCAGAGGTGAGGTGCAGCAGAGGTGAGGTGCAGCAGAGGTGAGGAGCAGCAGAATGAGGAGCAGCAGAATGAGGTGCAGCAGAGGTGTGATGCAGCAGAGGTGAGGAGCAGCAGAATGAGGAGCAGCAGAATGAGTAGCAGTAGAGGTGAGGAGCAGCAGAGGTGTGGTGCAGCAGAGGTGAGGAGCAGCAGAATGAGGTGCAGCAGAATGAGGAGCAGCAGAGATGAGTAGCAACAGAGGTGAGGAGCAGCAGAATGAGGTGCAGCAGAATAATGAGGAGCAGCAGAATGAGGTGCAGCAGAATGAGGAGCAGCAGAATGAGTAGCAGCAGAATGAGTAGCAGCAGAATTAGGAGCAGCAGAATGAGGTGCAGCAGAATGAGGAGCAGCAGAGGTGCAGCAGAATGAGAAGCAGCATAATGAGGAGCAGCAGAATGAGGAGCAGCAGAGGTGAGGAGCAGCAGAATGAGGAGCAGCAGAATGAGGAGCAGCAGAATGAGGTGCAGCAGAGGTGAGTAGCAGCAGAATGAGGTGCAGCAGAATGAGGCGCAACAGAATAAGGTGCAGCAGAATGAGGAGCAGCAGAATGAGGAGCAGCAGAATGAGGTGCAGCAGAATGAGGAGCAGCAGAAAGAGGTTCAGCAGAATGAGGAGCAGCAGAGGTGAGGAGCAGCAGAATGAGGAGCAGCAGAGATGAGGAGCAGCAGAATGAGGTGCTGCAGAATGAGGCACAACAGAATAAGGTGCAGCAGAATGAGGAGCAGCAGAATGAGGAGAAGCAGAATGAGGTGCCGCAGAATGAGGAGCAGCAGAGGTGAGGAGCAGCAGAATGAGGTGCAGCAGAATGAGGAGCAGCAGAGTAGAGTAGCAGCAGAGGTGAGCACAAAATGAGGTGCAGCAGAGGTGAGCAGCAGAATGAGGTGCAGCAGAGGTGAGCAGCAGAATGAGGTGCAACAGAATGAGGAGCAGCAGTTGTGAGTAGCAGCAGAGGTGAGGAGTAGCAGAATGAGGTGCAGCAGAATGAGGAGCAGCAGAGGTGAGTAGAAGCAGAGGTGAGGAGCAGCAGAGGTGAGGTGCAGCAGAGGTGAGGAGCAGCTGAATGAGGAGCAGGAGAGGTGAGCAGCAGCAGAGGTGAGGAGCAGCAGAATGAGGTGCAGCAGAATGAGGTGCAGCATAATGAGGAGCAGCAGAGGTGAGTAGCAGCAGAGGTGAGGAGCAGCAGAATGAGGTGCAGGAGAGGTGAGGAGCAGCAGAGGTGAGGAGCAGCAGAATGAGGTGCAGCAGAATGAGGAGCAGCAGAGGTGAGTAGCAGCAGAGGTTAGGAGCAGCAGAATGAGGTGCAGCAGAGTTGAGTAGCAGCAGAATGAGGTGCAGCAGAATGAGGAGCAGCAGAATGAGGTGCAGCAGAGGTGAGATGCAGCAGAGGTGAGGAGCAGCAGAGGTGAGGAGCAGCAGAATGAGGTGCAGCAGAATGAGGAGCAGCAGAAGTGAGGAGCAGCAGAGGTGAGGAGCAGCAGAATGAGGTGCAGCAGAATGAGGTGCAGCAGAATGAGGAGCAGCAGAGGTGAGGAGCAGCAGAGGTGAGGAGCAGCAGAATGAGGTGCAGCAGAATGAGGTGCAGCAGAATGAGGAGCAGCAGAATGAGGTGCAGCAGAGGTGAGATGCAGCAGAGGTGAGGAGCAGCAGAGGTGAGTAGAAGCAGAGGTGAGGAGCAGCAGAGGTGAGGTGCAGCAGAGGTGAGGAGCAGCAGAATGAGGAGCAGGAGAGGTGAGCAGCAGCAGAGGTGAGGAGCAGCAGAATGAGGTGCAGCAGAATGAGGAGCAGCAGAATGAGGTGCAGCAGAGGTGAGATGCAGCAGAGGTGAGGAGCAGCAGAATGAGGTGCAGCAGAATGAGGAGCAGCAGAAGTGAGGAGCAGCAGAGGTGAGGAGCAGCAGAATGAGGTGCAGCAGAATGAGGTGCAGCAGAATGAGGAGCAGCAGAGGTGAGTAGCAGCAGAGGTGAGGAGCAGCAGAATGAGGTGCAGCAGAATGAGGAGCAGCAGAGGTGAGTAGCAGCAGAGGTGAGGAGCAGCAGAATGAGGTGCAGCAGAGGTGAGCAGCAGAGTGAGGTGCAGCAGAGGTGAGGAGCAGCAGAATGAGGAGCTGCAGAATGAGGTGCAGCAGAGGTGAGCAGCAGAATGAGGTGAGGAGCAGCAGAATGAGGTGCAGCAGAATGAGGTGCAGCAGAATGAGGAGCAGAAGAATGAGGTGCAGCAGAGGTGAGTAGCAGCAGAATGAGGTGCAGCAGAATGAGGAGCAGCAGAATGAGGTGCAGCAGAGGTGAGATGCAGCAGAGGTGAGGAGCAGCAGAGGTGAGGAGCAGCAGAATGAGGTGCAGCAGAATGAGGAGCAGCAGAGGTGAGGAGCAGCAGAGGTGAGGAGCAGCAGAATGAGGTGCAGCAGAATGAGGTGCAGCAGAATGAGGAGCAGCAGAGGTGAGCAGCAGAATGAGGCGCAGCAGAGGTGAGCAGCAGAATGATGTGCAGCAGAATGAGGTGCAGGAGAATAATGAGGAGCAGCAGAATGAGGTGCAGCAGAATGAGGAGCAGCAGAGGTGAGTAGCAGCAGAGGTGAGGAGCAGCAGAATGAGGTGCAGGAGAATAATGAGGAGCAGCAGAATGAGGTGCAGCAGAATGAGGAGCAGCAGAGGTGAGTAGCAGAATGAGGTGCAGCAGAGGTGAGGAGCAGCAGAATGAGGAGCTGCAGAATGAGGTGCAGCAGAGGTGAGGAGCAGCAGAATGAGGAGCAGCAGAAGTGAGGAGCAGCAGAGGTGAGCAGCAGAATGAGGTGCAGCAGAGGTGAGGAGCAGCAGAATGAAGTGCAGCAGAATGAGGAGCAGCAGAGGTGAGTAGCAGCAGAATGAGGAGCAGCAGAATGAGGAGCAGCAGAATGAGGTGCAGCAGAATGAGGTGCAGCAGAGGTGAGGAGCAGCAGAGGTGAGGTGCAGCAGAGGTGAGGAGCAGCAGAGGTGAGGAGCAGCAGAGGTGAGGAGCAGCAGAATGAGGTGCAGCAGAGGGGAGATGCAGCAGAGGTGAGGAGCAGCAGAGGTGAGGAGCAGCAGAATGAGGTGCAGCAGAATGAGGAGCAGCAGAATGAGGAGCAGTAGAGGTGAGGAGCAGCAGAGGAGAGGTGCAGCAGAGGTGAGGAGCAGCAGAATGAGGTGCAGCAGAATGAGGAGCAGCAGAGGTGAGTAGCAGCAGAGGTGAGGAGCAGCAGAATGAGGTGCAGCGGAATAATGAGGAGCAGCAGAATGAGGTGCAGCAGAATGAGGAGCAGCAGAGGTGAGTAGCAGCATAGGTGCGGTGCAGCAGAATGAGGTGCAGCAGAATGAGGTGCAGCAGAATGAGGTGCAGGAGAATAATGAGGAGCAGCAGAATGAGGTGCAGCAGAATGAGGAGTAGCAGAGGTGAGTAGCAGCAGAGGTGAGGAGCAGCAGAATGAGGTGCAGCAGAATGAGGAGCAGCAGAGGTGAGAAGCAGCAGAGGTGAGGAGCAGCAGAATGAGGTGCAGCAGAATAATGAGGAGCAGCTGAATGAGGTGCAGCAAAATGAGGAGCAGCAGAGGTGAGTAGCAGCATAGGAGCGGTGCAGCAGAATGAGGTGCAGCAGAATGAGGCGCAGCAGAGGTGAGCAGCAGAATGAGGTGCAGGAGAATGAGGTGCAGCAGAGGTGAGCAGCAGAATGAGGTGCAGCAGAGGTGAGCAGCAGAATGAGGTGCAGCAGAGGTGAGGAGCAGCAGAATGAGGAGCTGCAGAATGAGGTGCAGCAGAGGTGAGGAGCAGCAGAATGAGGAGCAGCAGAGGTGAGGAGCAGCAGAGGTGATGTGCAGCAGAGGTGAGGAGCAGCAGATGTGAAGAGCAGCAGAGGTGAGGAGCAGCAGAATGAGGTGCAGCAGAGGTGAGATGCAGCAGAGGTGAGGAGCAGCAGAGGTGAGGAGC
Organism: Taudactylus pleione; assembly: GCA_031769625.1. NCBI lineage: Eukaryota > Metazoa > Chordata > Amphibia > Anura > Myobatrachidae > Taudactylus > Taudactylus pleione. Next base: position 43,174 of record JAUIMM010002038.1, read on the forward strand.
AGCAGAATGAGGTGCAGCAGAATGAGGAGCAGCAGAATGAGGAGCAGTAGAGGTGAGGAGCAGCAGTGGTGAGGTGCAGCAGAGGTGAGGAGCAGCAGAATGAGGTGTAGCAGAATGAGGAGCAGCAGAGGTGAGTAGCAGCAGAGGTGAGATGCAGCAGAGGTGAGGAGCAGCAGAGGTGAGGAGCAGCAGAGGTGAGGAGCAGCAGAATGAGGTGCAGCAGAATGAGGAGCAGCAGAGGTGAGGAGCAGCAGAATGAGGAGCAGCAGAATGAGGTGCAGCAGAATGAGGTGCAGCCGAATGAGGAGCAGCAGAGGTGAGTAGCAGCAGAGGTGAGGAGCAGCAGAATGAGGTGCAGCAGAATGAGGTGCAGCAGAGGTGAGCAGCAGAATGAGGTGCAGCAGAGATGAGCAGCAGAATGAGGTGCAGCAGAATGAGGTGCAGCAGAGGTGAGCAGCAGAGTGAGGTGCAGCAGAGGTGAGCAGCAGAATGAGGTGCAGCAGAGGTGAGGAGCAGCAGAATGAAGAGCTGCAGAATGAGGTGCAGCAGAGGTGAGCAGCAGAATGAGGTGCAGCAGAATGAGGAGCAGCAGAATGAGGAGCAGCAGAGGTGAGTAGCAGCAGAGGTGAGGAGCAGCAGATTGAGGTGCAGCAGAATGAGGTGCAGCAGAATGAGGAGCAGCAGAATGAGGAGCAGCAGAGGTGAGTAGCAGCAGAATGAGGAGCAGCAGAATGAGGAGCAGCAGAATGAGGAGCAGCAGAATGAGGTGCAGCAGAGGTGAGGTGCAGCAGAGGTGAGGTGCAGCAGAGGTGAGGAGCAGCAGAATGAGGAGCAGCAGAATGAGGTGCAGCAGAGGTGTGATGCAGCAGAGGTGAGGAGCAGCAGAATGAGGAGCAGCAGAATGAGGAGCAGTAGAGGTGAGGAGCAGCAGAGGTGTGGTGCAGCAGAGGTGAGGAGCAGCAGAATGAGGTGCAGCAGAATGAGGAGCAGCAGAGATGAGTAGCAGCAGAGGTGAGGAGCAGCAGAATGAGGTGCAGCAGAATAATGAGGAGCAGCAGAATGAGGTGCAGCAGAATGAGGAGCAGCAGAATGAGTAGCAGCAGAATGAGGAGCAGCAGAATGAGGAGCAGCAGAATGAGGTGCAGCAGAATGAGGAGCAGCAGAGGTGCAGCAGAATGAGAAGCAGCAGAATGAGGAGCAGCAGAATGAGGTTCAGCAGAATGAGGAGCAGCAGAGGTGAGGAGCAGCAGAATGAGGAGCAGCAGAGGTGAGGAGCAGCAGAATGAGGTGCTGCAGAATGAGGCGCAACAGAATAAGGTGCAGCAGAATGAGGAGCAGCAGAATGAGGAGCAGCAGAATGAGGTGCAGCAGAATGAGGAGCAGCAGAAAGAGGTTCAGCAGAATGAGGAACAGCAGAGGTGAGGTTCAGCAGAATGAGGAGCAGCAGAGGTGAGGAGCAGCAGAATGAGGTGCAGCAGAGGGGAGATGCAGCAGAGGTGAGGAGCAGCAGAGGTGAGGAGCAGCAGAATGAGGTGCAGCAGAATGAGGAGCAGCAGAATGAGGAGCAGTAGAGGTGAGGAGCAGCAGTGGTGAGGTGCAGCAGAGGTGAGGAGCAGCAGAATGAGGTGCAGCAGAATGAGGAGCAGCAGAGGTGAGTAGCAGCAGAGGTGAGATGCAGCAGAGGTGAGGAGCAGCAGAGGTGAGGAGCAGCAGAGGTGAGGAGCAGCAGAGGTGAGGAGCAGCAGAATGAGGTGCAGCAGAATGAGGAGCAGCAGAGGTGAGGAGCAGCAGAATGAGGAGCAGCAGAATGAGGTGCAGCAGAATGAGGTGCAGCCGAATGAGGAGCAGCAGAGGTGAGTAGCAGCAGAGGTGAGGAGCAGCAGAATGAGGTGCAGCAGAATGAGGTGCAGCAGAGGTGAGCAGCAGAATGAGGTGCAGCAGAGATGAGCAGCAGAATGAGGTGCAGCAGAATGAGGTGCAGCAGAGGTGAGCAGCAGAGTGAGGTGCAGCAGAGGTGAGCAGCAGAATGAGGTGCAGCAGAGGTGAGGAGCAGCAGAATGAAGAGCTGCAGAATGAGGTGCAGCAGAGGTGAGCAGCAGAATGAGGTGCAGCAGAATGAGGAGCAGCAGAATGAGGAGCAGCAGAGGTGAGTAGCAGCAGAGGTGAGGAGCAGCAGATTGAGGTGCAGCAGAATGAGGTGCAGCAGAATGAGGAGCAGCAGAATGAGGAGCAGCAGAGGTGAGTAGCAGCAGAATGAGGAGCAGCAGAATGAGGAGCAGCAGAATGAGGAGCAGCAGAATGAGGTGCAGCAGAGGTGAGGTGCAGCAGAGGTGAGGTGCAGCAGAGGTGAGGAGCAGCAGAATGAGGAGCAGCAGAATGAGGTGCAGCAGAGGTGTGATGCAGCAGAGGTGAGGAGCAGCAGAATGAGGAGCAGCAGAATGAGGAGCAGTAGAGGTGAGGAGCAGCAGAGGTGTGGTGCAGCAGAGGTGAGGAGCAGCAGAATGAGGTGCAGCAGAATGAGGAGCAGCAGAGATGAGTAGCAGCAGAGGTGAGGAGCAGCAGAATGAGGTGCAGCAGAATAATGAGGAGCAGCAGAATGAGGTGCAGCAGAATGAGGAGCAGCAGAATGAGTAGCAGCAGAATGAGGAGCAGCAGAATGAGGAGCAGCAGAATGAGGTGCAGCAGAATGAGGAGCAGCAGAGGTGCAGCAGAATGAGAAGCAGCAGAATGAGGAGCAGCAGAATGAGGTGCAGCAGAGGTGAGTAGCAGCAGAATGAGGTGCAGCAGAATGAGGCGCAACAGAATAAGGTGCAGCAGAATGAGGAGCAGCAGAATGAGGAGCAGCAGAATGAGGTGCAGCAGAATGAGGAGCAGCAGAAAGAGGTTCAGCAGAATGAGGAGCAGCAGAGGTGAGGAGCAGCAGAATGAGGAGCAGCAGAGGTGAGGAGCAGCAGAATGAGGTGCTGCAGAATGAGGCGCAACAGAATAAGGTGCAGCAGAATGAGGAGCAGCAGAATGAGGAGCAGCAGAATGAGGTGCAGCAGAATGAGGAGCAGCAGAAAGAGGTTCAGCAGAATGAGGAACAGCAGAGGTGAGGTTCAGCAGAATGAGGAGCAGCAGAGGTGAGGAGCAGCAGAATGAGGTGCAGCAGAGGGGATATGCAGCAGAGGTGAGGAGCAGCAGAGGTGAGGAGCAGCAGAATGAGGTGCAGCAGAATGAGGAGCAGCAGAATGAGGAGCAGTAGAGGTGAGGAGCAGCAGAGGAGAGGTGCAGCAGAGGTGAGGAGCAGCAGAATGAGGTGCAGCAGAATGAGGAGCAGCAGAGGTGAGTAGCAGCAGAGGTGAGGAGCAGCAGAATGAGGTGCAGCGGAATAATGAGGAGCAGCAGAATGAGGTGCAGCAGAATGAGGAGCAGCAGAGGTGAGTAGCAGCATAGGTGCGGTGCAGCAGAATGAGGTGCAGCAGAATGAGGTGCAGGAGAATAATGAGGAGCAGCAGAATGAGGTGCAGCAGAATGAGGAGCAGCAGAGGTGAGTAGCAGCAGAGGTGAGGAGCAGCAGAATGAGGTGCAGCAGAATGAGGAGCAGCAGAGGTGAGTAGCAGCAGAGGTGAGGAGCAGCAGAATGAGGTGCAGCAGAATGAGGAGCAGCAGAGGTGAGTAGCAGCAGAGGTGAGGAGCAGCAGAATGAGGTGCAGCAGAATAATGAGGAGCAGCAGAATGAGGTGCAGCAAAATGAGGAGCAGCAGAGGTGAGTAGCAGCATAGGAGCGGTGCAGCAGAATGAGGTGCAGCAGAATGAGGTGCAGGAGAATAATGAGGAGCAGCAGAATGAGGTGCAGCATAATGAGGAGCAGCAGAGGTGAGTAGCAGCAGAGGTGAGGAGCAGCAGAATGAGGTGCAGCAGAGGTGAGATGCAGCAGAGGTGAGGAGCAGCAGAGGTGAGGAGCAGCAGAATGAGGTGCAGCAGAGGTGAGATGCAGCAGAGGTGAGGAGCAGCAGAGGTGAGGAGCAGCAGAATGAGGTGCAGCAGAATGAGGAGCAGCAGAATGAGGAGCAGTAGAGGTGAGGAGCAGCAGTGGTGAGGTGCAGCAGAGGTGAGGAGCAGCAGAATGAGGTGCAGCAGAATGAGGAGCAGCAGAGGTGAGTAGCAGCAGAGGTGAGATGCAGCAGAGGTGAGGAGCAGCAGAGGTGAGGAGCAGCAGAGGTGAGGAGCAGCAGAATGAGGTGCAGCAGAATGAGGAGCAGCAGAGGTGAGGAGCAGCAGAATGAGGAGCAGCAGAATGAGGTGCAGCAGAATGAGGTGCAGCCGAATGAGGAGCAGCAGAGGTGAGTAGCAGCAGAGGTGAGGAGCAGCAGAATGAGGTGCAGCAGAATGAGGTGCAGCAGAGGTGAGCAGCAGAATGAGGTGCAGCAGAGATGAGCAGCAGAATGAGGTGCAGCAGAATGAGGTGCAGCAGAGGTGAGCAGCAGAGTGAGGTGCAGCAGAGGTGAGCAGCAGAATGAGGTGCAGCAGAGGTGAGGAGCAGCAGAATGAAGAGCTGCAGAATGAGGTGCAGCAGAGGTGAGCAGCAGAATGAGGTGCAGCAGAATGAGGAGCAGCAGAATGAGGAGCAGCAGAGGTGAGGAGCAGCAGAGGTGAGGAGCAGCAGATTGAGGTGCAGCAGAATGAGGTGCAGCAGAATGAGGAGCAGCAGAATGAGGTGCAGCAGAGGTGAGGTGCAGCAGAGGTGAGGTGCAGCAGAGGTGAGGAGCAGCAGAATGAGGAGCAGCAGAATGAGGTGCAGCAGAGGTGTGATGCAGCAGAGGTGAGGAGCAGCAGAATGAGGAGCAGCAGAATGAGGAGCAGTAGAGGTGAGGAGCAGCAGAGGTGTGGTGCAGCAGAGGTGAGGAGCAGCAGAATGAGGTGCAGCAGAATGAGGAGCAGCAGAGATGAGTAGCAGCAGAGGTGAGGAGCAGCAGAATGAGGTGCAGCAGAATAATGAGGAGCAGCAGAATGAGGTGCAGCAGAATGAGGAGCAGCAGAATGAGTAGCAGCAGAATGAGGAGCAGCAGAATGAGGAGCAGCAGAATGAGGTGCAGCAGAATGAGGAGCAGCAGAGGTGCAGCAGAATGAGAAGCAGCAGAATGAGGAGCAGCAGAATGAGGTGCAGCAGAGGTGAGTAGCAGCAGAATGAGGTGCAGCAGAATGAGGCGCAACAGAATAAGGTGCAGCAGAATGAGGAGCAGCAGAATGAGGAGCAGCAGAATGAGGTGCAGCAGAATGAGGAGCAGCAGAAAGAGGTTCAGCAGAATGAGGAGCAGCAGAGGTGAGGAGCAGCAGAATGAGGAGCAGCAGAGGTGAGGAGCAGCAGAATGAGGTGCTGCAGAATGAGGCGCAACAGAATAAGGTGCAGCAGAATGAGGAGCAGCAGAATGAGGAGCAGCAGAATGAGGTGCAGCAGAATGAGGAGCAGCAGAAAGAGGTTCAGCAGAATGAGGAACAGCAGAGGTGAGGTTCAGCAGAATGAGGAGCAGCAGAGGTGAGGAGCAGCAGAATGAGGTGCAGCAGAGGGGAGATGCAGCAGAGGTGAGGAGCAGCAGAGGTGAGGAGCAGCAGAATGAGGTGCAGCAGAATGAGGAGCAGCAGAATGAGGAGCAGTAGAGGTGAGGAGCAGCAGAGGAGAGGTGCAGCAGAGGTGAGGAGCAGCAGAATGAGGTGCAGCAGAATGAGGAGCAGCAGAGGTGAGTAGCAGCAGAGGTGAGGAGCAGCAGAATGAGGTGCAGCGGAATAATGAGGAGCAGCAGAATGAGGTGCAGCAGAATGAGGAGCAGCAGAGGTGAGTAGCAGCATAGGTGCGGTGCAGCAGAATGAGGTGCAGCAGAATGAGGTGCAGGAGAATAATGAGGAGCAGCAGAATGAGGTGCAGCAGAATGAGGAGCAGCAGAGGTGAGTAGCAGCAGAGGTGAGGAGCAGCAGAATGAGGTGCAGCAGAATGAGGAGCAGCAGAGGTGAGTAGCAGCAGAGGTGAGGAGCAGCAGAATGAGGTGCAGCAGAATGAGGAGCAGCAGAGGTGAGTAGCAGCAGAGGTGAGGAGCAGCAGAATGAGGTGCAGCAGAATAATGAGGAGCAGCAGAATGAGGTGCAGCAAAATGAGGAGCAGCAGAGGTGAGTAGCAGCATAGGAGCGGTGCAGCAGAATGAGGTGCAGCAGAATGAGGTGCAGGAGAATAATGAGGAGCAGCAGAATGAGGTGCAGCATAATGAGGAGCAGCAGAGGTGAGTAGCAGCAGAGGTGAGGAGCAGCAGAATGAGGTGCAGCAGAATGAGGTTCAGCAGAATGAGGAGCAGCAGAGGTGAGTAGCAGCAGAGGGAGGAGCAGCAGAATGAGGTGCAGCAGAATGAGGTGCAGCAGAGGTGAGCAGCAGAATGAGGCGCAGCAGAGGTGAGCAGCAGAATGAGGTGCAGGAGAATGAGGTGCAGCAGAGGTGAGCAGCAGAATGAGGTGCAGCAGAGGTGAGCAGCAGAATGAGGTGCAGCAGAGGTGAGGAGCAGCAGAATGAGGAGCTGCAGAATGAGGTGCAGCAGAGGTGAGGAGCAGCAGAATGAGGAGCAGCAGAGGTGAGGAGCAGCAGAGGTGATGTGCAGCAGAGGTGAGGAGCAGCAGATGTGAAGAGCAGCAGAGGTGAGGAGCAGCAGAATGAGGTGCAGCAGAGGTGAGATGCAGCAGAGGTGAGGAGCAGCAGAGGTGAGGAGCAGCAGAATGAGGTGCAGCAGAATGAGGAGCAGCAGAATGAGGAGCAGTAGAGGTGAGGAGCAGCAGTGGTGAGGTGCAGCAGAGGTGAGGAGCAGCAGAATGAGGTGCAGCAGAATGAGGAGCAGCAGAGGTGAGTAGCAGCAGAGGTGAGATGCAGCAGAGGTGAGGAGCAGCAGAGGTGAGGAGCAGCAGAATGAGGTGCAGCAGAATGAGGAGCAGCAGAGGTGAGGAGCAGCAGAATGAGGAGCAGCAGAATGAGGTGCAGCAGAATGAGGTGCAGCAGAATGAGGAGCAGCAGAGGTGAGTAGCAGCAGAGGTGAGGAGCAGCAGAATGAGGTGCAGCAGAATGAGGTGCAGCAGAGGTGAGCAGCAGAATGAGGTGCAGCAGAGATGAGCAGCAGAATGAGGTGCAGCAGAATTAGGTGCAGCAGAGGTGAGCAGCAGAGTGAGGTGCAGCAGAGGTGAGCAGCAGAATGAGGTGCAGCAGAGGTGAGTAGCAGCAGAATGAGGAGCAGCAGAATGAGGTGCAGCAGAATTAGGTGCAGCAGAGGTGAGCAGCAGAGTGAGGTGCAGCAGAGGTGAGCAGCAGAATGAGGAGCAGCAGAGGTGAGTAGCAGCAGAATGAGGAGCAGCAGAATGAGGAGCAGCAGAATGAGGAGCAGCAGAATGAGGTGCAGCAGAGGTGAGGTGCAGCAGAATGAGGAGCAGCAGAATGAGGTGCAGCAGAGGTGAGGAGCAGCAGAATGAGGAGCAGCAGAATGAGGTGCAGCAGAGGTGTGATGCAGCAGAGGTGAGGAGCAGCAGAATGAGGAGCAGCAGAATGAGGAGCAGTAGAGGTGAGGAGCAGCAGAGGTGTGGTGCAGCAGAGGTGAGGAGCAGCAGAATGAGGTGCAGCAGAATGAGGAGCAGCAGAGATGAGTAGCAGCAGAGGTGAGGAGCAGCAGAATGAGGTGCAGCAGAATAATGAGGAGCAGCAGAATGAGGTGCAGCAGAATGAGGAGCAGCAGAATGAGTAGCAGCAGAATGAGTAGCAGCAGAATGAGGAGCAGCAGAATGAGGTGCAGCAGAATGAGGAGCAGCAGAGGTGCAGCAGAATGAGAAGCAGCAGAATGAGGAGCAGCAGAATGAGGTGCAGCAGAGGTGAGTAGCAGCAGAATGAGGTGCAGCAGAATGAGGCGCAACAGAATAAGGTGCAGCAGAATGAGGAGCAGCAGAATGAGGAGCAGCAGAATGAGGTGCAGCAGAATGAGGAGCAGCAGAAAGAGGTTCAGCAGAATGAGGAGCAGCAGAGGTGAGGAGCAGCAGAATGAGGAGCAGCAGAGGTGAGGAGCAGCAGAATGAGGTGCTGCAGAATGAGGCGCAACAGAATAAGGTGCAGCAGAATGAGGAGCAGCAGTTTGAGGAGCAGCAGAATGAGGTGCAGCAGAATGAGGAGCAGCAGAAAGAGGTTCAGCAGAATGAGGAGCAGCAGAGGTGAGGTTCAGCAGAATGAGGAGCAGCAGAGGTGAGGAGCAGCAGAATGAGGTGCAGCAGAGGGGAGATGCAGCAGAGGTGAGGAGCAGCAGAGGTGAGGAGCAGCAGAATGAGGTGCAGCAGAATGAGGAGCAGCAGAATGAGGAGCAGTAGAGGTGAGGAGCAGCAGAGGAGAGGTGCAGCAGAGGTGAGGAGCAGCAGAATGAGGTGCAGCAGAATGAGGAGCAGCAGAGGTGAGTAGCAGCAGAGGTGAGGAGCAGCAGAATGAGGTGCAGCGGAATAATGAGGAGCAGCAGAATGAGGTGCAGCAGAATGAGGAGCAGCAGAGGTGAGTAGCAGCATAGGTGCGGTGCAGCAGAATGAGGTGCAGCAGAATGAGGTGAAGGAGAATAATGAGGAGCAGCAGAATGAGGTGCAGCAGAATGAGGAGCAGCAGAGGTGAGTAGCAGCAGAGGTGAGGAGCAGCAGAATGAGGTGCAGCAGAATGAGGAGCAGCAGAGGTGAGGAGCAGCAGAATGAGGAGCTGCAGAATGAGGTGCAGCAGAGGTGAGGAGCAGCAGAATGAGGAGCAGCAGAAGTGAGGAGCAGCAGAGGTGAGCAGCAGAATGAGGTGCAGCAGAGGTGAGGAGCAGCAGAATGAAGTGCAGCAGAATGAGGAGCAGCAGAGGTGAGTAGCAGCAGAATGAGGAGCAGCAGAATGAGGAGCAGCAGAATGAGGTGCAGCAGAGGTGAGGAGCAGCAGAGGTGAGGTGCAGCAGAGGTGAGGAGCAGCAGATGTGAGGAGCAGCAGAGGTGAGGAGCAGCAGAATGAGGTGCAGCAGAGGGGAGATGCAGCAGAGGTGAGGAGCAGCAGAATGAGGTGCAGCAGAATGAGGAGCAGCAGAATGAGGAGCAGTAGAGGTGAGGAGCAGCAGAGGAGAGGTGCAGCAGAGGTGAGGAGCAGCAGAATGAGGTGCAGCAGAATGAGGAGCAGCAGAGGTGAGTAGCAGCAGAGGTGAGGAGCAGCAGAATGAGGTGCAGCGGAATAATGAGGAGCAGCAGAATGAGGAGCAGCAGAGGTGAGTAGCAGCATAGGTGCGGTGCAGCAGAATGAGGTGCAGCAGAATGAGGTGCAGCAGAATGAGGTGCAGGAGAATAATGAGGAGCAGCAGAATGAGGTGCAGCAGAATGAGGAGCAGCAGAGGTGAGTAGCAGCAGAGGTGAGGAGCAGCAGAATGAGGTGCAGCAGAATGAGGAGCAGCAGAGGTGAGTAGCAGCAGAGGTGAGGAGCAGCAGAATGAGGTGCAGCAGAATGAGGAGCAGCAGAGGTGAGTAGCAGCAGAGGTGAGGAGCAGCAGAATGAGGTGCAGCAGAATAATGAGGAGCAGCAGAATGAGGTGCAGCAAAATGAGGAGCAGCAGAGGTGAGTAGCAGCATAGGAGCGGTGCAGCAGAATGAGGTGCAGCAGAATGAGGTGCAGGAGAATAATGAGGAGCAGCAGAATGAGGTGCAGCATAATGAGGAGCAGCAGAGGTGAGTAGCAGCAGAGGTGAGGAGCAGCAGAATGAGGTGCAGCAGAATGAGGTGCAGCAGAATGAGGAGCAGCAGAGGTGAGTAGCAGCAGAGGGAGGAGCAGCAGAATGAGGTGCAGCAGAATGAGGTGCAGCAGAGGTGAGCAGCAGAATGAGGCGCAGCAGAGGTGAGCAGCAGAATGAGGTGCAGGAGAATGAGGTGCAGCAGAGGTGAGCAGCAGAATGAGGTGCAGCAGAGGTGAGCAGCAGAATGAGGTGCAGCAGAGGTGAGGAGCAGCAGAATGAGGAGCTGCAGAATGAGGTGCAGCAGAGGTGAGGAGCAGCAGAATGAGGAGCAGCAGAGGTGAGGAGCAGCAGAGGTGATGTGCAGCAGAGGTGAGGAGCAGCAGATGTGAAGAGCAGCAGAGGTGAGGAGCAGCAGAATGAGGTGCAGCAGAGGTGAGATGCAGCAGAGGTGAGGAGCAGCAGAGGTGAGGAGCAGCAGAATGAGGTGCAGCAGAATGAGGAGCAGCAGAATGAGGTGCAGCAGAATGAGGAGCAGCAGAGGTGAGTAGCAGCAGAGGTGAGGAGCAGCAGAATGAGGTGCAGCAGAATGAGGAGCAGCAGAGGTGAGTAGCAGCAGAGGTGAGGAGCAGCAGAATGAGGTGCAGCAGAATAATGAGGAGCAGCAGAATGAGGTGCAGCAAAATGAGGAGCAGCAGAGGTGAGTAGCAGCATAGGAGCGGTGCAGCAGAATGAGGTGCAGCAGAATGAGGTGCAGGAGAATAATGAGGAGCAGCAGAATGAGGTGCAGCATAATGAGGAGCAGCAGAGGTGAGTAGCAGCAGAGGTGAGGAGCAGCAGAATGAGGTGCAGCAGAATGAGGTGCAGCAGAATGAGGAGCAGCAGAGGTGAGTAGCAGCAGAGGGAGGAGCAGCAGAATGAGGTGCAGCAGAATGAGGTGCAGCAGAGGTGAGCAGCAGAATGAGGCGCAGCAGAGGTGAGCAGCAGAATGAGGTGCAGGAGAATGAGGTGCAGCAGAGGTGAGCAGCAGAATGAGGTGCAGCAGAGGTGAGCAGCAGAATGAGGTGCAGCAGAGGTGAGGAGCAGCAGAATGAGGAGCTGCAGAATGAGGTGCAGCAGAGGTGAGGAGCAGCAGAATGAGGAGCAGCAGAGGTGAGGAGCAGCAGAGGTGATGTGCAGCAGAGGTGAGGAGCAGCAGATGTGAAGAGCAGCAGAGGTGAGGAGCAGCAGAATGAGGTGCAGCAGAATGAGGTGCAGCAGAGGTGAGGAGCAGCAGAGGTGAGGAGCAGCAGAATGAGGTGCAGCAGAATGAGGAGCAGCAGAATGAGGAGCAGTAGAGGTGAGGAGCAGCAGTGGTGAGGTGCAGCAGAGGTGAGGAGCAGCAGAATGAGGTGCAGCAGAATGAGGAGCAGCAGAGGTGAGTAGCAGCAGAGGTGAGATGCAGCAGAGGTGAGGAGCAGCAGAGGTGAGGAGCAGCAGAATGAGGTGCAGCAGAATGAGGAGCAGCAGAGGTGAGGAGCAGCAGAATGAGGAGCAGCAGAATGAGGTGCAGCAGAATGAGGTGCAGCAGAATGAGGAGCAGCAGAGGTGAGTAGCAGCAGAGGTGAGGAGCAGCAGAATGAGGTGCAGCAGAATGAGGTGCAGCAGAGGTGAGCAGCAGAATGAGGTGCAGCAGAGATGAGCAGCAGAATGAGGTGCAGCAGAATGAGGTGCAGCAGAGGTGAGCAGCAGAGGTGAGGAGCAGCAGAATGAGGAGCAGCAGAATGAGGTGCAGCAGAGGTGTGATGCAGCAGAGGTGAGGAGCAGCAGAATGAGGAGCAGCAGAATGAGGAGCAGTAGAGGTGAGGAGCAGCAGAGGTGTGGTGCAGCAGAGGTGAGGAGCAGCAGAATGAGGTGCAGCAGAATGAGGAGCAGCAGAGATGAGTAGCAGCAGAGGTGAGGAGCAGCAGAATGAGGTGCAGCAGAATAATGAGGAGCAGCAGAATGAGGTGCAGCAGAATGAGGAGCAGCAGAATGAGTAGCAGCAGAATGAGTAGCAGCAGAATGAGGAGCAGCAGAATGAGGTGCAGCAGAATGAGGAGCAGCAGAGGTGCAGCAGAATGAGAAGCAGCAGAATGAGGAGCAGCAGAATGAGGTGCAGCAGAGGTGAGTAGCAGCAGAATGAGGTGCTGCAGAATGAGGCGCAACAGAATAAGGTGCAGCAGAATGAGGAGCAGCAGAATGAGGAGCAGCAGAATGAGGTGCAGCAGAATGAGGAGCAGCAGAAAGAGGTTCAGCAGAATGAGGAGCAGCAGAGGTGAGGTTCAGCAGAATGAGGAGCAGCAGAGGTGAGGAGCAGCAGAATGAGGTGCAGTAGAGGGGAGATGCAGCAGAGGTGAGGAGCAGCAGAGGTGAGGAGCAGCAGAATGAGGTGCAGCAGAATGAGGAGCAGCAGAATGAGGAGCAGTAGAGGTGAGGAGCAGCAGAGGAGAGGTGCAGCAGAGGTGAGGAGCAGCAGAATGAGGTGCAGCAGAATGAGGAGCAGCAGAGGTGAGTAGCAGCAGAGGTGAGGAGCAGCAGAATGAGGTGCAGCGGAATAATGAGGAGCAGCAGAATGAGGTGCAGCAGAATGAGAAGCAGCAGAGGTGAGTAGCAGCATAGGTGCGGTGCAGCAGAATGAGGTGCAGCAGAATGAGGTGCAGGAGAATAATGAGGAGCAGCAGAATGAGGTGCAGCAGAATGAGGAGCAGCAGAGGTGAGTAGCAGCAGAGGTGAGGAGCAGCAGAATGAGGTGCAGCAGAATGAGGAGCAGCAGAGGTGAGGAGCAGCAGAATGAGGAGCTGCAGAATGAGGTGCAGCAGAGGTGAGGAGCAGCAGAATGAGGAGCAGCAGAAGTGAGGAGCAGCAGAGGTGAGCAGCAGAATGAGGTGCAGCAGAGGTGAGGAGCAGCAGAATGAAGTGCAGCAGAATGAGGAGCAGCAGAGGTGAGTAGCAGCAGAATGAGGAGCAGCAGAATGAGGAGCAGCAGAATGAGGTGCAGCAGAGGTGAGGAGCAGCAGAGGTGAGGTGCAGCAGAGGTGAGGAGCAGCAGATGTGAGGAGCAGCAGAGGTGAGGAGCAGCAGAATGAGGTGCAGCAGAGGGGAGATGCAGCAGAGGTGAGGAGCAGCAGAGGTGAGGAGCAGCAGAATGAGGTGCAGCAGAATGAGGAGCAGCAGAATGAGGAGCAGTAGAGGTGAGGAGCAGCAGAGGAGAGGTGCAGCAGAGGTGAGGAGCAGCAGAATGAGGTGCAGCAGAATGAGGAGCAGCAGAGGTGAGTAGCAGCAGAGGTGAGGAGCAGCAGAATGAGGTGCAGCAGAATGAGGAGCAGCAGAGGTGAGTAGCAGCATAGGTGCGGTGCAGCAGAATGAGGTGCAGCAGAGTGAGGTTCAGCAGAATGAGGTGCAGGAGAATAATGAGGAGCAGCAGAATGAGGTGCAGCAGAATGAGGAGCAGCAGAGGTGAGTAGCAGCAGAGGTGAGGAGCAGCAGAATGAGGTGCAGCAGAATGAGGAGCAGCAGAGGTGAGTAGCAGCAGAGGTGAGGAGCAGCAGAATGAGGTGCAGCAGAATGAGGAGCAGCAGAGGTGAGTAGCAGCAGAGGTGAGGAGCAGCAGAATGAGGTGCAGCAGAATAATGAGGAGCAGCAGAATGAGGTGCAGCAAAATGAGGAGCAGCAGAGGTGAGTAGCAGCATAGGAGCGGTGCAGCAGAATGAGGTGCAGCAGAATGAGGTGCAGGAGAATAATGAGGAGCAGCAGAATGAGGTGCAGCATAATGAGGAGCAGCAGAGGTGAGTAGCAGCAGAGGTGAGGAGCAGCAGAATGAGGTGCAGCAGAATGAGGTGCAGCAGAATGAGGAGCAGCAGAGGTGAGTAGCAGCAGAGGGAGGAGCAGCAGAATGAGGTGCAGCAGAATGAGGTGCAGCAGAGGTGAGCAGCAGAATGAGGCGCAGCAGAGGTGAGCAGCAGAATGAGGTGCAGGAGAATGAGGTGCAGCAGAGGTGAGCAGCAGAATGAGGTGCAGCAGAGGTGAGCAGCAGAATGAGGTGCAGCAGAGGTGAGGAGCAGCAGAATGAGGAGCTGCAGAATGAGGTGCAGCAGAGGTGAGGAGCAGCAGAATGAGGAGCAGCAGAGGTGAGGAGCAGCAGAGGTGATGTGCAGCAGAGGTGAGGAGCAGCAGATGTGAAGAGCAGCAGAGGTGAGGAGCAGCAGAATGAGGTGCAGCAGAGGTGAGATGCAGCAGAGGTGAGGAGCAGCAGAGGTGAGGAGCAGCAGAATGAGGTGCAGCAGAATGAGGAGCAGCAGAATGAGGAGCAGTAGAGGTGAGGAGCAGCAGTGGTGAGGTGCAGCAGAGGTGAGGAGCAGCAGAATGAGGTGCAGCAGAATGAGGAGCAGCAGAGGTGAGTAGCAGCAGAGGTGAGATGCAGCAGAGGTGAGGAGCAGCAGAGGTGAGGAGCAGCAGAATGAGGTGCAGCAGAATGAGGAGCAGCAGAGGTGAGGAGCAGCAGAATGAGGAGCAGCAGAATGAGGTGCAGCAGAATGAGGTGCAGCAGAATGAGGAGCAGCAGAGGTGAGTAGCAGCAGAGGTGAGGAGCAGCAGAATGAGGTGCAGCAGAATGAGGTGCAGCAGAGGTGAGCAGCAGAATGAGGTGCAGCAGAGATGAGCAGCAGAATGAGGTGCAGCAGAATGAGGTGCAGCAGAGGTGAGCAGCAGAGTGAGGTGCAGCAGAGGTGAGCAGCAGAATGAGGTGCAGCAGAGGTGAGGAGCAGCAGAATGAGGAGCTGCAGAATGAGGTGCAGCAGAGGTGAGGAGCAGCAGAATGAGGAGCTGCAGAATGAGGAGCAGCAGAGGTGATTAGCAGCAGAATGAGGAGCAGCAGAATGAGGAGCAGCAGAATGAGGAGCAGCAGAATGAGGTGCAGCAGAGGTGAGGTGCAGCAGAGGTGAGGTGCAGCAGAGGTGAGGAGCAGCAGAATGAGGAGCAGCAGAATGAGGTGCAGCAAAGGTGTGATGCAGCAGAGGTGAGGAGCAGCAGAATGAGGAGCAGCAGAATGAGGAGCAGTAGAGGTGAGGAGCAGCAGAGTTGTGGTGCAGCAGAGGTGAGGAGCAGCAGAATGAGGTGCAGCTGAATGAGGAGCAGCAGAGATGAGTAGCAGCAGAGGTGAGGAGCAGCAGAATGAGGTGCAGCAGAATAATGAGGAGCAGCAGAATGAGGTGCAGCAGAATGAGGAGCAGCAGAATGAGTAGCAGCAGAATGAGTAGCAGCAGAATGAGGAGCAGCAGAATGAGGTGCAGCAGAATGAGGAGCAGCAGAGGTGCAGCAGAATGAGAAGCAGCAGAATGAGGAGCAGCAGAATGAGGTGCAGCAGAGGTGAGTAGCAGCAGAATGAGGAGCAGCAGAATGAGGTGCAGCAGAATGAGGAGCAGCAGAAAGAGGTTCAGCAGAATGAGGAGCAGCAGAGGTGAGGAGCAGCAGAATGAGGAGCAGCAGAGGTGAGGAGCAGCAGAATGAGGTGCTGCAGAATGAGGCGCAACAGAATAAGGTGCAGCAGAATGAGGAGCAGCAGAATGAGGAGCAGCAGAATGAGGTGCAGCAGAATGAGGAGCAGCAGAAAGAGGTTCAGCAGAATGAGGAGCAGCAGAGGTGAGGTTCAGCAGAATGAGGAGCAGCAGAGGTGAGGAGCAGCAGAATGAGGTGCAGCAGAGGGGAGATGCAGCAGAGGTGAGGAGCAGCAGAGGTGAGGAGCAGCAGAATGAGGTGCAGCAGAATGAGGAGCAGCAGAATGAGGAGCAGTAGAGGTGAGGAGCAGCAGAGGAGAGGTGCAGCAGAGGTGAGGAGCAGCAGAATGAGGTGCAGCAGAATGAGGAGCAGCAGAGGTGAGTAGCAGCAGAGGTGAGGAGCAGCAGAATGAGGTGCAGCAGAATAATGAGGAGCAGCAGAATGAGGTGCAGCAAAATGAGGAGCAGCAGAGGTGAGTAGCAGCATAGGAGCGGTGCAGCAGAATGAGGTGCAGCAGAATGAGGTGCAGGAGAATAATGAGGAGCAGCAGAATGAGGTGCAGCATAATGAGGAGCAGCAGAGGTGAGTAGCAGCAGAGGTGAGGAGCAGCAGAATGAGGTGCAGCAGAATGAGGTGCAGCAGAATGAGGAGCAGCAGAGGTGAGTAGCAGCAGAGGGAGGAGCAGCAGAATGAGGTGCAGCAGAATGAGGTGCAGCAGAGGTGAGCAGCAGAATGAGGCGCAGCAGAGGTGAGCAGCAGAATGAGGTGCAGGAGAATGAGGTGCAGCAGAGGTGAGCAGCAGAATGAGGTGCAGCAGAGGTGAGCAGCAGAATGAGGTGCAGCAGAGGTGAGGAGCAGCAGAATGAGGAGCTGCAGAATGAGGTGCAGCAGAGGTGAGGAGCAGCAGAATGAGGAGCAGCAGAGGTGAGGAGCAGCAGAGGTGATGTGCAGCAGAGGTGAGGAGCAGCAGATGTGAAGAGCAGCAGAGGTGAGGAGCAGCAGAATGAGGTGCAGCAGAGGTGAGATGCAGCAGAGGTGAGGAGCAGCAGAGGTGAGGAGCAGCAGAATGAGGTGCAGCAGAATGAGGAGCAGCAGAGGTGAGGAGCAGCAGAATGAGGAGCAGCAGAATGAGGTGCAGCAGAATGAGGAGCAGCAGAGGTGAGTAGCAGCAGAGGTGAGGAGCAGCAGAATGAGGTGCAGCAGAATGAGGTGCAGCAGAGGTGAGCAGCAGAATGAGGTGCAGCAGAGATGAGCAGCAGAATGAGGTGCAGCAGAATGAGGTGCAGCAGAGGTGAGCAGCAGAGTGAGGTGCAGCAGAGGTGAGCAGCAGAATGAGGTGCAGCAGAGGTGAGGAGCAGCAGAATGAGGAGCTGCAGAATGAGGTGCAGCAGAGGTGAGGAGCAGCAGAATGAGGAGCTGCAGAATGAGGAGCAGCAGAGGTGAGTAGCAGCAGAATGAGGAGCAGCAGAATGAGGAGCAGCAGAATGAGGAGCAGCAGAATGAGGAGCAGCAGAATGAGGTGCAGCAGAGGTGAGGTGCAGCAGAGGTGAGGTGCAGCAGAGGTGAGGAGCAGCAGAATGAGGAGCAGCAGAATGAGGTGCAGCAGAGGTGTGATGCAGCAGAGGTGAGGAGCAGCAGAATGAGGAGCAGCAGAATGAGGAGCAGTAGAGGTGAGGAGCAGCAGAGGTGTGGTGCAGCAGAGGTGAGGAGCAGCAGAATGAGGTGCAGCAGAATGAGGAGCAGCAGAGATGAGTAGCAGCAGAGGTGAGGAGCAGCAGAATGAGGTGCAGCAGAATAATGAGGAGCAGCAGAATGAGGTGCAGCAGAATGAGGAGCAGCAGAATGAGTAGCAGCAGAATGAGGAGCAGCAGAATGAGGTGCAGCAGAATGAGGAGCAGCAGAGGTGCAGCAGAATGAGAAGCAGCAGAATGAGGAGCAGCAGAATGAGGTGCAGCAGAGATGAGTAGCAGCAGAATGAGGTGCAGCAGAATGAGGTGCAACAGAATAAGGTGCAGCAGAATGAGGAGCAGCAGAATGAGGAGCAGCAGAATGAGGTGCAGCAGAATGAGGAGCAGCAGAAAGAGGTTCAGCAGAATGAGGAGCAGCAGAGGTGAGGAGCAGCAGAATGAGGAGCAGCAGAGGTGAGGAGCAGCAGAATGAGGTGCTGCAGAATGAGGCGCAACAGAATAAGGTGCAGCAGAATGAGGAGCAGCAGAATGAGGAGCAGCAGAATGAGGTGCAGCAGAATGAGGAGCAGCAGAAAGAGGTTCAGCAGAATGAGGAGCAGCAGAGGTGAGGTTCAGCAGAATGAGGAGCAGCAGAGGTGAGGAGCAGCAGAATGAGGTGCAGCAGAGGGGAGATGCAGCAGAGGTGAGGAGCAGCAGAGGTGAGGAGCAGCAGAATGAGGTGCAGCAGAATGAGGAGCAGCAGAATGAGGAGCAGTAGAGGTGAGGAGCAGCAGAGGAGAGGTGCAGCAGAGGTGAGGAGCAGCAGAATGAGGTGCAGCAGAATGAGGAGCAGCAGAGGTGAGTAGCAGCAGAGGTGAGGAGCAGCAGAATGAGGTGCAGCGGAATAATGAGGAGCAGCAGAATGAGGTGCAGCAGAATGAGGAGCAGCAGAGGTGAGTAGCAGCATAGGTGCGGTGCAGCAGAATGAGGTGCAGCAGAATGAGGTGCAGGAGAATAATGAGGAGCAGCAGAATGAGGTGCAGCAGAATGAGGAGCAGCAGAGGTGAGTAGCAGCAGAGGTGAGGAGCAGCAGAATGAGGTGCAGCAGAATGAGGAGCAGCAGAGGTGAGTAGCAGCAGAGGTGAGGAGCAGCAGAATGAGGTGCAGCAGAATGAGGAGCAGCAGAGGTGAGTAGCAGCAGAGGTGAGGAGCAGCAGAATGAGGTTCAGCAGAATGAGGAGCAGCAGAGGTGAGGAGCAGCAGAATGAGGAGCAGCAGAGGTGAGGAGCAGCAGAATGAGGTGCTGCAGAATGAGGCGCAACAGAATAAGGTGCAGCAGAATGAGGAGCAGCAGAATGAGGAGCAGCAGAATGAGGTGCAGCAGAATGAGGAGCAGCAGAAAGAGGTTCAGCAGAATGAGGAGCAGCAGAGGTGAGGTTCAGCAGAATGAGGAGCAGCAGAGGTGAGGAGCAGCAGAATGAGGTGCAGCAGAGGGGAGATGCAGCAGAGGTGAGGAGCAGCAGAGGTGAGGAGCAGCAGAATGAGGTGCAGCAGAATGAGGAGCAGCAGAATGAGGAGCAGTAGAGGTGAGGAGCAGCAGAGGAGAGGTGCAGCAGAGGTGAGGAGCAGCAGAATGAGGTGCAGCAGAATGAGGAGCAGCAGAGGTGAGTAGCAGCAGAGGTGAGGAGCAGCAGAATGAGGTGCAGCGGAATAATGAGGAGCAGCAGAATGAGGTGCAGCAGAATGAGGAGCAGCAGAGGTGAGTAGCAGCATAGGTGCGGTGCAGCAGAATGAGGTGCAGCAGAATGAGGTGCAGGAGAATAATGAGGAGCAGCAGAATGAGGTGCAGCAGAATAAGGAGCAGCAGAGGTGAGTAGCAGCAGAGGTGAGGAGCAGCAGAATGAGGTGCAGCAGAATGAGGAGCAGCAGAGGTGAGTAGCAGCAGAGGTGAGGAGCAGCAGAATGAGGTGCAGCAGAATGAGGAGCAGCAGAGGTGAGTAGCAGCAGAGGTGAGGAGCAGCAGAATGAGGTGCAGCAGAATAATGAGGAGCAGCAGAATGAGGTGCAGCAAAATGAGGAGCAGCAGAGGTGAGTAGCAGCATAGGAGCGGTGCAGCAGAATGAGGTGCAGCAGAATGAGGTGCAGGAGAATAATGAGGAGCAGCAGAATGAGGTGCAGCATAATGAGGAGCAGCAGAGGTGAGTAGCAGCAGAGGTGAGGAGCAGCAGAATGAGGTGCAGCAGAATGAGGTGCAGCAGAATGAGGAGCAGCAGAGGTGAGTAGCAGCAGAGGGAGGAGCAGCAGAATGAGGTGCAGCAGAATGAGGTGCAGCAGAGGTGAGCAGCAGAATGAGGCGCAGCAGAGGTGAGCAGCAGAATGAGGTGCAGGAGAATGAGGTGCAGCAGAGGTGAGCAGCAGAATGAGGTGCAGCAGAGGTGAGCAGCAGAATGAGGTGCAGCAGAGGTGAGGAGCAGCAGAATGAGGAGCTGCAGAATGAGGTGCAGCAGAGGTGAGGAGCAGCAGAATGAGGAGCAGCAGAGGTGAGGAGCAGCAGAGGTGATGTGCAGCAGAGGTGAGGAGCAGCAGATGTGAAGAACAGCAGAGGTGAGGAGCAGCAGAATGAGGTGCAGCAGAGGTGAGATGCAGCAGAGGTGAGGAGCAGCAGAGGTGAGGAGCAGCAGAATGAGGTGCAGCAGAATGAGGAGCAGCAGAATGAGGAGCAGTAGAGGTGAGGAGCAGCAGTGGTGAGGTGCAGCAGAGGTGAGGAGCAGCAGAATGAGGTGCAGCAGAATGAGGAGCAGCAGAGGTGAGTAGCAGCAGAGGTGAGATGCAGCAGAGGTGAGGAGCAGCAGAGGTGAGGAACAGCAGAATGAGGTGCAGCAGAATGAGGAGCAGCAGAGGTGAGGCGCAGCAGAATGAGGAGCAGCAGAATGAGGTGCAGCAGAATGAGGTGCAGCAGAATGAGGAGCAGCAGAGGTGAGTAGCAGCAGAGGTGAGGAGCAGCAGAATGAGGTGCAGCAGAATGAGGTGCAGCAGAGGTGAGCAGCAGAATGAGGTGCAGCAGAGATGAGGAGCAGCAGAATGAGGAGCAGCAGAGGTGAGCAGCAGAATGAGGTGCAGCAGAGGTGAGGAGCAGCAGAATGAGGAGCTGCAGAATGAGGTGCAGCAGAGGTGAGCAGCAGAATGAGGTGCAGCAGAATGAGGAGCAGCAGAATGAGGAGCAGCAGAGGTGAGTAGCAGCAGAGGTGAGGAGCAGCAGAATGAGGTGCAGCAGAATGAGGTGCAGCAGAATGAGGAGCAGCAGAATGAGGAGCAGCAGAGGTGAGTAGCAGCAGAATGAGGAGCAGCAGAATGAGGAGCAGCAGAATGAGGAGCAGCAGAATGAGGTGCAGCAGAGGTGAGGTGCAGCAGAGGTGAGGTGCAGCAGAGGTGAGGAGCAGCAGAATGAGGAGCAGCAGAATGAGGTGCAGCAGAGGTGTGATGCAGCAGAGGTGAGGAGCAGCAGAATGAGGAGCAGCAGAATGAGGAGCAGTAGAGGTGAGGAGCAGCAGAGGTGTGGTGCAGCAGAGGTGAGGAGCAGCAGAATGAGGTGCAGCAGAATGAGGAGCAGCAGAATGAGGTGCAGCAGAATGAGGAGCAGCAGAGGTGCAGCAGAATGAGAAGCAGCAGAATGAGTAGCAGCAGAATGAGTAGCAGCAGAATGAGGAGCAGCAGAATGAGGTGCAGCAGAATGAGGTGCAGCAGAGGTGAGTAGCAGCAGAATGAGGTGCAGCAGAATGAGGCGCAACAGAATAAGGTGCAGCAGAATGAGGAGCAGCAGAATGAGGAGCAGCAGAATGAGGTGCAGCAGAATGAGGAGCAGCAGAAAGAGGTTCAGCAGAATGAGGAGCAGCAGAGGTGAGGAGCAGCAGAATGAGGAGCAGCAGAGGTGAGGAGCAGCAGAATGAGGTGCTGCAGAATGAGGCACAACAGAATAAGGTGCAGCAGAATGAGGAGCAGCAGAATGAGGAGAAGCAGAATGAGGTGCCGCAGAATGAGGAGCAGCAGAGGTGAGGAGCAGCAGAATGAGGTGCAGCAGAGGTGAGTAGCAGCAGAGGTGAGCACAAAATGAGGTGCAGCAGAGGTGAGCAGCAGAATGAGGTGCAGCAGAGGTGAGCAGCAGAATGAGGTGCAACAGAATGAGGAGCAGCAGTTGTGAGTAGCAGCAGAGGTGAGGAGTAGCAGAATGAGGTGCAGCAGAATGAGGTGCAGCAGAATGAGGAGCAGCAGAGGTGAGTAGAAGCAGAGGTGAGGAGCAGCAGAGGTGAGGTGCAGCAGAGGTGAGGAGCAGCAGAATGAGGAGCAGGAGAGGTGAGCAGCAGCAGAGGTGAGGAGCAGCAGAATGAGGTGCAGCAGAATGAGGTGCAGCAGAATGAGGAGCAGCAGAGGTGAGTAGCAGCAGAGGTGAGGAGCAGCAGAATGAGGTGCAGGAGAGGTGAGGAGCAGCAGAGGTGAGGAGCAGCAGAATGAGGTGCAGCAGAATGAGGTGCAGCAGAATGAGGAGCAGCAGAGGTGAGTAGCAGCAGAGTTTAGGAGCAGCAGAATGAGGTGCAGCAGAGGTGAGTAGCAGCAGAATGAGGTGCAGCAGAATGAGGAGCAGCAGAATGAGGTGCAGCAGAGGTGAGATGCAGCAGAGGTGAGGAGCAGCAGAGGTGAGGAGCAGCAGAATGAGGTGCAGCAGAATGAGGAGCAGCAGAAGTGAGGAGAAGCAGAGGTGAGGAGCAGCAGAATGAGGTGCAGCAGAATGAGGTGCAGCAGAATGAGGAGCAGCAGAGGTGAGTAGCAGCAGAGGTGAGGAGCAGCAGAATGAGGTGCAGCAGAATGAGGAGCAGCAGAGGTGAGGAGCAGCAGAGGTGAGGAGCAGCAGAATGAGGTGCAGCAGAATGAGGTGCAGCAGAATGAGGAGCAGCAGAATGAGGTGCAGCAGAGGTGAGATGCAGCAAAGGTAAGGAGCAGCAGAGGTGAGTAGAAGCAGAGATGAGGAGCAGCAGAGGTGAGGTGCAGCAGAGGTGAGGAGCAGCAGAATGAGGAGCAGGAGAGGTGAGCAGCAGCAGAGGTGAGGAGCAGCAGAATGAGGTGCATCAGAATGAGGTGCAGCAGAATTAG
This sequence comes from Taudactylus pleione, assembly GCA_031769625.1. Lineage (NCBI taxonomy): Eukaryota > Metazoa > Chordata > Amphibia > Anura > Myobatrachidae > Taudactylus > Taudactylus pleione. Next base: position 65,219 of record JAUIMM010002038.1, read on the forward strand.
GAGCAACAGAATGAGGTGCAGCAGAGGTGAGATGCAGCAGAGGTGAGGAGCAGCAGAGGTGAGGAGCAGCAGAATGAGGTGCAGCAGAATGAGGAGCAGCAGAAGTGAGGAGCAGCAGAGGTGAGGAGCAGCAGAATGAGGTGCAGCAGAATGAGGTGCAGCAGAATGAGGAGCAGCAGAATGAGGAGCAGCAGAGGTGAGTAGCAGCAGAGGTGAGGAGCAGCAGAATGAGGTGCAGCAGAATGAGGAGCAGCAGAGGTGAGGAGCAGCAGAGGTGAGGAGCAGCAGAATGAGGTGCAGCAGAATGAGGTGCAGCAGAATGAGGAGCAGCAGAATGAGGTGCAGCAGAGGTGAGATGCAGCAGAGGTGAGTAGAAGCAGAGGTGAGGAGCAGCAGAGGTGAGGTGCAGCAGAGGTGAGGAGCAGCAGAATGAGGAGCAGGAGAGGTGAGCAGCAGCAGAGGTGAGGAGCAGCAGAATGAGGTGCAGCAGAATGAGGAGCAGCAGAATGAGGTGCAGCAGAGGTGAGATGCAGCAGAGGTGAGGAGCAGCAGAGGTGAGGAGCAGCAGAATGAGGTGCAGCAGAATGAGGAGCAGCAGAAGTGAGGAGCAGCAGAGGTGAGGAGCAGCAGAATGAGGTGCAGCAGAATGAGGTGCAGCAGAATGAGGAGCAGCAGAATGAGGTGCAGCAGAGGTGAGATGCAGCAGAGGTGAGGAGCAGCAAAGGTGAGTAGAAGCAGAGGTGAGGAGCAGCAGAGGTGAGGTGCAGCAGAGGTGAGGAGCAGCAGAATGAGGAGCAGGAGAGGTGAGCAGCAGCAGAGGTGAGGAGCAGCAGAATGAGGTGCATCAGAATGAGGTGCAGCAGAATGAGGAGCAGCAGAATGAGGTGCAGCAGAGGTGAGATGCAGCAGAGGTGAGGAGCAGCAGAGGTGAGGAGCAGCAGAATGAGGTGCAGCAGAAGTGAGGAGCAGCAGAGGTGAGGAGCAGCAGAATGAGGTGCAGCAGAATGAGGTGCAGCAGAATGAGGAGCAGCAGAGGTGAGTAGCAGCAGAGGTGAGGAGCAGCAGAATGAGGTGCAGCAGAATGAGGAGCAGCAGAGGTGAGGAGCAGCAGAGGTGAGGAGCAGCAGAATGAGGTGCAGCAGAATGAGGTGCAGCAGAATGAGGAGCAGCAGAATGAGGTGCAGCAGAGGTGAGATGCAGCAGAGGTGAGGAGCAGCAGAGGTGAGTAGAAGCAGAGGTGAGGAGCAGCAGAGGTGAGGTGCAGCAGAGGTGAGGAGCAGCAGAATGAGGAGCAGGAGAGGTGAGCAGCAGCAGAGGTGAGGAGCAGCAGAATGAGGTGCAGCAGAATGAGGAGCAGCAGAATGAGGTGCAGCAGAGGTGAGATGCAGCAGAGGTGAGGAGCAGCAGAGGTGAGGAGCAGCAGAATGAGGTGCAGCAGAATGAAGTGCAGCAGAATGAGGAGCAGCAGAGGTGAGTAGCAGCAGAGGTGAGGAGCAGCAGAATGAGGTGCAGCAGAGGTGAGCAGCAGAATGAGGCGCAGCAGAGATGAGCAGCAGAATGAGGTGCAGCAGAATGAGGTGCAGCAGAGGTGAGCAGCAGAGTGAGGTGCAGCAGAGGTGAGGAGCAGCAGAATGAGGAGCTGCAGAATGAGGTGCAGCAGAGGTGAGCAGCAGAATGAGGTGAGGAGCAGCAGAATGAGGTGCAGCAGAATGAGGTGCAGCAGAATGAGGAGCAGAAGAATGAGGTGCAGCAGAGGTGAGTAGCAGCAGAATGAGGTGCAGCAGAATGAGGAACAGCAGAATGAGGTGCAGCAGAATGAGGAGCAGCAGAGGTGAGTAGCAGCAGAGGTGAGGCGCAGCAGAATGAGGAGCAGCAGAGGTGAGTAGCAGCAGAGGTGAGGAGCAGCAGAATGAGGTGCAGGAGAATAATGAGGAGCAGCAGAATGAGGTGCAGCAGAATGAGGAGCAGCAGAGGTGAGTAGCAGCATAAGTGCGGTGCAGCAGAATGAGTTGCAGCAGAATGAGGTGCAGGAGAATAATGAGGAGCAGCAGAATGAGGTGCAGTAGAATGAGGAGCAGCAGAGGTGAGTAGCAGCAGAGGTGAGGAGCAGCAGAATGAGGTGCAGCAGAATGAGGTGCAGCAGAGGTGAGTAGCAGCAGAATGAGGTGCAGCAGATGTGAGGAGCAGCAGAATGAGGTGCAGGAGAATAATGAGGAGCAGCAGAATGAGGTGCAGTAGAATGAGGAGCAGCAGAGGTGAGTAGAAGCAGAGGTGAGGAGCAGCAGAGGTGAGGTGCAGCAGATGTGAGGAGCAGCAGAATGAGGAGCAGCAGAGGTGAGTAGAAGCAGAGGTGAGGAGCAGCAGAATGAGGAGCAGCAGAATGAGGTGCAGCAGAATGAGGAGCAGCAGAGGTGAGTAGCAGCAGAATGAGGAGCAGCAGAGGTGAGGAGCAGCAGAGGTGAGGAGCAGCAGAGGTGAGGAGCAGCAGAATGAGGTGCAGCAGAATGAGGAGCAGCAGAAGTGAGGAGCAGCAGAGGTGAGGAGCAGCAGAATGAGGTGCAGCAGAATGAGGTGCAGCAGAATGAGGAGCAGCAGAATGAGGAGCAGCAGAGGTGAGTAGCAGCAGAGGTGAGGAGCAGCAGAATGAGGTGCAGCAGAATGAGGAGCAGCAGAGGTGAGGAGCAGCAGAGGTGAGGAGCAGCAGAATGAGGTGCAGCAGAATGAGGTGCAGCAGAATGAGGAGCAGCAGAATGAGGTGCAGCAGAGGTGAGATGCAGCAGAGGTGAGTAGAAGCAGAGGTGAGGAGCAGCAGAGGTGAGGTGCAGCAGAGGTGAGGAGCAGCAGAATGAGGAGCAGGAGAGGTGAGCAGCAGCAGAGGTGAGGAGCAGCAGAATGAGGTGCAGCAGAATGAGGAGCAGCAGAATGAGGTGCAGCAGAGGTGAGATGCAGCAGAGGTGAGGAGCAGCAGAGGTGAGTAGCAGCAGAATGAGGTGCAGCAGAATGAGGAGCAGCAGAAGTGAGGAGCAGCAGAGGTGAGGAGCAGCAGAATGAGGTGCAGCAGAATGAGGTGCAGCAGAATGAGGAGCAGCAGAATGAGGTGCAGCAGAGGTGAGATGCAGCAGAGGTGAGGAGCAGCAGAGGTGAGTAGAAGCAGAGGTGAGGAGCAGCAGAGGTGAGGTGCAGCAGAGGTGAGGAGCAGCAGAATGAGGAGCAGGAGAGGTGAGCAGCAGCAGAGGTGAGGAGCAGCAGAATGAGGTGCATCAGAATGAGGTGCAGCAGAATGAGGAGCAGCAGAATGAGGTGCAGCAGAGGTGAGATGCAGCAGAGGTGAGGAGCAGCAGAGGTGAGGAGCAGCAGAATGAGGTGCAGCAGAATGAGGAGCAGCAGAAGTGAGGAGCAGCAGAGGTGAGGAGCAGCAGAATGAGGTGCAGCAGAATGAGGTGCAGCAGAATGAGGAGCAGCAGAGGTGAGTAGCAGCAGAGGTGAGGAGCAGCAGAATGAGGTGCAGCAGAATGAGGAGCAGCAGAGGTGAGGAGCAGCAGAGGTGAGGAGCAGCAGAATGAGGTGCAGCAGAATGAGGTGCAGCAGAATGAGGAGCAGCTGAATGAGGTGCAGCAGAGGTGAGATGCAGCAGAGGTGAGGAGCAGCAGAGGTGAGTAGAAGCAGAGGTGAGGAGCAGCAGAGGTGAGGTGCAGCAGAGGTGAGGAGCAGCAGAATGAGGAGCAGGAGAGGTGAGCAGCAGCAGAGGTGAGGAGCAGCAGAATGAGGTGCAGCAGAATGAGGAGCAGCAGAATGAGGTGCAGCAGAGGTGAGATGCAGCAGAGGTGAGGAGCAGCAGAGGTGAGGAGCAGCAGAATGAGGTGCAGCAGAATGAGGAGCAGCAGAAGTGAGGAGCAGCAGAGGTGAGGAGCAGCAGAATGAGGTGCAGCAGAATGAGGTGCAGCAGAATGAGGAGCAGCAGAATGAGGTGCAGCAGAGGTGAGATGCAGCAGAGGTGAGGAGCAGCAGAGGTGAGTAGAAGCAGAGGTGAGGAGCAGCAGAGGTGAGGTGCAGCAGAGGTGAGGAGCAGCAGAATGAGGAGCAGGAGAGGTGAGCAGCAGCAGAGGTGAGGAGCAGCAGAATGAGGTGCAGCAGAATGAGGAGCAGCAGAATGAGGTGCAGCAGAGGTGAGATGCAGCAGAGGTGAGGAGCAGCAGAGGTGAGGAGCAGCAGAATGAGGTGCAGCAGAATGAGGAGCAGCAGAGGTGAGGAGCAGCAGAGGTGAGGAGCAGCAGAATGAGGTGCAGCAGAATGAAGTGCAGCAGAATGAGGAGCAGCAGAGGTGAGTAGCAGCAGAGGTGAGGAGCAGCAGAATGAGGTGCAGCAGAGGTGAGCAGCAGAATGAGGCGCAGCAGAGATGAGCAGCAGAATGAGGTGCAGCAGAATGAGGTGCAGCAGAGGTGAGCAGCAGAGTGAGGTGCAGCAGAGGTGAGGAGCAGCAGAATGAGGAGCTGCAGAATGAGGTGCAGCAGAGGTGAGCAGCAGAATGAGGTGAGGAGCAGCAGAATGAGGTGCAGCAGAATGAGGTGCAGCAGAATGAGGAGCAGAAGAATGAGGTGCAGCAGAGGTGAGTAGCAGCAGAATGAGGTGCAGCAGAATGAGGAGCAGCAGAATGAGGTGCAGCAGAATGAGGAGCAGCAGAGGTGAGTAGCAGCAGAGGTGAGGCGCAGCAGAATGAGGAGCAGCAGAGGTGAGTAGCAGCAGAGGTGAGGAGCAGCAGAATGAGGTGCAGGAGAATAATGAGGAGCAGCAGAATGAGGTGCAGCAGAATGAGGAGCAGCAGAGGTGAGTAGCAGCATAAGTGCGGTGCAGCAGAATGAGTTGCAGCAGAATGAGGTGCAGGAGAATAATGAGGAGCAGCAGAATGAGGTGCAGTAGAATGAGGAGCAGCAGAGGTGAGTAGCAGCAGAGGTGAGGAGCAGCAGAATGAGGTGCAGCAGAATGAGGTGCAGCAGAGGTGAGTAGCAGCAGAATGAGGTGCAGCAGATGTGAGGAGCAGCAGAATGAGGTGCAGGAGAATAATGAGGAGCAGCAGAATGAGGTGCAGTAGAATGAGGAGCAGCAGAGGTGAGTAGAAGCAGAGGTGAGGAGCAGCAGAGGTGAGGTGCAGCAGATGTGAGGAGCAGCAGAATGAGGAGCAGCAGAGGTGAGTAGAAGCAGAGGTGAGGAGCAGCAGAATGAGGTGCAGCAGAATGAGGAGCAGCAGAATGAGGTGCAGCAGAATGAGGAGCAGCAGAGGTGAGTAGCAGCAGAATGAGGAGCAGCAGAGGTGAGGAGCAGCAGAGGTGAGGAGCAGCAGAATGAGGTGCAGCAGAATGAGGCGCAACAGAATAAGGTGCAGCAGAATGACGATCAGCAGAGGTGAGGAGCAGTAGAGGTGAGGAGCAGTATAATGAGGTGCAGCAGAATGAGGAGCAGCAGAATGAGGTGCAGCAGAGGTGAGTAGCAGCAGAATGAGGTGCAGCAGAGGTGAGTAGAAGCAGAGGTGAGGAGCAGCAGAGGTGAGGTGCAGCAGATGTGAGGAGCAGCAGAGGTGAGGTGCAGCAGATGTGAGGAGCAGCAGAATGAGGAGCAGCAGAGGTGAGTAGCAGCAGAGGTGAGGAGCAGCAGAATGAGGTGCAGCAGCATGAGGTGCAGCAGAATGAGGAGCAGCAGAGGTGAGCAGCAGAATGAGGTGCAGCAGAGGTGAGGAGCAGCAGAATGAGGTGCAGCAGAATTAGGAGCAGCAGAGGTGAGTAGCAGCAGAATGAGGTGCAGCAGAATGAGGAGCAGCAGAGGTGAGTAGCAGCAGAATGAGGAGCAGCAGAATGAGGAGCAGCAGAGGTGAGTAGCAGCAGAATGAGGAGTAGCAGAGGTGAGGAGCAGCAGAGGTGAGTAGCAGCAGAATGAGGTGCAGCAGAATGAGGCGCAACAGAATAAGGTGCAGCAGAATGACGATCAGCAGAGGTGAGGAGCAGCAGATGTGAGGAGCAGGAGAATAAGGGGCAGCAGAATGAGGTGCAGAAGAGGTGAGGTGCAGCAGAGGTGAGGAGCAGCAGAATGAGGTGCAGCAGAATGAGGAGCAGCAGAGGTGAGTAGCAGCAGAGGTGAGGAGCAGCAGAATGAGGTGCAGCAGAATGAGGTGCAGCAGAGGTGAGCAGCAGAATGAGGTGCAGCAGAGGTGAGCAGCAGAATGAGGTGCAGCAGAATGAGGTGCAGCAGAATGAGGAGCAGCAGAATGAGGTGCAGCAGAATGAGGAGCAGCAGAGGTGAGTAGCAGCAGAATGAGGAGCAGCAGAGGTGAGGAGCAGCAGAGGTGAGGAGCAGCAGAATGAGGTGCAGCAGAATGAGGTGCAGCAGAATGAGGCGCAACAGAATAAGGTGCAGCAGAATGACGAGCAGCAGAGGTGAGGAGCAGCAGAATGAGGTGCAGCAGAATGAGGAGCAGCAGAGGTGAGTAGCAGCAGAATGAGGAGCAGCAGAATGAGGAGCAGCTGAATGAGGTGCAGCAGAGGTGAGGTGCAGCAGAGGTGAGGTGCAGCAGAGGTGAGGAGCAGCAGAGGTTAGGAGCAGCAGAATGAGGAGCAGCAGAATGAGGAGCAGCAGAATGAGGTGCAGCAGAGGTGAGGTGCAACAGAGGTGAGGAGCAGTAGAGTTGAGGAGCAGCAGAGGTGAGGTGCAGCAGAGGTGAGGAGCAGCAGAAGGAGGAGCAGCAGAATGAGGAGCAGCAGAATGAGGTGCAGCAGAATGAGGAGCAGAAGAATGAGGTGCAGCAGAGGTGAGTAGCAGCAGAATGAGGTGCAGCAGAATGAGGCACAGCAGAATGAGGAGCAGCAGCATGAGGCGCAGTAGAATGAGGAGCAGCAGAATGAGGAGCAGCAGAATGAGGTGCAGCAGAATAATGAGGAGCAGCAGAATGAGGTGCAGCAGATAAATGAGGAGCAGCAGAATGAGGTGCAGCAGAATGAGGAGCAGCAGAGGTGAGGAGCAGCAGAATGAGGTGCAGCAGAATGAGGAGCAGCAGAATGAGGAGCAGTAGAGGTGAGGTGCAGCAGAGGTGAGGAGCAGCAGAATGAGGTGCAGCAGAATGAGGAGCAGCAGAGGTGAGTAGCAGCAGAGGTGAGGAGCAGCAGAATGAGGTGCAGCAGAATAATGAGGAGCAGCAGAATGAGGTGCAGCAGAATGAGGAGCAGCAGAGGTGAGTAGCAGCAGAGGTGAGGAGCAGCAGAATGAGGTGCAGCAGAAAGAGGAGCAGCAGAGGTGAGTAGCAGCAGAGGTGAGGAACAGCAGAATGAGGTGCAGCAGAATGAGGAGCAGAAGAGGTGAGTAGCAGCAGAATGAGGAGCAGCAGAGGTGAGGAGCAGCAGAGGTGAGGAGCAGCAGAATGAGGTGCAGCAGAGGTGAGTAGCAGCAGAACGAGGTGCAGCAGAATGAGGAGCAGCAGAATGAGGTGCAGCAGAGGTGAGATGCAGCAGAGGTGAGGAGCAGCAGAGGTGAGGAGCAGCAGAGGTGAGGTGCAGCAGAGGTGAGGAGCAGCAGAATGAGGAGCAGCAGAATGAGGAGCAGCAGAGGTGATGAGCAGCAGAATGAGGTGCAGCAGAATGAGGAGCAGCAGAGGTGAGTAGTAGCATAACGAGGAGCAGCAGAATGAGTAGCAGCAGAATGAGGAGTATCAGAGGTGAGGAGCAGCAGAGGTGAGGAGCAGCAGAATGAGGTGCAGCAGAATGAGGTGCAACAGAATAAAGTGCAGCAGAATGAGGAGCAGCAGAATGAGGTGCAGCAGAATGAGGTGCAGCAGAATGAGGAGCAGCAGAGGTGAGGAGCAGCAGAATGAGGTGCAGCAGAATGAGGAGCAGCAGAGGTGAGTAGCAGCAGAATGGGGAGCAGCAGAATGAGGAGCAGCAGAATGAGGTGCAGCAGAGGTGAGGTGCAGCAGAGGTGAGCAGCAGAATGAGGTGCTGCAGAGGTGAGGAGCAGCAGAATGAGGAGCTGCAGAATGAGGTGCAGCAGAGGTGAGGAGCAGCAGAATGAGGAGCAGCAGAGGTGAGGAGCAGCAGAGGTGAGGAGCAGCAGAATGAGGTGCAGCAGAATGAGGAGCAGCAGAGGTGAGTAGCAGCAGAATGAGGAGCAGCAGAATGAGGAGCAGCAGAATGAGGTGCAGCAGAGGTGAGGTGCAGCAGAGGTGAGCTGCAGCAGAATGTGGTGCTGCAGAGGTGAGTAGCAGCAGAATGAGGTGCAGCAGAGGTGAGATGCAGCAGAGGTGAGGAGCAGCAGAGGTGAGGAGCAGTAGAATGAGGTGCAGCAGAATGAGGAGCAGCAGAATGAGGAGCAGCAGAGGTGAGTAGCAGCAGAGGTGAGGAGCAGCAGAATGAGGTGCAGCAGAGTGAGGTGCAGCAGAATGAGGAGCAGCAGAGGTGAGTAGCAGCAGAGGTGAGGAGCAGCAGAATGTGGTGCAGCAGAATGAGGTGCAGCAGAGGTGAGCTGCAGAATGAGGTGCAGCAGAGGTGAGCAGCAGAATGAGGTGCAGCAGAATGAGGTGCAGCAGAATGAGGAGCAGCAGAATGAGGTGCAGCAGAATGAGGAGCAGCAGAGTTGAGTAGCAGCAGAATGAGGAGCAGCAGAGGTGAGGAGCAGCAGAGGTGAGGAGCAGCAGAATGAGGTGCAGCAGAATGAGGCGCAACAGAATAAGGTGCAGCAGAATGAGGTGCAGCGGAATGAGGAGCAGTAAGAATGAGGTGCAGCAGAATGAGGAGCCGCAGAGGTGAGGAGCAGCAGAATGAGGTGCAGCAGAATGAGTAGCAGCAGAGGTGAGTAGCAGCAGAATGAGGTGCAGCAGAGGTGAGGTGCAGCAGAGGTGAGGTGCAGCAGAGGTGAGGAGCAGCAGAGGTGAGGAGCAGCAGAATGAGGTGCAGCAGAGGTGAGATGCAGCAGAGGTGAGGAGCAGCAGAGGTGAGGAGCAGCAGAGGTGAGGAGCAGCAGAATGAGGTGCAGCAGAGGTGAGGAGCAGCAGAATGAGGAGCAGCAGAGGTGAGGAGCAGCAGAGGTGAGCAGCAGAATGAGGTGCAGCAGAGGTGAGGAGCAGCAGAATGAGGTGCAGCAGAATGAGGAGCAGCAGAGGTGAGTAGCAGCATAGGTGCAGTGCAGCAGAATAAGGTGCAGCAGAATGAGGTGCAGGAGAATAATGAGGAGCAGCAGAATGAGGTGCAGCAGAATGAGGAGGAGCAGAGGTGAGTAGCAGCAGAGGTGAGGAGCAGCAGAATGAGGTGCAGCAGAATGAGGTGCAGCAGAATGAGGTGCAGCAGAATGAGGAGCAGCAGAGGTGAGTAGCAGCAGAGGTGAGGAGCAGAATGAGGTGCAGCAGAGGTGAGGAGCAGCAGAGGTGAGTAGCAGCAGAATGAGGTGCAGCAGAATGAGGAGCAGCAGAATGAGGAGCAGCAGAGGTGAGTAGAAGCAGAGGTGAGGAGCAGCAGAGGTGAGGTGCAGCAGATGTGAGGAGCAGCAGAATGAGGAGCAGCAGAGGTGAGTAGCAGCAGAGGTGAGGAGCAGCAGAATGAGGTGCAGCAGAATGAGGTGCAGCAGAATGAGGAGCAGCAGAGGTGAGTAGCAGCAGAGGTGCGGAGCAGCAGAATGAGGTGCAGCAGAATGAGGTGCAGCAGAGGTGAGCAGCAGAATGAGGTGCAGCAGAGGTGAGCAGCAGAATGAGGTGCAGCAGAATGAGGAGCAGCAGAATGAGGTGCAGCAGAATGAGGAGCAGCAGAGGTGAGGAGCAGCAGAGGTGAGGAGCAGCAGAGGTGAGGAGCAGCAGAATGAGGTGCAGCAGAATGAGGTGCAGCAGAATGAGGCACAACAGAATAAGGTGCAGCAGAATGACGAGCAGCAGAATGAGGAGCAGCAGAATAAGGTGCAGAAGAATGAGGAGCAGCAGAGGTGAGGAGCAGCAGAATGATGTGCAGCAGAATGAGGAGCAGCAGAGGTGAGTAGCAGCAGAATGAGGAGCAGCAGAATGAGGAGCAGCAGAATGAGGTGCAGCAGAGGAGAGGTGCAGCAGAGGTGAGGTGCAGAAAAGGTGAGGAGCAGCAGAGGTTAGGAGCAGCAGAATGAGGAGCAGCAGAATGAGGAGCAGCAGAATGAGGTGCAGCAGAGGTGAGGTGCAGCAGAGGTGAGGAGCAGCAGAGGTGAGGTGCAGCAGAGGTGAGGAGCGGCAGAAGGAGGAGCAGCAGAATGAGGTGCAGCAGAGGTGAGTAGCAGCAGAATGAGGTGCAGCAGAATGAGGCGCAGCAGAATGAGGAGCAGCAGAATGAGGAGCAGCAGAATGAGGTGCAGCAGAATAATGAGGAGCAGCAGAATGAGGTGCAGCAGAATGAGGAGCAGCAGAGGTGAGGAGCAGCAGAGGTGAGGAGCAGCAGAATGAGGTGCAGAAGCATGAGGAGCAGCAGAATGAGGTGCAGCAGAGGTGAGGAGCAGCATAATGAGGAGCAGCAGAGGTGAGGAGCAGCAGAGGTGAGGAGCAGCAGAATGAGGTGCAGCAGAATGAGGAGCAGCAGAGGTGAGGAGCAGCAGAATGAGGTGCAGCAGAATGAGGAGCAGCAGAGGTGAGTAGTAGCAGAACGAGGAGCATGAGAGGTGAGTAGCAGCAGAATCAGGTGCAGCAGTGGTGAGGTGCAGCAGAGGTGAGGAGCAGCAGAGGTGAGGAGCAGCAGAATGAGGAGCAACAGAATGAGGAGCAGCAGAATGAGGTGCAGCAGAGGTGAGGAGCAGCAGAGGTGAGGTGCAGCAGAGGTGAGGAGCAGCAGAATGAGGTGCAGCAGAGGTGAGTAGCAGCAGAATGGGGTGCAGCAGAATGAGGAGCAGCAGAATGAGGTGCAGCAGAGGTGAAATGCAGCAGAGGTGAGGAGTAGCAGAGGTGAGGAGCAGCAGAATGAGGTGCAGCAGAATGAGGAGCAGCAGAGGTGAGTAGAAGCAGAGGTGAGGAGCAGCAGAGGTGAGGTGCAGCAGAGGTGAGGAGCATCAGAATGAGGAGCAGCAGAGGTGAGGAGCAGCAGAGGTGAGGAGCAGCAGAATGAGGTGCAGCAGAATGAGGTGCAGCAGAATGAGGAGCAGCAGAGGTGAGGAGCAGCATAATGAGGAGCAGCAGAGGTGAGGAGCAGCAGAGGTGAGGAGCAGCAGAATGAGGTGCAGCAGAGGTGAGGAGCAGCAGAATGAGGTGCAGCAGAGGTGAGTAGCAGCAGAATGGGGTGCAGCAGAATGAGGAGCAGCAGAATGAGGTGCAGCAGAGGTGAAATGCAGCAGAGGTGAGGAGTAGCAGAGGTGAGGAGCAGCAGAATGAGGTGCAGCAGAATGAGGAGCAGCAGAGGTGAGTAGAAGCAGAGGTGAGGAGCAGCAGAGGTGAGGTGCAGCAGAGGTGAGGAGCATCAGAATGAGGAGCAGCAGAGGTGAGGAGCAGCAGAGGTGAGGAGCAGCAGAATGAGGTGCAGCAGAATGAGGAGCAGCAGAGGTGAGTAGCAGCAGAATGAGGAGCAGCAGAGGTGAGGAGCAGCAGAATGAGGAGCAGCAGAATGAGGTGCAGCAGAGGTGAGGTGCAGCAGAGGTGAGGTGCAGCAGAGGTGAGGAGCAGCAGAATGTGGTGCAGCAGAGGTGAGTAGCAGCAGAATGAGGTGCAGCAGAATGAGGAGCAGCAGAATGAGTTGCAGCAGAGGTGAGATGCAGCAGAGGTGAGGAGCAGCAGAAAGAGATGCAGCAGAATGAGGAGCAGCATAATGAGGAGCAGCAGAGGTGAGTAGAAGCAGAGGTGAGGAGCAGCAGAGGTGAGGTGCAGCAGAGGTGAGGAGCAGCAGAATGAGGAGCAGCAGAGGTGAGTAGAAGCAGAGGTGAGGAGCAGCAGAGGTGAGGTGCAGCATAGGTGAGGAGCAGCAGAATGAGGAGCAGCAGAGGTGAGTAGCAGCAGAGGTGAGTAGCAGCAGAATGAGGTGCAGCAGAATGATGAGCAGCAGAATGAGGTGCAGCAGAGGTGAAATGCAGCAGAGGTGAGGAGTAGCAGAGGTGAGGAGCAGCAGAATGAGGAGCAGCAGAGGTGAGTAGAAGCAGAGGTGAGGAGCAGCAGAATGAGGTGCAGCAGAATGAGGAGCAGCAGAGGTGAGGAGCAGCAGAATGAGAAGCAGCAGAGGTGAGGAGCAGCAGAATGAGGAGCAGCAGAATGAGGTGCAGCAGAGGTGAGATGCAGCAGAGGTGAGGAGCAGCATAGGTGAGGAGCAGCAGAAAGAGGTGCAGCAGAATGAGGAGCAGCAGAATGAGGAGCAGCAGAGGTGAGTAGAAGCAGAGGTGAGGAGCAGCAGAGGTGAGGTGCAGCAGAGGTGAGGAGCAGCAGAATGAGGAGCAGCAGAGGTGAGTAGAAGCAGAGGTGAGGAGCAGCAGAGGTGAGGTGCAGCAGAGGTGAGGAGCAGCAGAATGAGGAGCAGCAGAGGTGAGTAGCAGCAGAGGTGAGGAGCAGCAGAATGAGGTGCAGCAGAATGAGGTGCAGCAGAATGAGGAGCAGCAGAGGTGAGTAGCAGCAGAGGTGAGGAGCAGCAGAATGAGGTGCAGCAGAATGAGGTGCAGCAGAGGTGAGCTGCAGAATGAGGTGTAGCAGAGGTGAGCAGCAGAATGAGGTGCAGCAGAATGAGGTGCAGCAGAATGAGGAGCAGCAGAATGAGGTGCAGCAGAATGAGGAGCAGCAGAGGTGAGTACCAGCAGAATGAGGAGCAGCAGAGGTGAGGAGCAGCAGAGGTGAGGAGCAGCAGAATGAGGTGCAGCAGAATGAGGTGCAACAGAATAAGGTGCAGCAGAATGAGGAGCAGCAGAATGAGGTGCAGCAGAATGAGGTGCAGCAGAATAAGGAGCAGCAGAGTTGAGGAGCAGCAGAATGAGGTGCAGCTGAATGAGGAGCAGCAGAGGTGAGTAGCAGCAGAATGGGGAGCAGCAGAATGAGGAGCAGCAGAATGAGGTGCAGCAGAGGTGAGGTGCAGCAGAGGTGAGCAGCAGAATGAGGTGCTGCAGAGCTGAGGAGCAGCAGAATGAGGAGCTGCAGAATGAGGTGCAGCAGAGGTGAGGAGCAGCAGAATGAGGAGCAGCAGAGGTGAGGAGCAGCAGAGGTGAGGAGCAGCAGAATGAGGTGCAGCAGAATGAGGAGCAGCAGAGGTGAGTAGCAGCAGAATGAGGAGCAGCAGAGGTGAGGAGCAGCAGAATGAGGTGCAGCAGAATGAGGAGCAGCAGAGGTGAGTAGCAGCAGAATGAGGAGCAGCAGAATGAGGAGCAGCAGAATGAGGTGCAGCAGAGGTGAGGAGCAGCAGAATGAGGAGCAGCAGAGGTGAGTAGAAGCAGAGGTGAGGAGCAGCAGAGGTGAGGTGCAGCAGAGGTGAGGAGCAGCAAAATGAGGAGCAGCAGAGGTGAGTAGCAGCAGAGGTGAGGAGCAGCAGTATGAGGTGCAGCAGAATGAGGTGCAGCAGAATGAGGAGCAGCAGAGGTGAGTAGCAGCAGAGGTGAGGAGCAGCAGAATGAGGTGCAGCAGAATGAGGTGCAGCAGAGGTGAGCTGCAGAATGAGGTGCAGCAGAGGTGAGCAGCAGAATGAGGTGCAGCAGAATGAGGTGCAGCAGAATGAGGAGCAGCAGAATGAGGTGCAGCAGAATGAGGAGCAGCAGAGGTGAGTAGCAGCAGAATGAGGAGCAGCAGAGGTGAGGAGCAGCAGAGGTGAGGAGCAGCAGAATGAGGTGCAGCAGAATGAGGTGCAACAGAATAAGGTGCAGCAGAATGAGGAGCAGCAGAATGAGGTGCAGCAGAATGAGGTGCAGCAGAATGAGGAGCAGCAGAGGTGAGGAGCAGCAGAATGAGGTGCAGCTGAATGAGGAGCAGCAGAGGTGAGTAGCAGCATAATGGGGAGCAACAGAATGAGGAGCAGCAGAATGAGGTGCAGCAGAGGTGAGGTGCAGCAGAGGTGAGCAGCAGAATGAGGTGCTGCAGAGGTGAGGAGCAGCAGAATGAGGAGCTGCAGAATGAGGTGCAGCAGAGGTGAGGAGCAGCAGAATGAGGAGCAGCAGAGGTGAGGAGCAGCAGAGGTGAGGAGCAGCAGAATGAGGTGCAGCAGAATGAGGAGCAGCAGAGGTGAGTAGCAGCAGAATGAGGAGCAGCAGAGGTGAGGAGCAGCAGAATGAGGTGCAGCAGAATGAGGAGCAGCAGAGGTGAGTAGCAGCAGAATGAGGAGCAGCAGAATGAGGAGCAGCAGAATGAGGTGCAGCAGAGGTGAGGTGCAGCAGAGGTGAGCTTCAGCAGAATGTGGTGCAGCAGAGGTGAGTAGCAGCAGAATGAGGTGCAGCAGAATGAGGTGCAGCAGAGGTGAGATGCAGCAGAGGTGAGGAGCAGCAGAGGTGAGGAGCAGCAGAATGAGGTGCAGCAGAATGAGGAGCAGCAGAATGAGGAGCAGCAGAGGTGAGTAGCAGCAGAGGTGAGGAGCAGCAGAATGAGGTGCAGTAGAGTGAGGTGCAGCAGAATGAGGAGCAGCAGAGGTGAGGAGCAGCAGAATGTGGTGCAGCAGAATGAGGTGCAGCAGAGGTGAGCTGCAGATTGAGGTGCAGCAGAGGTGAGCAGCAGAATGAGGTGCAGCAGAATGAGGTACAGCAGAATGAGGAGCAGCAGAATGAGGTGCAGCAGAAAGAGGAGCAGCAGAGTTGAGTAGCAGCAGAATGAGGAGCAGCAGAGGTGAGGAGCAGCAGAGGTGAGGAGCAGCAGAATGAGGTGCAGCAGAATGAGGTGCAACAGAATAAGGTGCAGCAGAATGAGGAGCAGCAGAATGAGGTGCAGCAGAATGAGGAGCAGCAGAGGTGAGTAGCAGCAGAATGGGGAGCAGCAGAATGAGGAGCAGCAGAATGAGGTGCAGCAGAGGTGAGGTGCAGCAGAGGTGAGCAGCAGAATGAGGTGCTGCAGAGGTGAGGAGCAGCAGAATGAGGAGCTGCAGAATGAGGTGCAGCAGAGGTGAGGAGCAGCAGAATGAGGAGCAGCAGAGGTGAGGAGCAGCAGAGGTGAGGAGCAGCAGAATGAGGTGCAGCAGAATGAGGAGCAGCAGAGGTGAGTAGCAGCAGAATGAGGAGCAGCAGAGGTGAGGAGCAGCAGAATGAGGTGCAGCAGAATGAGGAGCAGCAGAGGTGAGTAGCAGCAGAATGAGGAGCAGCAGAATGAGGAGCAGCAGAATGAGGTGCAGCAGAGGTGAGGTGCAGCAGAGGTGAGCTGCAGCAGAATGTGGTGCAGCAGAGGTGAGAAGCAGCAGAATGAGGTGCAGCAGAGGTGAGATGCAGCAGAGGTGAGGAGCAGCAGAGGTGAGGAGCAGCAGAATGAGGTGCAGCAGAATGAGGAGCAGCAGAATGAGGAACAGCAGAGGTGAGTAGCAGCAGAGGTGAGGAGCAGCAGAATGAGGTGCAGCAGAGTGAGGTGCAGCAGAATGAGGAGCAGCAGAGGAGAGTAGCAGCAGAGGTGAGGAGCAGCAGAATGTGGTGCAGCAGAATGAGGTGCAGCAGAGGTGAGCTGCAGAATGAGGTGCAGCAGAGGTGAGCAGCAGAATGAGGTGCAGCAGAATGAGGTGCAGCAGAATGAGGAGCAGCAGAATGAGGTGCAGCAGAATGAGGAGCAGCAGAGTTGAGTAGCAGCAGAATGAGGAGCAGCAGAGGTGAGGAGCAGCAGAGGTGAGGAGCAGCAGAATGAGGTGCAGCAGAATGAGGCGCAACAGAATAAGGTGCAGCAGAATGAGGTGCAGCGGAATGAGGAGCAGTAAGAATGAGGTGCAGCAGAATGAGGAGCCGCAGAGGTGAGTAGCAGCAGAATGAGGAGCAGCAGAATGAGGAGCAGCAGAATGAGGTGCAGCAGAGGTGAGGTGCAGCAGAGGTGAGGAGCAGCAGAGGTGAGGAGCAGCAGAATGAGGAGCAGCAGAATGAGGTGCAGCAGAGGTGAGGAGCAGCAGAGGTGAGGAGCAGCAGAATGAGGTGCAGCAGAATGAGGAGCAGCAGAGGAGAGTAGTAGCATAACGAGGAGCAGCAGAATGAGTAGCAGCAGAATGAGGAGTAGCAGAGGTGAGGAGCAGCAGAGGTGAGGAGCAGCAGAATGAGGTGCAGCAGAATGAGGTGCAACAGAATAAGGTGCAGCAGAATGAGGAGCAGCAGAATGAGGTGCTGCAGAATGAGGTGCAGCAGAAAGAGGAGCAGCAGAGGTGAGGAGCAGCAGAATGAGGTGCAGCAGAATGAGGAGCAGCAGAGGTGAGTAGCAGCAGAATGGGGAGCAGCAGAATGAGGAGCAGCAGAATGAGGTGCAGCAGAGGTGAGGTGCAGCAGAGGTGAGCAGCAGAATGAGGTGCTGCAGAGGTGAGGAGCAGCAGAATGAGGAGCTGCAGAATGAGGTGCAGCAGAGGTGAGGAGCAGCAGAATGAGGAGCAGCAGAGGTGAGGAGCAGCAGAGGTGAGTAGCAGCAGAATGAGGAGCAGCAGAGGTGAGGAGCAGCAGAATGAGGTGCAGCAGAATGAGGAGCAGCAGAGGTGAGTAGCAGCAGAATGAGGAGCAGCAGAATGAGGAGCAGCAGAATGAGGTGCAGCAGAGGTGAGGTGCAGCAGAGGTAAGCTGCAGCAGAATGTGGTGCAGCAGAGGTGAGTAGCAGCAGAATGAGGTGCAGCAGAGGTGAGATGCAGCAGAGGTGAGGAGCAGCAGAGGTGAGGAGCAGCAGAATGAGGTGCAGCAGAATGAGGAGCAGCAGAATGAGGAGCAGCAGAGGTGAGTAGCAGCAGAGGTGAGGAGCAGCAGAATGAGGTGCAGCAGAGTGAGGTGCAGCAGAATGAGGAGTAGCAGAGGTGAGTAGCAGCAGAGGTGAGGAGCAGCAGAATGTGGTGCAGCAGAATGAGGTGCAGCAGAGGTGAGCTGCAGAATGAGGTGCAGCAGAGGTGAGCAGCAGAATGAGGTGCAGCAGAATGAGGTGCAGCAGAATGAGGAGCAGCAGAGTTGAGTAGCAGCAGAATGAGGAGCAGCAGAGGTGAGGAGCAGCAGAGGTGAGGAGCAGCAGAATGAGGTGCAGCAGAATGAGGCGCAACAGAATAAGGTGCAGCAGAATGAGGTGCAGCGGAATGAGGAGCAGTAAGAATGAGGTGCAGCAGAATGAGGAGCCGCAGAGGTAAGGAGCAGCAGAATGAGGTGCAGCAGAATGAGGAGCAGCAGAGGTGAGTAGCAGCAGAATGAGGAGCAGCAGAATGAGGAGCAGCAGAATGAGGTGCAGCAGAGGTGAGGTGCAGCAGAGGTGAGGAGCAGCAGAGGTGAGGAGCAGCAGAATGAGGAGCAGCAGAATGAGGTGCAGCAGAGGTGAGGAGCAGCAGAATGAGGTGCAGCAGAATGAGGAGCAGCAGAGGTGAGTAGCAGCAGAATGAGGAGCAGCAGAGGTGAGGAGCATCAGAATGAGGTGCAGCAGAATGAGGAGCAGCAGAGGTGAGTAGCAGCAGAATGAGGAGCAGCAGAGGTGAGGAGCAGCAGAATGAGGTGCAGCAGAATGAGGAGCAGCAGAGGTGAGTAGCAGCAGAATGAGGAGCAGCAGAATGAGGAGCAGCAGAATGAGGTGCAGCAGAGGTGAGGTGCAGCAGAGGTGAGCTGCAGCAGAATGTGGTGCAGCAGAGGTGAGAAGCAGCAGAATGAGGTGCAGCAGAGGTGAGATGCAGCAGAGGTGAGGAGCAGCAGAGGTGAGGAGCAGCAGAATGAGGTGCAGCAGAATGAGGAGCAGCAGAATGAGGAACAGCAGAGGTGAGTAGCAGCAGAGGTGAGGAGCAGCAGAATGAGGTGCAGCAGAGTGAGGTGCAGCAGAATGAGGAGCAGCAGAGGAGAGTAGCAGCAGAGGTGAGGAGCAGCAGAATGTGGTGCAGCAGAATGAGGTGCAGCAGAGGTGAGCTGCAGAATGAGGTGCAGCAGAGGTGAGCAGCAGAATGAGGTGCAGCAGAATGAGGTGCAGCAGAATGAGGAGCAGCAGAATGAGGTGCAGCAGAATGAGGAGCAGCAGAGTTGAGTAGCAGCAGAATGAGGAGCAGCAGAGGTGAGGAGCAGCAGAGGTGAGGAGCAGCAGAATGAGGTGCAGCAGAATGAGGCGCAACAGAATAAGGTGCAGCAGAATGAGGTGCAGCGGAATGAGGAGCATTAAGAATGAGGTGCAGCAGAATGAGGAGCCGCAGAGGTGAGTAGCAGCAGAAAGAGGAGCAGCAGAATGAGGAGCAGCAGAATGAGGTGCAGCAGAGGTGAGGTGCAGCAGAGGTGAGGAGCAGCAGAGGTGAGGAGCAGCAGAATGAGGAGCAGCAGAATGAGGTGCAGCAGAGGTGAGGAGCAGCAGAGGTGAGGAGCAGCAGAATGAGGTGCAGCAGAATGAGGAGCAGCAGAGGAGAGTAGTAGCATAACGAGGAGCAGCAGAATGAGTAGCAGCAGAATGAGGAGTAGCAGAGGTGAGGAGCAGCAGAGGTGAGGAGCAGCAGAATGAGGTGCAGCAGAATGAGGTGCAACAGAATAAGGTGCAGCAGAATGAGGAGCAGCAGAATGAGGTGCTGCAGAATGAGGTGCAGCAGAAAGAGGAGCAGCAGAGGTGAGGAGCAGCAGAATGAGGTGCAGCAGAATGAGGAGCAGCAGAGGTGAGTAGCAGCAGAATGGGGAGCAGCAGAATGAGGAGCAGCAGAATGAGGTGCAGCAGAGGTGAGGTGCAGCAGAGGTGAGCAGCAGAATGAGGTGCTGCAGAGGTGAGGAGCAGCAGAATGAGGAGCTGCAGAATGAGGTGCAGCAGAGGTGAGGAGCAGCAGAATGAGGAGCAGCAGAGGTGAGGAGCAGCAGAGGTGAGTAGCAGCAGAATGAGGAGCAGCAGAGGTGAGGAGCAGCAGAATGAGGTGCAGCAGAATGAGGAGCAGCAGAGGTGAGTAGCAGCAGAATGAGGAGCAGCAGAATGAGGAGCAGCAGAATGAGGTGCAGCAGAGGTGAGGTGCAGCAGAGGTAAGCTGCAGCAGAATGTGGTGCAGCAGAGGTGAGTAGCAGCAGAATGAGGTGCAGCAGAGGTGAGATGCAGCAGAGGTGAGGAGCAGCAGAGGTGAGGAGCAGCAGAATGAGGTGCAGCAGAATGAGGAGCAGCAGAATGAGGAGCAGCAGAGGTGAGTAGCAGCAGAGGTGAGGAGCAGCAGAATGAGGTGCAGCAGAGTGAGGTGCAGCAGAATGAGGAGTAGCAGAGGTGAGTAGCAGCAGAGGTGAGGAGCAGCAGAATGTGGTGCAGCAGAATGAGGTGCAGCAGAGGTGAGCTGCAGAATGAGGTGCAGCAGAGGTGAGCAGCAGAATGAGGTGCAGCAGAATGAGGTGCAGCAGAATGAGGAGCAGCAGAATGAGGTGCAGCAGAATGAGGAGCAGCAGATTTGAGTAGCAGCAGAATGAGGAGCAGCAGAGGTGAGGAGCAGCAGAGGTGAGGAGCAGCAGAATGAGGTGCAGCAGAATGAGGCGCAACAGAATAAGGTGCAGCAGAATGAGGTGCAGCGGAATGAGGAGCAGTAAGAATGAGGTGCAGCAGAATGAGGAGCCGCAGAGGTAAGGAGCAGCAGAATGAGGTGCAGCAGAATGAGGAGCAGCAGAGGTGAGTAGCAGCAGAATGAGGAGCAGCAGAATGAGGAGCAGCAGAATGAGGTGCAGCAGCGGTGAGGTGCAGCAGAGGTGAGGAGCAGCAGAGGTGAGGAGCAGCAGAATGAGGAGCAGCAGAATGAGGTGCAGCAGAGGTGAGGAGCAGCAGAGGTGAGGAGCAGCAGAATGAGGTGCAGCAGAATGAGGAGCAGCAGAGGTGAGTAGTAGCATAACGAGGAGCAGCAGAATGAGGAGCAGCAGAATGAGGTGCAGCAGAGGTGAGGTGCAGCAGAGGTGAGGAGCAGCAGAGGTGAGGAGCAGCAGAATGAGGAGCAGCAGAATGAGGTGCAGCAGAGGTGAGGAGCAGCAGAGGTGAGGTGCAGCAGAGGTGAGGAGCAGCAGAGGTGAGGAGCAGCAGAATGAGGTGCAGCAGAGGTGAGTAGCAGCAGAATGAGGTGCAGCAGAATGAGGAGCAGCAGAATGAGGAGCAGCAGAGGTGAGTAGCAGCAGAGGTGAGGAGCAGCAGAATGAGGTGCAGCAGAATGAGGTGCAGCAGAAAGAGGAGCAGCAGAGGTGAGTAGCAGCAGAGGTGAGGAGCAGCAGAATGAGGTGCAGCAGAATGAGGTGCAGCAGAGGTGAGCTGCAGAATGAGGTGCAGCAGAGGTGAGCAGCAGAATGAGGTGCAGCAGAATGAGGTGCAGCAGAATGAGGAGCAGCAGAATGAGTTACAGCAGAATGAGGAGCAGCAGAGGTGAGGAGCAGCAGAGGTGAGGAGCAGCAGAATGAGGTGCAGCAGAATGAGGCGCAACAGAATAAGGTGCAGCAGAATGAGGAGCAGCAGAATGAGGTGCAGCAGAATGAGGAGCAGCAGAGGTGAGGAGCAGCAGAATGAGGTGCAGCAGAGGTGAAATGTAGCAGAGGTGAGGAGTAGCAGAGGTGAGGAGCAGCAGAATGAGGTGCAGCAGAGGTGAGATGCAGCAGAGGTGAGGAGCAGCAGAGGTGAGTAGCAGCAGAATGAGGTGCAGCAGAATGAGGAGCAGCAGAGGTGAGTAGCAGCAGAGGTGAGGAGCAGCAGAATGAGGTGCAGCAGAATGAGGTGCAGCAGAATGAGGAGCAGCAGAGGTGAGTAGCAGCAGAAGTGAGGAGCAGCAGAATGAGGTGCAGCAGAATGAGGTGCAGCAGAGGTGAGGTGCAGCAGAGGTGAGCTGCAGCAGAATGTGGTGCAGCAGAGGTGAGAAGCAGCAGAATGAGGTGCAGCAGAGGTGAGATGCAGCAGAGGTGAGGAGCAGCAGAGGTGAAGAGCAGCAGAATGAGGTGCAGCAGAATGAGGAGCAGCAGAATGAGGAGCAGCAGATGTGAGTAGCAGCAGAGGTGAAGAGCAGCAGAATGAGGTGCAGCAGAGTGAGGTGCAGCAGAATGAGTAGCAGCAGAGGAGAGTAGCAGCAGAGGTGAGGAGCAGCAGAATGTGGTGCAGCAGAATGAGGTGCAGCAGAGGTGAGCTGCAGAATGAGGTGCAGCAGAGGTGAGCAGCAGAATGAGGTGCAGCAGAATGAGGTGCAGCAGAATGAGGAGCAGCAGAATGAGGTGCAGCAGAATGAGGAGCAGCAGAGTTGAGTAGCAGCAGAATGAGGAGCAGCAGAGGTGAGGAGCAGCAGAGGTGAGGAGCAGCAGAATGAGGTGCAGCAGAATGAGGCGCAACAGAATAAGGTGCAGCAGAATGAGGTGCAGCGGAATGAGGAGCAGTAAGAATGAGGTGCAGCAGAATGAGGAGCTGCAGAGGTGAGGAGCAGCAGAATGAGGTGCAGCAGAATGAGGAGCAGCAGAGGTGAGTAGCAGCAGAATGAGGAGCAGCAGAATGAGGAGCAGCAGAATGAGGTGCAGCAGAGGTGAGGTGCAGCAGAGGTGAGGAGCAGCAGAGGTGAGGAGCAGCAGAATGAGGAGCAGCAGAATGAGGTGCAGCAGAGGTGAGGAGCAGCAGAGGTGAGGAGCAGCAGAATGAGGTGCAGCAGAATGAGGAGCAGCAGAGGTGAGTAGTAGCATAACGAGGAGCAGCAGAATGAGTAGCAGCAGAATGAGGAGTAGCAGAGGTGAGGAGCAGCAGAGGTGAGGAGCAGCAGAATGAGGTGCAGCAGAGTGAGGTGCAGCAGAATGAGGAGCAGCAGAGGAGAGTAGCAGCAGAGGTGAGGAGCAGCAGAATGTGGTGCAGCAGAATGAGGTGCAGCAGAGGTGAGCTGCAGAATGAGGTGCAGCAGAGGTGAGCAGCAGAATGAGGTGCAGCAGAATGAGGTGCAGCAGAATGAGGAGCAGCAGAATGAGGTGCAGCAGAATGAGGAGCAGCAGAGTTGAGTAGCAGCAGAATGAGGAGCAGCAGAGGTGAGGAGCAGCAGAGGTGAGGAGCAGCAGAATGAGGTGCAGCAGAATGAGGCGCAACAGAATAAGGTGCAGCAGAATGAGGTGCAGCGGAATGAGGAGCAGTAAGAATGAGGTGCAGCAGAATGAGGAGCTGCAGAGGTGAGGAGCAGCAGAATGAGGTGCAGCAGAATGAGGAGCAGCAGAGGTGAGTAGCAGCAGAATGAGGAGCAGCAGAATGAGGTGCAGCAGAGGTGAGGTGCAGCAGAGGTGAGGAGCAGCAGAGGTGAGGAGCAGCAGAATGAGGAGCAGCAGAATGAGGTGCAGCAGAGGTGAGGAGCAGCAGAGGTGAGGAGCAGCAGAATGAGGTGCAGCAGAATGAGGAGCAGCAGAGGTGAGTAGTAGCATAACGAGGAGCAGCAGAATGAGTAGCAGCAGAATGAGGATTAGCAGAGGTGAGGAGCAGCAGAGGTGAGGAGCAGCAGAATGAGGTGCAGCAGAATGAGGTGCAACAGAATAAGGTGCAGCAGAATGAGGAGCAGCAGAATGAGGTGCAGCAGAATGAGGTACAGCAGAATGAGGAGCAACAGAGGTGAGGAGCAGCAGAATGGGGAGCAGCAGAATGAGGAGCAGCAGAATGAGGTGCAGCAGAGGTGAGGTGCAGCAGAGGTGAGCAGCAGAATGAGGTGCTGCAGAATGAGGTGCAGCAGAGGTGAGGTGCAGCAGAGGTGAGCAGCAGAATGAGGAGCTGCAGAATGAGGTGCAGCAGAGGTGAGGAGCAGCAGAATGAGGAGCAGCAGAGGTGAGGAGCAGCAGAGGTGAGTAGCAGCAGAATGAGGAGCAGCAGAGGTGAGTAGCAGCAGAATGAGGAGCAGCAGAATGAGGAGCAGCAGAATGAGGTGCAGCAGAATGAGGTGCAGCAGAGGTGAGCTGCAGCAGAATGTGGTGCAGCAGAGGTGAGTAGCAGCAGAATGAGGTGCAGCAGAGGTGAGATGCAGCAGAGGTGAGGAGCAGCAGAGGTGAGGAGCAGCAGAATGAGGTGCATCAGAATGAGGAGCAGCAGAATGAGGAGCAGCAGAGGTGAGTAGCAGCAGAGGTGAGGAGCAGCAGAATGAGGTGCAGCAGAGTGAGGTGCAGCAGAATGAGGAGTAGCAGAGGTGAGTAGCAGCAGAGGTGAGGAGCAGCAGAATGTGGTGCAGCAGAATGAGGTGCAGCAGAGGTGAGCTGCAGAATGAGGTGCAGCAGAGGTGAGCAGCAGAATGAGGTGCAGCAGAATGAGGAGCAGCAGAATGAGGTGCAGCAGATTGAGGAGCAGCAGAGTTGAGTAGCAGCAGAATGAGGAGCAGCAGAGGTGAGGAGCAGCAGAGGTGAGGAGCAGCAGAATGAGGTGCAGCAGAATGAGGCGCAACAGAATAAGGTGCAGCAGAATGAGGAGCCGCAGAGGTGAGGAGCAGCAGAATGAGGTGCAGCAGTATGAGGAGCAGCAGAGGTGAGTAGCAGCAGAATGAGGAGCAGCAGAATGAGGAGCAGCAGAATGAGGTGCAGCAGAGGTGAGGTGCAGCAGAGGTGAGGAGCAGCAGAGGTGAGGAGCAGCAGAATGAGGAGCAGCAGAATGAGGTGCAGCAGAGGTGAGGAGCAGCAGAGGTGAGGAGCAGCAGAATGAGGTGCAGCAGAATGAGGAGCAGCAGAGGTGAGTAGTAGCATAACGAGGAGCAGCAGAATGAGGAGCAGCAGAATGAGGTGCAGCAGAGGTGAGGTGCAGCAGAGGTGAGGAGCAGCAGAGGTGAGGAGCAGCAGAGGTGAGGAGCAGCAGAATGAGGTGCAGCAGAAAGAGGAGCAGCAGAGTTGAGTAGCAGCAGAGGTGAGGAGCAGCAGAATGAGGTGCAGCAGAATGAGGTGCAGCAGAGGTGAGCTGCAGAATGAGGTGCAGCAGAGGTGAGCAGCAGAATGAGGTGCAGCAGAATGAGGTGCAGCAGAACGAGGAGCAGCAGAATGAGGTACAGCAGAATGAGGAGCAGCAGAGGTGAGGAGCAGCAGAGGTGAGGAGCAGCAGAATGAGGTGCAGCAGAATGAGGCGCAACAGAATAAGGTGCAGCAGAATGAGGAGCAGCAGAATGAGGTGCAGCAGAATGAGGAGCAGCAGAGGTGAGGAGCAGCAGAATGAGGTGCAGCAGAGGTGAAATGTAGCAGAGGTGAGGAGTAGCAGAGGTGAGGAGCAGCAGAATGAGGTGCAGCAGAGGTGAGATGCAGCAGAGGTGAGGAGCAGCAGAGGTGAGTAGCAGCAGAATGAGGTGCAGCAGAATGAGGAGCAGCAGAGGTGAGTAGCAGCAGAGGTGAGGAGCAGCAGAATGAAGGGCAGCAGAATGAGGAGCAGCAGAATGAGGTGCAGCAGAATGAGGTGCAGCAGAGGTGAGCTGCAGAATGAGGTGCAGCAGAGGTGAGCAGCAGAATGAGGCGCAACAGAATAAGGTGCAGCAGAATGAGGTGCAGCAGAATGAGGAGCAGCAGAATGAGGTGCAGCAGAATGAGGAGCAGCAGAGGTGAGGAGCAGCAGAATGAGGTGCAGCAGAATGAGGAGCAGCAGAGGTGAGTAGCAGCAGAATGAGGAGCAGCAGAATGAGGAGCAGCAGAATGAGGTGCAGCAGAGGTGAGGTGCAGCAGAGGTGAGGAGCAGCAGAGGTGAGGAGCAGCAGAATGAGGAGCAGCAGAATGAGGTGCAGCAGAGGTGAGGAGCAGCAGAGGTGAGGAGCAGCAGAATGAGGTGCAGCAGAATGAGGAGCAGCAGAGGTGAGTAGTAGCATAACGAGGAGCAGCAGAATGAGGAGCAGCAGAATGAGGTGCAGCAGACGGTGAGGTGCAGCAGAGGTGAGGAGCAGCAGAGGTGAGGAGCAGCAGAATGAGGAGCAGCAGAATGAGGTGCAGCAGAGGTGAGGAGCAGCAGAGGTGAGGTGCAGCAGAGGTGAGGAGCAGCAGAGGTGAGGAGCAGCAGAGGTGAGGAGCAGCAGAATGAGGTGCAGCAGAGGTGAGTAGCAGCAGAATGAGGTGCAGCAGAATGAGGAGCAGCAGAATGAGGTGCAGCAGAGGTGAAATGTAGCAGAGGTGAGGAGTAGCAGAGGTGAGGAGCAGCAGAATGAGGTGCAGCAGAGGTGAGATGCAGCAGAGGTGAGGAGCAGCAGAGGTGAGTAGCAGCAGAATGAGGTGCAGCAGAATGAGGTGCAGCAGAATGAGGAGCAGCAGAGGTGAGTAGAAGCAGAGGTGAGGAGCAGCAGAGGTGAGGTGCAGCAGAGGTGAGGAGCAGCAGAATGAGGAGCAGCAGAGGTGAGTAGCAGCAGAGGTGAGGAGCAGCAGAATGAGGTGCAGCAGAATGAGGTGCAGCAGAAAGAGGAGCAGCAGAGGTGAGTAGCAGCAGAGGTGAGGAGCAGCAGAATGAGGTGCAGCAGAATGAGGTGCAGCAGTGGTGAGCTGCAGAATGAGGTGCAGCAGAGGTGAGCAGCAGAATGAGGTGCAGCAGAATGATGAGCAGCAGAATGAGGATCAGCAGAATGAGGTGCAGCAGAATGAGGAGCAGCAGAGGTGGGTAGCAGCAGAATGAGGAGCAGCAGAGGTGAGGAGCAGCAGAATGAGGTGCAGCAGAATGAGGCACAACAGAATAAGGTGCAGCAGAATGAGGAGCAGCAGAATGAGGAGAAGCAGAATGAGGTGCCGCAGAATGAGGAGCAGCAGAGGTGAGGAGCAGCAGAATGAGGAGCAGCAGAGGTGAGTAGCAGCAGAATGAGGTGCAGCAGAGGTGAGGTGCAGCAGAGGTGAGGAGCAGCAGAGGTGAGTAGCAGCAGAATGTGGTGCAGCAGAGGTGAGTAGCAGCAGAATGAGGTGCAGCAGAATGAGTAGCAGCAGAATGAGGTGCAGCAGAGGTGAGATGCAGCAGAGGTGAGGAGCAGCAGAGGTGAGTAGCAGCAGAATGTGGTGCAGCAGAGGTGAGATGCAGCAGAGGTGAGGAGCAGCAGAATGAGGTGCAGCAGAATGAGGTGCAGCAGAGTGAGGAGCAGCAGAGGTGAATAGCAGCATAGGTGAGGAGCAGCAGAAAGAGGTGCAGCAGAATGAGGTGCAGCAGAGGTGAGATGCAGCAGAGGTGAGGAGCAGCAGAATGAGGTGCAGCACAATGAGGAGCAGCAGAGGTGTGGTGCAGCAGAGGTGAGGAGCAGCAGAATGAGGTGCAGCAGAATGAGGAGCAGCAGAGGTGAGTAGCAGCAGAGGTAAGGAGCAGCAGAATGAGGTGCAGCAGAATAATGAGGAGCAGCAGAATGAGGTGCAGCAGAATGAGGAGCAGCAGAGGTGAGTAGCAGCAGAGGTGAGGAGCACCAGAATGAGGTGCAGCAGAGGTGAGCACAAAATGAGGTGCAGCAGAGGTGAGCAGCAGAATGAGGTGCAGCAGAGGTGAGCAGCAGAATGAGGTGCAGCAGAGTTGAGCAGCAGAATGAGGAGCAGCTGAATGAGGAGCAGCAGAGGTGAGTAGCAGCAGAGGTGAGGAGCAGCTGAGGTGAGGAGCAGCAGAATGAGGTGCAGCAGAATGAGGTGCAGCAGAATGAGGAGCAGCAGAATGAGGTGCAGCAGAGGTGAGATGCAGCAGAGGTGAGGAGCAGCAGAGGTGAGGAGCAGCAGAATGAGGTGCAGCAGAATGAGGAGCAGCAGAGGTGAGGAGCAGCAGAGGTGAGGAGCAGCAGAATGAGGTGCAGCAGAATGAGGTGCAGCAGAATGAGGAGCAGCAGAGGTGAGATGCAGCAGAGGTGAGGAGCAGCAGAGGTGAGGTGCAGCAGAGGTGAGGAGCAGCAGAATGAGGAGCAGGAGAGGTGAGGAGCAGCAGAGGTGAGGAGCAGCAGAATGAGGTGCAGCAGAATGAGGTGCAGCAGAATGAGGAGCAGCAGAGGTGAGTAGCAGCAGAGGTGAGGAGCAGCAGAATGAGGTGCAGCAGAATGAGATGCAGCAGAGGTGAGCAGCAGAATGAGGTGCAGCAGAGGTGAGGAGCAGCAGAATGAGGAGCTGCAGAATGAGGTGCAGCAGCGGTGAGCAGCAGAATGAGGAGCAGCTGAATGAGGAGCAGCAGAGGTGAGTAGCAGCAGAGGTGAGGAGCAGCAGAGGTGAGGAGCAGCAGAATGAGGTGCAGCAGAATGAGGTGCAGCAGAATGAGGAGCAGCAGAATGAGGTGCAGCAGAATGAGGTGCAGCAGAATGAGGAGCAGCAGAATGAGGAGCAGCAGAATGAGGTGCAGCAGAGGTGAGATGCAGCAGAGGTGAGGAGCAGCAGAATGAGGTGCAGCAGAATGAGGAGCAGCAGAGGTGAGGAGCAGCAGAGGTGAGGAGCAGCAGAATGAGGTGCAGCAGAATGAGGTGCAGCAGAATGAGGAGCAGCAGAGTTGAGTAGCAGCAGAGGTGAGGAGCAGCAGAATGAGGTGCAGCAGAATGAGGTGCAGCAGAGGTGAGCAACAGAATGAGGCGCAGCAGAGATGAGCAGCAGAATGAGGTGCAGCAGAATGAGGTGCAGCAGAGGTGAGCAGCAGAGTGAGGTGCAGCAGAGGTGAGCAGCAGAATGAGGTGCAGCAGAGGTGAGGAGCAGCAGAATGAGGAGCAGCAGAGGTGAGTAGCAGCAGAGGTGAGGAGCAGCAGAATGAGGTGCAGCAGAATGAGGTGCAGCAGAATGAGGAGCAGCAGAATGAGGTGCAGCAGAATGAGGAGCAGCAGAATGAGGAGCAGCAGAGCTGAGTAGCAGCAGAATGAGGAGCAGCAGAATGAGGAGCAGCAGAGGTGAGGAGCAGCAGAATGAGGAGCTGCAGAATGAGGTGCAGCAGAGGTGAGCAGCAGAATGAGGAGCAGCTGAATGAGGAGCAGCAGAGGTGAGTAGCAGCAGAGGTGAGGAGCAGCAGAGGTGAGGAGCAGCAGAATGAGGTGCAGCAGAATGAGGTGCAGCAGAATGAGGAGCAGCAGAATGAGGAGCAGCAGAGGTGAGTAGCAGCAGAGGTGAGGAGCAGCAGAATGAGGTGCAGCAGAATGAGGTGCAGCAGAGGTGAGCAGCAGAATGAGGCGCAGCAGAGATGAGCAGCAGAATGAGGTGCAGCAGAATGAGGTGCAGCAGAGGTGAGCAGCAGAGTGAGGTGCAGCAGAGGTGAGCAGCAGAATGAGGTGCAGCAGAGGTGAGGAGCAGCAGAATGAGGAGCTGCAGAATGAGGTGCAGCAGAGGTGAGCAGCAGAATGAGGTGCAGCAGAGGTGAGGAGCAGCAGAATGAGGAGCAGCAGAGGTGAGGAGCAGCAGAATGAGGAGCAGCAGAATGAGGTGCAGCAGAATGAGGAGCAGCAGAATGAGGAGCAGCAGAGGTGAGTAGCAGCAGAATGAGGAGCAGCAGAATGAGGAGCAGCAGAATGAGGAGCAGCAGAATGAGGTGCAGCAGAGGTGAGGTGCAGCAGAGGTGAGGAGCAGCAGAATGAGGAGCAGCAGAATGAGGTGCAGCAGAGGTGAGATGCAGCAGAGGTGAGGAGCAGCAGAGGTGAGGAGCAGCAGAATGAGGAGCAGCAGAATGAGGAGCAGTAGAGGTGAGGAGCAGCAGAGGTGTGGTGCAGCAGAGGTGAGGAGCAGCAGAATGAGGTGCAGCAGAATGAGGAGCAGCAGAGATGAGTAGCAGCAGAGGTGAGGAGCAGCAGAATGAGGTGCAGCAGAATAATGAGGAGCAGCAGAATGAGGTGCAGCAGAATGAGGAGCAGCAGAATGAGGAGCAGCAGAATGAGGAGCAGCAGAATGAGGAGCAGCAGAATGAGGTGCAGCAGAATGAGGAGCAGCAGAGGAGCAGCAGAATGAGAAGCAGCAGAATGAGGAGCAGCAGAATGAGGAGCAGCAGAAAGAGGTTCAGCAGAATGAGGAGCAGCAGAATGAGGAGCAGCAGAATGAGGTGCAGCAGAATGAGGAGCAGCAGAGGTGAGTAGCAGCAGAATGAGGAGCAGCAGAGGTGAGGAGCAGCAGAATGAGGTGCAGCAGAATGAGGCACAACAGAATAAGGTGCAGCAGAATGAGGAGCAGCAGAATGAGGAGAAGCAGAATGAGGTGCCGCAGAATGAGGAGCAGCAGAGGTGAGGAGCAGCAGAATGAGGTGCAGCAGAATGAGGAGCAGCAGAGGTGAGTAGCAGCAGAATGAGGTGCAGCAGAGGTGAGGTGTAGCAGAGGTGAGGAGCAGCAGAGGTGAGTAGCAGCAGAATGTGGTGCAGCAGAGGTGAGTAGCAGCAGAATGAGGTGCAGCAGAATGAGGAGCAGCAGAATGAGGTGCAGCAGAGGTGAGATGCAGCAGAGGTGAGGAGCAGCAGAGGTGAGTAGCAGCAGAATGTGGTGCAGCAGAGGTGAGATGCAGCAGAGGTGAGGAGCAGCAGAATGAGGTGCAGCAGAATGAGGTGCAGCAGAGTGAGGAGCAGCAGAGGTGAATAGCAGCATAGGTGAGGAGCAGCAGAAAGAGGTGCAGCAGAATGAGGTGCAGCAGAGGTGAGATGCAGCAGAGGTGAGGAGCAGCAGAATGAGGTGCAGCAGAATGAGGAGCAGCAGAGGTGTGGTGCAGCAGAGGTGAGGAGCAGCAGAATGAGGTGCAGCAGAATGAGGAGCAGCAGAGGTGAGTAGCAGCAGAATGAGGTGCAGCAGAATAATGAGGAGCAGCAGAATGAGGTGCAGCAGAATGAGGAGCAGCAGAGGTGAGTAGCAGCAGAGGTGAGGAGCACCAGAATGAGGTGCAGCAGAGGTGAGCACAAAATGAGGTGCAGCAGAGGTGAGCAGCAGAATGAGGTGCAGCAGAGGTGAGGAGTAGCAGAATGAGGTGCAGCAGAATGAGGTGCAGCAGAATGAGGTGCAGCAGAGGTGAGCACAGAATGAGGTGCAGCAGAGGTGAGCAGCAGAATGAGGTGCAGCAGAGGTGAGGAGTAGCAGAATGAGGTGCAGCAGAATGAGGTGCAGCAGAATGAGGTGCAGCAGAGGTGAGCACAGAATGAGGTGCAGCAGAGGTGAGGAGCAGCAGAATGAGGTGCAGCAGAGGTGAGGAGCAGCAGGGGTGAGGAGCAGCAGAATGAGGAGCAGCAGAATGAGGAGCAGCAGAATGAGGTGCAGCAGAGGTGAGTAGCAGCAGAGGTGAGGAGCAGCAGAATGAGAAGCAGCAGAATGAGAAGCAGCAGAATGAGGAGCAGCAGAATGAGGAGCAGTAGAGGTGAGGAGCAGCAGAGATGAGGTGCAGCAGAGGTGAGGAGCAGCAGAATGAGGTGCAGCAGAATGAGGAGCAGCAGAGGTGAGGAGCAGCAGAGGTGAGGAGCAGCAGAATGGGGTGCAGCAGAATGAGGTGCAGGAGAATGAGGAGCAGCAGAGGTGAGTAGCAGCAGAGGTGAGGAGCACCAGAATGAGGTGCAGCAGAGGTGAGCACAAAATGAGGTGCAGCAGAGGTGAGCAGCAGAATGAGGTGCAGCAGAGGTGAGCAGCAGAATGAGGTGCAGCAGAATGAGGAGCAGCAGTTGTGAGTAGCAGCAGAGGTGAGGAGTAGCAGAATGAGGTGCAGCAGAATGAGGTGCAGCAGAATGAGGAGCAGCAGAGGTGAGTAGAAGCAGAGGTGAGGAGCAGCAGAGGTGAGGTGCAGCAGAGGTGAGGAGCAGCAGAATGAGGAGCAGGAGAGGTGAGGAGCAGCAGAGGTGAGGAGCAGCAGAATGAGGTGCAGCAGAATGAGGTGCAGCAGAATGAGGAGCAGCAGAGGTGAGTAGCAGCAAAGGTGAGGAGCAGCAGAATGAGGTGCAGCAGAATGAGGTGCAGCAGAGGTGAGCAGCAGAATGAGGCGCAACAGAGATGAGCAGCAGAATGAGGTGCAGCAGAATGAGGTGCAGCAGAGGTGAGCAGCAGAATGAGGTGCAGCAGAGGTGAGGAGCAGCAGAATGAGGAGCTGCAGAATGAGGTGCAGCAGAGGTGAGCAGCAGAATGAGGTGCAGCAGAGGTGAGGAGCAGCAGAATGAGGAGCAGCAGAGGTGAGTAGCAGCAGAGGTGAGGAGCAGCAGAATGAGGTGCAGCAGAATGAGGTGCAGCAGAATGAGGAGCAGCAGAATGAGGTGCAGCAGAGGTGAGTAGCAGCAGAATGAGGTGCAGCAGAATGAGGAGCAGCAGAATGAGGTGCAGCAGAGGTGAGATGCAGCAGAGGTGAGGAGCAGCAGAGGTGAGGAGCAGCAGAATGAGGTGCAGCAGATGAGGAGCAGCAGAGGTGAGGAGCAGCAGAGGTGAGGAGCAGCAGAATGAGGTGCAGCAGAATGAGGTGCAGCAGAATGAGGAGCAGCAGAGGTGAGTAGCAGCAGAGGTGAGGAGCAGCAGAATGAGGTGCAGCAGAATGAGGAGCAGCAGAATGAGGTGCAGCAGAGGTGAGATGCAGCAGAGGTGAGGAGCAGCAGAGGTGAGGAGCAGCAGAATGAGGTGCAGCAGAATGAGGAGCAGCAGAGGTGAGGAGCAGCAGAGGTGAGGAGCAGCAGAATGAGGTGCAGCAGAATGAGGTGCAGCAGAATGAGGAGCAGCAGAGGTGAGTAGCAGCAGAGGTGAGGAGCAGCAGAATGAGGTGCAGCAGAATGAGGTGCAGCAGAGGTGAGCAGCAGAATGAGGCGCAGCAGAGATGAGCAGCAGAATGAGGTGCAGCAGAATGAGGTGCAGCAGAGGTGAGCAGCAGAGTGAGGTGCAGCAGAGGTGAGCAGCAGAATGAGGTGCAGCAGAGGTGAGGAGCAGCAGAATGAGGAGCTGCAGAATGAGGTGCAGCAGAGGTGAGCAGCAGAATGAGGTGCAGCAGAGGTGAGGAGCAGCAGAATGAGGAGCAGCAGAGGTGAGGAGCAGCAGAGGTGAGGAGCAGCAGAATGAGGTGCAGCAGAATGAGGTGCAGCAGAATGAGGAGCAGAAGAATGAGGTGCAGCAGAGGTGAGTAGCAGCAGAATGAGGTGCAGCAGAATGAGGAGCAGCAGAATGAGGTGCAGCAGAGGTGAGATGCAGCAGAGGTGAGGAGCAGCAGAGGTGAGGAGCAGCAGAATGAGGTGCAGCAGAATGAGGAGCAGCAGAGGTGAGGAGCAGCAGAATGAGGTGCAGCAGAATGAGGAGCAGCAGAATGAGGTGCAGCAGAGGTGAGATGCAGCAGAGGTGAGGAGCAGCAGAGGTGAGGAGCAGCAGAATGAGGTGCAGCAGAATGAGGAGCAGCAGAGGTGAGGAGCAGCAGAGGTGAGGAGCAGCAGAATGAGGTGCAGCAGAATGAGGAGCAGCAGAGGTGAGTAGCAGCAGAGGTGAGGAGCAGCAGAATGAGGTGCAGCAGAATGAGGTACAGCAGAGGTGAGCAGCAGAATGAGGTGCAGCAGAGATGAGCAGCAGAATGAGGTGCAGCAGAATGAGGTGCAGCAGAGGTGAGCAGCAGAGTGAGGTGCAGCAGAGGTGAGCAGCAAAATGAGGTGCAGCAGAGGTGAGGAGCAGAATGAGGCGCAGCAGAGATGAGCAGCAGAATGAGGTGCAGCAGAATGAGGAGCAGCAGAATGAGGTGCAGCAGAGGTGAGATGCAGCAGAGGTGAGGAGCAGCAGAGGTGAGGAGCAGCAGAATGAGGTGCAGCAGAATGAGGAGCAGCAGAGGTGAGGAGCAGCAGAGGTGAGGAGCAGCAGAATGAGGTGCAGCAGAATGAGGTGCAGCAGAATGAGGAGCAGCAGAGGTGAGTAGCAGCAGAGGTGAGGAGCAGCAGAATGAGGTGCAGCAGAATGAGGTGCAGCAGAGGTGAGCAGCAGAATGAGGCGCAGCAGAGATGAGCAGCAGAATGAGGTGCAGCAGAATGAGGTGCAGCAGAGGTGAGCAGCAGAGTGAGGTGCAGCAGAGGTGAGCAGCAGAATGAGGTGCAGCAGAGGTGAGGAGCAGCAGAATGAGGAGCTGCAGAATGAGGTGCAGCAGAGGTGAGCAGCAGAATGAGGTGCAGCAGAGGTGAGGAGCAGCAGAATGAGGAGCAGCAGAGGTGAGGAGCAGCAGAGGTGAGGAGCAGCAGAATGAGGTGCAGCAGAATGAGGTGCAGCAGAATGAGGAGCAGAAGAATGAGGTGCAGCAGAGGTGAGTAGCAGCAGAATGAGGTGCAGCAGAATGAGGAGCAGCAGAATGAGGTGCAGCAGAGGTGAGATGCAGCAGAGGTGAGG
This sequence comes from Taudactylus pleione, assembly GCA_031769625.1. Lineage (NCBI taxonomy): Eukaryota > Metazoa > Chordata > Amphibia > Anura > Myobatrachidae > Taudactylus > Taudactylus pleione. The sequence goes on from JAUIMM010002038.1 coordinate 98,393, forward strand.
AGCAGCAGAGGTGAGGAGCAGCAGAATGAGGTGCAGCAGAATGAGGAGCAGCAGAGGTGAGGAGCAGCAGAGGTGAGGAGCAGCAGAATGAGGTGCAGCAGAATGAGGTGCAGCAGAATGAGGAGCAGCAGAGGTGAGTAGCAGCAGAGGTGAGGAGAAGCAGAATGAGGTGCAGCAGAATGAGGTGCAGCAGAGGTGAGCAGCAGAATGAGGCACAGCAGAGATGAGCAGCAGAATGAGGAGCAGCAGAGGTGAGATGCAGCAGAGGTGAGGAGCAGCAGAATGAGGTGCAGCAGAATGAGGAGCAGCAGAGGTGTGGTGCAGCAGAGGTGAGGAGCAGCAGAATGAGGTGCAGCAGAATGAGGAGCAGCAGAGGTGAGTAGCAGCAGAGGTGAGGAGCAGCAGAATGAGGTGCAGCAGAATAATGAGGAGCAACAGAATGAGGTGCAGCAGAATGAGGAGCAGCAGAGGTGAGTAGCAGCAGAGGTGAGGAGCACCAGAATGAGGTGCAGCAGAGGTGAGCACAAAATGAGGTGCAGCAGAGGTGAGCAGCAGAATGAGGTGCAGCAGAGGTGAGGAGTAGCAGAATGAGGTGCAGCAGAATGAGGTGCAGCAGAATGAGGTGCAGCAGAGGTGAGCACAGAATGAGGTGCAGCAGAGGTGAGCAGCAGAATGAGGTGCAGCAGAGGTGAGGACCAGAAGGGGTGAGGAGCAGCAGAATGAGGAGCAGCAGAATGAGGAGCAGCAGAATGAGGTGCAGCAGAGGTGAGTAGCAGCAGAGGTGAGGAGCAGCAGAATGAGAAGCAGCAGAATGAGGAGCAGCAGAATGAGGAGCAGTAGAGGTGAGGAGTAGCAGAATGAGGTGCAGCAGAATGAGGTGCAGCAGAATGAGGTGCAGCAGAGGTGAGCAGCAGAATGAGGCGCAGCAGAGATGAGCAGCAGAATGAGGAGCAGCAGAATGAGGAGCAGTAGAGGTGAGGAGCAGCAGAGATGAGGTGCAGCAGAGGTGAGGAGCAGCAGAATGAGGTGCAGCAGAATGAGGAGCAGCAGAGGTGAGTAGCAGCAGAGGTGAGGAGCAGCAGAATGAGGTGCAGCAGAATGAGGTACAGCAGAGGTGAGCAGCAGAATGAGGTGCAGCAGAGATGAGCAGCAGAATGAGGTGCAGCAGAATGAGGTGCAGCAGAGGTGAGCAGCAGAGTGAGGTGCAGCAGAGGTGAGCAGCAAAATGAGGTGCAGCAGAGGTGAGGAGCAGCAGAATGAGGAGCTGCAGAATGAGGAGCAGCAGAATGAGGAGCTGCAGAGGTGAGATGCAGCAGAGGTGAGGAGCAGCAGAGGTGAGGAGCAGCAGAATGAGGTGCAGCAGAATGAGGAGCAGCAGAGGTGAGGAGCAGCAGAGGTGAGGAGCAGCAGAATGAGGTGCAGCAGATTGAGGTGCAGCAGAATGAGGAGCAGCAGAGGTGAGTAGCAGCAGAGGTGAGGAGCAGCAGAATGAGGTGCAGCAGAATGAGGTGCAGCAGAGGTGAGCAGCAGAATGAGGCGCAGCAGAGATGAGCAGCAGAATGAGGTGCAGCAGAATGAGGTGCAGCAGAGGTGAGCAGCAGAGTGAGGTGCAGCAGAGGTGAGCAGCAGAATGAGGTGCAGCAGAGGTGAGGAGCAGCAGAATGAGGAGCTGCAGAATGAGGTGCAGCAGAGGTGAGCAGCAGAATGAGGTGCAGCAGAGGTGAGGAGCAGCAGAATGAGGAGCAGCAGAGGTGAGGAGCAGCAGAGGTGAGGAGCAGCAGAATGAGGTGCAGCAGAATGAGGTGCAGCAGAATGAGGAGCAGCAGAGGTGAGTAGCAGCAGAGGTGAGGAGCAGCAGAATGAGGTGCAGCAGAATGAGGTGCAGCAGAGGTGAGCAGCAGAATGAGGCGCAGCAGAGATGAGCAGCAGAATGAGGAGCAGCAGAATGAGGAGCAGTAGAGGTGAGGAGCAGCAGAGATGAGGTGCAGCAGAGGTGAGGAGCAGCAGAATGAGGTGCAGCAGAATGAGGAGCAGCAGAGGTGAGTAGCAGCAGAGGTGAGGAGCAGCAGAATGAGGTGCAGCAGAATGAGGTGCAGGAGAATGAGGAGCAGCAGAGGTGAGTAGCAGCAGAGGTGAGGAGCACCAGAATGAGGTGCAGCAGAGGTGAGCACAAAATGAGGTGCAGCAGAGGTGAGCAGCAGAATGAGGTGCAGCAGAGGTGAGCAGCAGAATGAGGTGCAGCAGAATGAGGAGCAGCAGTTGTGAGTAGCAGCAGAGGTGAGGAGTAGCAGAATGAGGTGCAGCAGAATGAGGTGCAGCAGAATGAGGAGCAGCAGAGGTGAGTAGAAGCAGAGGTGAGGAGCAGCAGAGGTGAGGTGCAGCAGAGGTGAGGAGCAGCAGAATGAGGAGCAGGAGAGGTGAGGAGCAGCAGAGGTGAGGAGCAGCAGAATGAGGTGCAGCAGAATGAGGTGCAGCAGAATGAGGAGCAGCAGAGGTGAGTAGCAGCAGAGGTGAGGAGCAGCAGAATGAGGTGCAGCAGAATGAGTTGCAGCAGAGGTGAGCAGCAGAATGAGGCGCAGCAGAGATGAGCAGCAGAATGAGGTGCAGCAGAATGAGGTGCAGCAGAGGTGAGCAGCAGAGTGAGGTGCAGCAGAGGTGAGCAGCAGAATGAGGTGCAGCAGAGGTGAGGAGCAGCAGAATGAGGAGCTGCAGAATGAGGTGCAGCAGAGGTGAGCAGCAGAATGAGGTGCAGCAGAGGTGAGGAGCAGCAGAATGAGGAGCAGCAGAGGTGAGTAGCAGCAGAGGTGAGGAGCAGCAGAATGAGGTGCAGCAGAATGAGGTGCAGCAGAATGAGGAGCAGCAGAATGAGGAGCAGCAGAGGTGAGTAGCAGCAGAATGAGGTGCAGCAGAATGAGGAGCAGCAGAGGTGAGGAGCAGCAGAGGTGAGGAGCAGCAGAATGAGGTGCAGCAGAATGAGGTGCAGCAGAATGAGGAGCAGCAGAGGTGAGTAGCAGCAGAGGTGAGGAGCAGCAGAATGAGGTGCAGCAGAATGAGCTGCAGCAGAGGTGAGCAGCAGAATGAGGCGCAGCAGAGATGAGCAGCAGAATGAGGTGCTGCAGAATGAGGTGCAGCAGAGGTGAGCAGCAGAGTGAGGTGCAGCAGAGGTGAGCAGCAGAATGAGGTGCAGCAGAGGTGAGGAGCAGCAGAATGAGGAGCTGCAGAATGAGGTGCAGCAGAGGTGAGGAGCAGCAGAATGAGGTGCAGCAGAGGTTAGGAGCAGCAGAATGAGGAGCAGCAGAGGTGAGTAGCAGCAGAGGTGAGGAGCAGCAGAATGAGGTGCAGCAGAATGAGGTGCAGCAGAATGAGGAGCAGAAGAATGAGTTGCAGCAGAGGTGAGTAGCAGCAGAATGAGGTGCAGCAGAATGAGGAGCAGCAGAATGAGGTGCAGCAGAGGTGAGATGCAGCAGAGGTGAGGAGCAGCAGAGGTGAGGAGCAGCAGAATGAGGTGCAGCAGAATGAGGAGCAGCAGAGGTGAGGAGCAGCAGAGGTGAGGAGCAGCAGAATGAGGTGCAGCAGAATGAGGTGCAGCAGAATGAGGAGCAGCAGAGGTGAGTAGCAGCAGAGGTGAGGAGCAGCAGAATGAGGTGCAGCAGAATGAGGTGCAGCAGAGGTGAGCAGCAGAATGAGGCGCAGCAGAGGTGAGCAGCAGAATGAGGTGCAGCAGAATGAGGTGCAGCAGAGGTGAGCAGCAGAATGAGGTGCAGCAGAGGTGAGCAGCAGAATGAGGTGCAGCAGAGGTGAGGAGCAGCAGAATGAGGAGCTGCAGAATGAGGTGCAGCAGAGGTGAGGAGCAGCAGAATGAGGAGCAGCAGAAGTGAGGAGCAGCAGAGGTGAGCAGCAGAATGAGGTGCAGCAGAGGTGAGGAGCAGCAGAATGAAGTGCAGCAGAATGAGGAGCAGCAGAGGTGAGTAGCAGCAGAATGAGGAGCAGCAGAATGAGGAGCAGCAGAATGAGGTGCAGCAGAGGTGAGGAGCAGCAGAGGTGAGGTGCAGCAGAGGTGAGGAGCAGCAGATGTGAGGAGCAGCAGAGGTGAGGAGCAGCAGAATGAGGTGCAGCAGAGGGGAGATGCAGCAGAGGTGAGGAGCAGCAGAGGTGAGGAGCAGCAGAATGAGGTGCAGCAGAATGAGGAGCAGCAGAATGAGGAGCAGTAGAGGTGAGGAGCAGCAGAGGAGAGGTGCAGCAGAGGTGAGGAGCAGCAGAATGAGGTGCAGCAGAATGAGGAGCAGCAGAGGTGAGTAGCAGCAGAGGTGAGGAGCAGCAGAATGAGGTGCAGCGGAATAATGAGGAGCAGCAGAATGAGGTGCAGCAGAATGAGGAGCAGCAGAGGTGAGTAGCAGCATAGGTGCGGTGCAGCAGAATGAGGTGCAGCAGAATGAGGTGCAGGAGAATAATGAGGAGCAGCAGAATGAGGTGCAGCAGAATGAGGAGCAGCAGAGGTGAGTAGCAGCAGAGGTGAGGAGCAGCAGAATGAGGTGCAGCAGAATGAGGAGCAGCAGAGGTGAGTAGCAGCAGAGGTGAGGAGCAGCAGAATGAGGTGCAGCAGAATAATGAGGAGCAGCAAAATGAGGTGCAGCAGAATGAGGAGCAGTAGAGGTGAGGAGCAGCAGAGGTGAGGTGCAGCAGAGGTGAGGAGCAGCAGAATGAGGTGCAGCAGAATGAGGAGCAGAAGAGGTGAGTAGCAGCAGAGGTGAGGAGCAGCAGAATGAGGTGCAGCAGAATGAGGAGCAGCAGAGGTGAGTAGCAGCAGAATGAGGTGCAGCAGAATGAGGAGCAGTAGAGGTGAGGAGCAGCAGAGGAGAGGTGCAGCAGAGGTGAGGAGCAGCAGAATGAGGTGCAGCAGAATGAGGAGCAGCAGAGGTGAGTAGCAGCAGAGGTGAGGAGCAGCAGAATGAGGTGCAGCGGAATAATGAGGAGCAGCAGAATGAGGTGCAGCAGAATGAGGAGCAGCAGAGGTGAGTAGCAGCATAGGTGCGGTGCAGCAGAATGAGGTGCAGCAGAATAATGAGGAGCAGCAAAATGAGGTGCAGCAGAATGAGGAGCAGTAGAGGTGAGGAGCAGCAGAGGTGAGGTGCAGCAGAGGTGAGGAGCAGCAGAATGAGGTGCAGCAGAATGAGGAGCAGCAGAGGTGAGTAGCAGCAGAGGTGAGGAGCAGCAGAATGAGGTGCAGCAGAATGAGGAGCAGCAGAGGTGAGTAGCAGCAGAGGTGAGGAGCAGCAGAATGAGGTGCAGCAGAATAATGAGGAGCAGCAGAATGAGGTGCAGCAAAATGAGGAGCAGCAGAGGTGAGTAGCAGCAGAGGTGAGGAGCAGCAGAATGAGGTGCAGCAGAATGAGGAGCAGCAGAGGTGAGTAGCAGCAGAATGAGGCGCAGCAGAGGTGAGCAGCAGAATGAGGTGCAGCAGAATGAGGTGCAGCAGAGGTGAGCAGCAGAATGAGGTGCAGCAGAGGTGAGTAGCAGAATGAGGTGCAGCAGAGGTGAGGAGCAGCAGAATGAGGAGCAGCAGATGTGAGGAGCAACAGAGGTGAGCAGCAGAATGAGGTGCAGCAGAGGTGAGGAGCAGCAGAATGAGGTGCAGCAGAATGAGGAGCAGCAGAGGTGAGGAGCAGCAGAATGAGGAGCAGCAGAATGAGGAGCAGCAGAATGAGGTGCAGCAGAGGTGAGGAGCAGCAGAGGTGAGGTGCAGCAGAGGTGAGGAGCAGCAGATGTGAAGAGCAGCAGAGGTGAGGAGCAGCAGAATGAGGTGCAGCAGAGGTGAGATGCAGCAGAGGTGAGGAGCAGCAGAGGTGAGGAGCAGCAGAATGAGGTGCAGCAGAATGAGGAGCAGCAGAATGAGGAGCAGTAGAGGTGAGGAGCAGCAGAGGTGAGGTGCAGCAGAGGTGAGGAGCAGCAGAATGAGGTGCAGCAGAATGAGGAGCAGCAGAATGAGGTGCATCAGAATGAGGTGCAGCAGAATGAGGAGCAGCAGAGGTGAGTAGCAGCAGAGGTGAGGAGCAGCAGAATGAGGTGCAGCAGAATGAGGTGCAGCAGAGGTGAGCAGCAGAATGAGGTGCAGCAGAGATGAGCAGCAGAATGAGGTGCAGCAGAATGAGGTGCAGCAGAGGTGAGCAGCAGAGTGAGGTGCAGCAGAGGTGAGCAGCAGAATGAGGTGCAGCAGAGGTGAGGAGCAGCAGAATGAGGAGCTGCAGAATGAGGTGCAGCAGAGGTGAGCAGCAGAATGAGGTGCAGCAGAATGAGGAGCAGCAGAATGAGGAGCAGCAGAGGTGAGTAGCAGCAGAGGTGAGGAGCAGCAGAATGAGGTGCAGCAGAATGAGGTGCAGCAGAATGAGGAGCAGCAGAGGTGAGTAGCAGCAGAGGTGAGGAGCAGCAGAATGAGGTGCAGCAGAATGAGGTGCAGCAGAATGAGGTGCAGCAGAGGTGAGGTGCAGCAGAGATGAGGTGCAGCAGAGGTGAGGAGCAGCAGAATGAGGAGCAGCAGAATGAGGTGCAGCAGAGGTGTGATGCAGCAGAGGTGAGGAGCAGCAGAATGAGGAGCAGCAGAATGAGGAGCAGTAGAGGTGAGGAGCAGCAGAGGTGTGGTGCAGCAGAGGTGAGGAGCAGCAGAATGAGGTGCAGCAGAATGAGGAGCAGCAGAGATGAGTAGCAGCAGAGGTGAGGAGCAGCAGAATGAGGTGCAGCAGAATAATGAGGAGCAGCAGAATGAGGTGCAGCAGAATGAGGAGCAGCAGAATGAGTAGCAGCAGAATGAGGAGCAGCAGAATGAGGAGCAGCAGAATGAGGTGCAGCAGAATGAGGAGCAGCAGAGGTGCAGCAGAATGAGAAGCAGCAGAATGAGGAGCAGCAGAATGAGGAGCAGCAGAGGTGAGGAGCAGCAGAATGAGGAGCAGCAGAATGAGGAGCAGCAGAATGAGGTGCAGCAGAGATGAGTAGCAGCAGAATGAGGTGCAGCAGAATGAGGTGCAACAGAATAAGGTGCAGCAGAATGAGGAGCAGCAGAATGAGGAGCAGCAGAATGAGGTGCAGCAGAATGAGGAGCAGCAGAAAGAGGTTCAGCAGAATGAGGAGCAGCAGAGGTGAGGAGCAGCAGAATGAGGAGCAGCAGAGGTGAGGAGCAGCAGAATGAGGTGCTGCAGAATGAGGCACAACAGAATAAGGTGCAGCAGAATGAGGAGCAGCAGAATGAGGAGAAGCAGAATGAGGTGCCGCAGAATGAGGAGCAGCAGAGTTGAGGAGCAGCAGAATGAGGTGCAGCAGAATGAGGAGCAGCAGAGGTGAGTAGCAGCAGAGGTGAGCACAAAATGAGGTTCAGCAGAGGTGAGCAGCAGAATGAGGTGCAGCAGAGGTGAGCAGCAGAATGAGGTGCAACAGAATGAGGAGCAGCAGTTGTGAGTAGCAGCAGAGGTGAGGAGTAGCAGAATGAGGTGCAGCAGAATGAGGTGCAGCAGAATGAGGAGCAGCAGAGGTGAGTAGAAGCAGAGGTGAGGAGCAGCAGAGGTGAGGTGCAGCAGAGGTGAGGAGCAGCAGAATGAGGAGCAGGAGAGGTGAGCAGCAGCAGAGGTGAGGAGCAGCAGAATGAGGTGCAGCAGAATGAGGTGCAGCAGAATGAGGAGCAGCAGAGGTGAGTAGCAGCAGAGGTGAGGAGCAGCAGAATGAGGTGCAGGAGAGGTGAGGAGCAGCAAAGGTGAGGAGCAGCAGAATGAGGTGCAGCAGAATGAGGTGCAGCAGAATGAGGAGCAGCAGAGGTGAGTAGCAGCAGAGGTTAGGAGCAGCAGAATGAGGTGCAGCAGAGGTGAGTAGCAGCAGAATGAGGTGCAGCAGAATGAGGAGCAGCAGAATGAGGTGCAGCAGAGGTGAGATGCAGCAGAGGTGAGTAGCAGCAGAGGTGAGGTGCAGCAGAATGAGGAGCAGCAGAATGAGGTGCAGCAGAGGTGAGATGCAGCAGAGGTGAGGAGCAGCAGAGGTGAGGAGCAGCAGAATGAGGTGCAGCAGAATGAGGAGCAGCAGAGTTGAGGAGCAGCAGAGGTGAGGAGCAGCAGAATGAGGTGCAGCAGAATGAGGTGCAGCAGAATGAGGAGCAGCAGAGGTGAGTAGCAGCAGAGGTGAGGAGCAGCAGAATGAGGTGCAGCAGAGGTGAGCAGCAGAATGAGGTGCAGCAGAGATGAGCAGCAGAATGAGGTGCAGCAGAATGAGGTGCAGCAGAGGTGAGCAGCAGAGTGAGGTGCAGCAGAGGTGAGCAGCAGAATGAGGTGCAGCAGAGGTGAGGAGCAGCAGAATGAGGAGCTGCAGAATGAGGTGCAGCAGAGGTGAGCAGCAGAATGAGGTGAGGAGCAGCAGAATGAGGTGCAGCAGAATGAGGTGCTGCAGAATGAGGAGCAGAAGAATGAGGTGCAGCAGAGGTGAGTAGCAGCAGAATGAGGTGCAGCAGAATGAGGAGCAGCAGAATGAGGAGCAGCAGAGGTGAGTAGCAGCAGAATGAGGAGCAGCAGAATGAGGAGCAGCAGAATGAGGAGCAGCAAAAGAGGTGCAGCAGAGGTGAGGTGCAGCAGAGGTGAGGAGCAGCAGAATGAGGAGCAGCAGAATGAGGTGCAGCAGAGGTGTGATGCAGCAGAGGTGAGGAGCAGCAGAATGAGGAGCAGCAGAATGAGGAGCAGTAGAGGTGAGGAGCAGCAGAGGTGTGGTGCAGCAGAGGTGAGGAGCAGCAGAATGAGGTGCAGCAGAATGAGGAGCAGCAGAGATGAGTAGCAGCAGAGGTGAGGAGCAGCAGAATGAGGTGCAGCAGAATAATGAGGAGCAGCAGAATGAGGTGCAGCAGAATGAGGAGCAGCAGAATGAGGAGCAGCAGAATGAGGAGCAGCAGAATGAGGAGCAGCAGAATGAGGTGCAGCAGAATGAGGAGCAGCAGAGGTGCAGCAGAATGAGAAGCAGCAGAATGAGGAGCAGCAGAATGAGGAGCAGCAGAGGTGAGGAGCAGCAGAATGAGGAGCAGCAGAATGAGGAGCAGTAGAGGTGAGGAGCAGCAGAGGTGTGGTGCAGCAGAGGTGAGGAGCAGCAGAATGAGGTGCAGCAGAATGAGGAGCAGCAGAGATGAGTAGCAGCAGAGGTGAGGAGCAGCAGAATGAGGAGCAGCAGAATGAGGTGCAGCAGAATGAGGAGCAGCAGAATGAGGTGCAGCAGAGGTGAGGTGCAGCAGAGGTGAGGTGCAGCAGAGGTGAGGAGCAGCAGAATGAGGAGCAGCAGAATGAGGTGCAGCAGAGGTGTGATGCAGCAGAGGTGAGGAGCAGCAGAACGAGGAGCAGCAGAATGAGGAGCAGTAGAGGTGAGGAGCAGCAGAGGTGTGGTGCAGCAGAGGTGAGGAGCAGCAGAATGAGGTGCAGCAGAATGAGGAGCAGCAGAGATGAGTAGCAGCAGAGGTGAGGAGCAGCAGAATGAGGTGCAGCAGAATAATGAGGAGCAGCAGAATGAGGTGCAGCAGAATGAGGAGCAGCAGAATGAGTAGCAGCAGAATGAGGAGCAGCAGAATGAGGAGCAGCAGAATGAGGTGCAGCAGAATGAGGAGCAGCAGAGGTGCAGCAGAATGAGAAGCAGCAGAATGAGGAGCAGCAGAATGAGGAGCAGCAGAGGTGAGGAGCAGCAGAATGAGGAGCAGCAGAATGAGGAGCAGCAGAATGAGGTGCAGCAGAGGTGAGTAGCAGCAGAATGAGGTGCAGCAGAATGAGGCGCAACAGAATAAGGTGCAGCAGAATGAGGAGCAGCAGAATGAGGAGCAGCAGAATGAGGTGCAGCAGAATGAGGAGCAGCAGAAAGAGGTTCAGCAGAATGAGGAGCAGCAGAGGTGAGGAGCAGCAGAATGAGGAGCAGCAGAGGTGAGGAGCAGCAGAATGAGGTGCTGCAGAATGAGGCACAACAGAATAAGGTGCAGCAGAATGAGGAGCAGCAGAATGAGGAGAAGCAGAATGAGGTGCCGCAGAATGAGGAGCAGCAGAGGTGAGTAGCAGCAGAATGAGGTGCAGCAGAATGAGGAGCAGCAGAGGTGAGTAGCAGCAGAGGTGAGCACAAAATGAGGTTCAGCAGAGGTGAGCAGCAGAATGAGGTGCAGCAGAGGTGAGCAGCAGAATGAGGTGCAACAGAATGAGGAGCAGCAGTTGTGAGTAGCAGCAGAGGTGAGGAGTAGCAGAATGAGGTGCAGCAGAATGAGGTGCAGCAGAATGAGGAGCAGCAGACGTGAGTAGAAGCAGAGGTGAGGAGCAGCAGAGGTGAGTAGCAGCAGAGGTGAGGAGCAGCAGAATGAGGTGCAGGAGAGGTGAGGAGCAGCAGAGGTGAGGAGCAGCAGAATGAGGTGCAGCAGAATGAGGTGCAGAATGAGGAGCAGCAGAGGTGAGTAGCAGCAGAGGTTAGGAGCAGCAGAATGAGGTGCAGCAGAGGTGAGTAGCAGCAGAATGAGGTGCAGCAGAATGAGGAGCAGCAGAATGAGGTGCAGCAGAGGTGAAATGCAGCAGAGGTGAGGAGCAGCAGAGGTAGGAGCAGCAGAATGAGGTGCAGCAGAATGAGGAGCAGCAGAGGTGAGGAGCAGCAGAGGTGAGGAGCAGCAGAATGAGGTGCAGCAGAATGAGGTGCAGCAGAATGAGGAGCAGCAGAGGTGAGTAGCAGCAGAGGTGAGGAGCAGCAGAATGAGGTGCAGCAGAATGAGGAGCAGCAGAGGTGAGGAGCAGCAGAGGTGAGGAGCAGCAGAATGAGGTACAGCAGAATGAGGAGCAGCAGAGGTGAGTAGCAGCAGAGGTGAGGAGCAGCAGAATGAGGTGCAGCAGAATGAGGAGCAGCAGAATGAGGTGCAGCAGAGGTGAGATGCAGCAGAGGTGAGGAGCAGCAGAGGTGAGGAGCAGCAGAATGAGGTGCAGCAGAATGAGTAGCAGCAGAGGTGAGGAGCAGCAGAGGTGAGGAGCAGCAGAATGAGGTGCAGCAGAATGAGGTGCAGCAGAATGAGGAGCAGCAGAGGTGAGTAGCAGCAGAGGTGAGGAGCAGCAGAATGAGGTGCAGCAGAGGTGAGCAGCAGAATGAGGCGCAGCAGAGATGAGCAGCAGAATGAGGTGCAGCAGAATGAGGTGCAGCAGAGGTGAGCAGCAGAGTGAGGTGCAGCAGAGGTGAGCAGCAGAATGAGGTGCAGCAGAGGTGAGGAGCAGCAGAATGAGGAGCTGCAGAATGAGGTGCAGCAGAGGTGAGCAGCAGAATGAGGTGAGGAGCAGCAGAATGAGGTGCAGCAGAATGAGGTGCAGCAGAATGAGGAGCAGAAGAATGAGGTGCAGCAGAGGTGAGTAGCAGCAGAATGAGGTGCAGCAGAATGAGGAGCAGCAGAATGAGGTGCAGCAGAGGTGAGATGCAGCAGAGGTGAGGAGCAGCAGAGGTGAGGAGCAGCAGAATGAGGTGCAGCAGAATGAGGAGCAGCAGAGGTGAGATGCAGCAGAGGTGAGGAGCAGCAGAGGTGAGGAGCAGCAGAATGAGGTGCAGCAGAATGAGGAGCAGCAGAGGTGAGGAGCAGCAGAGGTGAGGAGCAGCAGAATGAGGTGCAGCAGAATGAGGTGCAGCAGAATGAGGAGCAGCAGAGGTGAGTAGCAGCAGAGGTGAGGAGCAGCAGAATGAGGTGCAGCAGAATGAGGTGCAGCAGAGGTGAGCAGCAGAATGAGGCGCAGCAGAGGTGAGCAGCAGAATGAGGTGCAGCAGAATGAGGTGCAGGAGAATAATGAGGAGCAGCAGAATGAGGTGCAGCAGAATGAGGAGCAGCAGAGGTGAGTAGCAGCAGAGGTGAGGAGCAGCAGAATGAGGAGCAGCAGAGGTGAGTAGCAGCAGAATGAGGTGCAGCAGATGTGAGGAGCAGCAGAATGAGGTGCAGGAGAATAATGAGGAGCAGCAGAATGAGGTGCAGTAGAATGAGGAGCAGCAGAGGTGAGTAGAAGCAGAGGTGAGCAGCAGCAGAGGTGAGGTGCAGCAGATGTGAGGAGCAGCAGAATGAGGAGCAGCAGAGGTGAGTAGAAGCAGAGGTGAGGAGCAGCAGAATGAGGTGCAGCAGAATGAGGTGCAGCAGAATGAGGAGCAGCAGAGGTGAGGAGCAGCAGAATGAGGTGCAGAAGAATGAGGTGCAGCAGAGGTGAGCAGCAGAATGAGGTGCAGCAGAGGTGAGCAGCAGAATGAGGTGCAGCAGAATGAGGTGCAGCAGAATGAGGAGCAGCAGAATGAGGTGCAGCAGAATGAGGAGCAGCAGAGGTGAGTAGCAGCAGAATGAGGAGCAGCAGAGGTGAGGAGCAGCAGAGGTGAGGAGCAGCAGAATGAGGTGCAGCAGAATGAGGCGCAACAGAATAAGGTGCAGCAGAATGACGATCAGCAGAGGTGAGGAGCTGTAGAGATGAGGAGCAGCATAATGAGGTGCAGCAGAATGAGGAGCAGCAGAATGAGGTGCAGCAGAGGTGAGTAGCAGCAGAATGAGGTGCAGCAGAGGTGAGTAGAAGCAGAATGAGGAGCAGCAGAGGTGAGGAGCAGCAGAGGTGAGTAGCAGCAGAATGAGGTGCAGCAGAATGAGGCGCAACAGAATAAGGTGCAGCAGAATGACGATCAGCAGAGGTGAGGAGCAGCAGAGGTGAGGAGCAGGAGAAAAAGGAGCAGCAGAATGAGGTGCAGAAGAGGTGAGGTGCAGCAGAGGTGAGGAGCAGCAGAGGTGAGGTGTAGCAGAGGTGAGGAGCAGCAGAAGGAGGAGCAGCAGAAGGAGGAGCAGCAGAATGAGGAGCAGCAGAATGAGGTGCAGCAGAGGTGAGTAGCAGCAGAATGAGGTGCAGCAGAATGAGGCGCAGCAGAATGAGGAGCAGCAGAATGAGGAGCAGCAGAATGAGGTGCAGCAGAATGAGGAGCAGCAGAATGAGGTGCAGCAGAGGTGAGTAGCAGCAGATGTGAGGAGCAGCAGAGGTGAGGGGCAGCAGAGGTGAGGAGCAGCAGAGGTGAGGTGCAGCAGAGGTGAGGAGCAGCAGAGGTGAGGAGCAGCAGAATGAGGAGCAGCAGAGGTGAGTAGCAGCAGAATGAGGTGAGCAGCAGAATGAGGTGCAGCAGAGGTGAGGAGCAGCAGAATGAGGAGCTGCAGAATGAGGTGCAGCAGAGGTGAGCAGCAGAATGAGGTGCAGCAGAATGAGGTGCAGCAGAATGAGGAGCAGAAGAATGAGGTGCAGCAGAGGTGAGTAGCAGCAGAATGAGGTGCAGCAGAATGAGGAGCAGCAGAATGAGGTGCAGCAGAGGTGAGATGCAGCAGAGGTGAGGAGCAGCAGAGGTGAGGAGCAGCAGAATGAGGTGCAGCAGAATGAGGAGCAGCAGAGGTGAGATGCAGCAGAGGTGAGGAGCAGCAGAGGTGAGGAGCAGCAGAATGAGGTGCAGCAGAATGAGGAGCAGCAGAGGTGAGGAGCAGCAGAGGTGAGGAGCAGCAGAATGAGGTGCAGCAGAATGAGGTGCAGCAGAATGAGGAGCAGCAGAGGTGAGTAGCAGCAGAGGTGAGGAGCAGCAGAATGAGGTGCAGCAGAATGAGGTGCAGCAGAGGTGAGCAGCAGAATGAGGCGCAGCAGAGGTGAGCAGCAGAATGAGGTGCAGCAGAATGAGGTGCAGGAGAATAATGAGGAGCAGCAGAATGAGGTGCAGCAGAATGAGGAGCAGCAGAGGTGAGTAGCAGCAGAGGTGAGGAGCAGCAGAATGAGGAGCAGCAGAGGTGAGTAGCAGCAGAGGTGAGGAGCAGCAGAATGAGGTGCAGGAGAATAATGAGGAGCAGCAGAATGAGGTGCAGCAGAATGAGGAGCAGCAGAGGTGAGTAGCAGCATAGGTGCGGTGCAGCAGAATGAGGTGCAGCAGAATGAGGTGCAGCAGAGGTGAGTAGCAGCAGAATGAGGTGCAGCAGATGTGAGGAGCAGCAGAATGAGGTGCAGGAGAATAATGAGGAGCAGCAGAATGAGGTGCAGTAGAATGAGGAGCAGCAGAGGTGAGTAGAAGCAGAGGTGAGCAGCAGCAGAGGTGAGGTGCAGCAGATGTGAGGAGCAGCAGAATGAGGAGCAGCAGAGGTGAGTAGAAGCAGAGGTGAGGAGCAGCAGAATGAGGTGCAGCAGAATGAGGTGCAGCAGAATGAGGAGCAGCAGAGGTGAGGAGCAGCAGAATGAGGTGCAGAAGAATGAGGTGCAGCAGAGGTGAGCAGCAGAATGAGGTGCAGCAGAGGTGAGCAGCAGAATGAGGTGCAGCAGAATGAGGTGCAGCAGAATGAGGAGCAGCAGAATGAGGTGCAGCAGAATGAGGAGCAGTAGAGGTGAGTAGCAGCAGAATGAGGAGCAGCAGAGGTGAGGAGCAGCAGAGGTGAGGAGCAGCAGAATGAGGTGCAGCAGAATGAAGCGCAACAGAATAAGGTGCAGAAGAATGACGATCAGCAGAGGTGAGGAGCAGTAGAGATGAGGAGCAGCATAATGAGGTGCAGCAGAATGAGGAGCAGCAGAATGAGGTGCAGCAGAGGTGAGTAGCAGCAGAATGAGGTGCAGCAGAGGTGAGTAGAAGCAGAATGAGGAGCAGCAGAGGTGAGGAGCAGCAGAGGTGAGTAGCAGCAGAATGAGGTGCAGCAGAATGAGGCGCAACAGAATAAGGTGCAGCAGAATGACGATCAGCAGAGGTGAGGAGCAGCAGAGGTGAGGAGCAGGAGAAAAAGGAGCAGCAGAATGAGGTGCAGAAGAGGTGAGGTGCAGCAGAGGTGAGGAGCAGCAGAGGTGAGGTGTAGCAGAGGTGAGGAGCAGCAGAAGGAGGAGCAGCAGAAGGAGGAGCAGCAGAATGAGGAGCAGCAGAATGAGGTGCAGCAGAGGTGAGTAGCAGCAGAATGAGGTGCAGCAGAATGAGGCGCAGCAGAATGAGGAGCAGCAGAATGAGGAGCAGCAGAATGAGGTGCAGCAGAATGAGGAGCAGCAGAATGAGGTGCAGCAGAGGTGAGTAGCAGCAGATGTGAGGAGCAGCAGAGGTGAGGGGCAGCAGAGGTGAGGAGCAGCAGAGGTGAGGTGCAGCAGAGGTGAGGAGCAGCAGAGGTGAGGAGCAGCAGAATGAGGAGCAGCAGAGGTGAGTAGCAGCAGAATGAGGTGCAGCAGAATGAGGTGCAGCAGAATGAGGTGCAGCAGAGGTGAGTAGCAGCAGAATGAGGAGCAGCAGAGGTGAGGAGCAGCAGAGGTGAGGAGCAGCAGAATGAGGTGCAGCAGAATGAGGCGCAACAGAATAAGGTGCAGCAGAATGACGAGCAGCAGAGGTGAGGAGCAGCAGAATGAGGTGCAGCAGAATGAGGAGCAGCAGAGGTGAGTAGCAGCAGAATGAGGAGCAGCAGAATGAGGAGCAGCTGAATGAGGTGCAGCAGAGGTGAGGTGCAGCAGAGGTGAGGTGCAGCAGAGGTGAGGAGCAGCAGAGGTTAGGAGCAGCAGAATGAGGAGCAGCAGAATGAGGAGCAGCAGAATGAGGTGCAGCAGAGGTGAGGTGCAGCAGAGGTGAGGAGCAGCAGAGGTGAGGAGCAGCAGAGGTGAGGTGCAGCAGTGGTGAGGAGCAGCAGAAGGAGGAGCAGCAGAATGAGGAGCAGCAGAATGAGGTGCAGCAGAATGAGGAGCAGCAGAATGAGGTGCAGCAGAGGTGAGTAGCAGCAGAATAAGGTGCAGCAGAATGAGGCACAGCAGAATGAGGAGCAGCAGCATGAGGCGCAGTAGAATGAGGAGCAGCAGAATGAGGAGCAGCAGAATGAGGTGCAGCAGAATAATGAGGAGCAGCAGAATGAGGTGCAGCAGAATGAGGAGCAGCAGAGGTGAGGAGCAGCAGAGGTGAGGAGCAGCAGAGGTGAGGAGCAGCAGAATGAGGTGCAGTAGAATGAGGAGCAGCAGAATGAGGTGCAGCAGAGGTGAGGAGCAGCAGAATGAGGTGCAGCAGAATGAGGAGCAGCAGAATGAGGAGCAGTAGAGGTGAGGTGCAGCAGAGGTGAGGAGCAGCAGAATGAGGTGCAGCAGAATGAGGAGCAGCAGAGGTGAGGAGCAGCAGAATGAGGTGCAGCAGAATAATGAGGAGCAGCAGAATGAGGTGCAGCAGAATGAGGAGCAGCAGAGGTGAGTAGCAGCAGAGGTGAGGAGCAGCAGAATGAGGTGCAGCAGAATGAGGTGCAGCAGAAAGAGGAGCAGCAGAGGTGAGTAGCAGCAGAGGTGAGGAGCAGCAGAATGAGGTGCAGCAGAATGAGGTGCAGCAGAGGTGAGCAGCAGAATGAGGCGCAGCAGAGGAGAGCAGCAGAATGAGGTGCAGCAGAATGAGGTGCAGCAGAGGTGAGCAGCAGAGTGAGGTGCAGCAGAGGTGAGCAGCAGAATGAGGTGCAGCAGAGGTGAGGAGCAGCAGAATGAGGAGCTGCAGAATGAGGTGCAGCAGAGGTGAGCAGCAGAATGAGGTGCAGCCGAGGTGAGGAGCAGCAGAATGAGTAGCAGCAGAGGTGAGTAGCAGCAGAGGTGAGGAGCAGCAGAATGAGGTGCAGCAGAATGAGGTGCAGTAGAATGAGGAGCAGCAGAGGTGAGTAGCAGCAGAGGTGAGGAGCAGCAGAATGAGGTGCAGCAGAATGAGGTGCAGCAGAGGTGAGCAGCAGAATGAGGTGCAGCAGAGGTGAGCAGCAGAATGAGGTGCAGCAGAATGAGGTGCAGCAGAATGAGGAGCAGCAGAGGTGAGGAGCAGCAGAATGAGGTGCAGCAGAATAATGAGGAGCAGCAGAATGAGGTGCAGCAGAATGAGGAGCAGCAGAGGTGAGTAGCAGCAGAGGTGAGGAGCAGCAGAATGAGGTGCAGCAGAATGAGGTGCAGCAGAAAGAGGAGCAGCAGAGGTGAGTAGCAGCAGAGGTGAGGAACAGCAGAATGAGGTGCAGCAGAATGAGGTGCAGCAGAGGTGAGCAGCAGAATGAGGCGCAGCAGAGGAGAGCAGCAGAATGAGGTGCAGCAGAATGAGGTGCAGCAGAGGTGAGCAGCAGAGTGAGGTGCAGCAGAGGTGAGCAGCAGAATGAGGTGCAGCAGAGGTGAGGAGCAGCAGAATGAGGAGCTGCAGAATGAGGTGCAGCAGAGGTGAGCAGCAGAATGAGGTGCAGCCGAGGTGAGGAGCAGCAGAATGAGTAGCAGCAGAGGTGAGTAGCAGCAGAGGTGAGGAGCAGCAGAATGAGGTGCAGCAGAATGAGGTGCAGTAGAATGAGGAGCAGCAGAGGTGAGTAGCAGCAGAGGTGAGGAGCAGCAGAATGAGGTGCAGCAGAATGAGGTGCAGCAGAGGTGAGCAGCAGAATGAGGTGCAGCAGAGGTGAGCAGCAGAATGAGGAGCAGAAGAGGTGAGTAGCAGCAGAATGAGGAGCAGCAGAGGTGAGGAGCAGCAGAGGTGAGGAGCAGCAAAATGAGGTGCAGCAGAATGAGGAGCAGCAGAATGAGGTGCAGCAGAGGTGAGTAGCAGCAGAATGAGGTGCAGCAGAATGAGGAGCAGCAGAATGAGGTGCAGCAGAGGTGAGATGCAGCAGAAATGAGGAGCAGCAGAGGTGAGGAGCAGCAGAGGTGAGGTGCAGCAGAGGTGAGGAGCAGCAGAATGAGGAGCAGCAGAATGAGGTGCAGCAGAGGTGAGGAGCAGCAGAGGTGATGAGCAGCAGAATGAGGTGCAGCAGAATGAGGTGCAGCAGAATGAGGTGCAGCAGAGGTGAGCAGCAGAATGAGGTGCAGCAGAGGTGAGCAGCAGAATGAGGTGCAGCAGAATGAGGTGCAGCAGAATGAGGAGCAGCAGAGGTGAGGAGCAGCAGAATGAGGTGCAGCAGAATAATGAGGAGCAGCAGAATGAGGTGCAGCAGAATGAGGAGCAGCAGAGGTGAGTAGCAGCAGAGGAGAGGAGCAGCAGAATGAGGTGCAGCAGAATGAGGTGCAGCAGAAAGAGGAGCAGCAGAGGTGAGTAGCAGCAGAGGTGAGGAACAGCAGAATGAGGTGCAGCAGAATGAGGTGCAGCAGAGGTGAGCAGCAGAATGAGGCGCAGCAGAGGAGAGCAGCAGAATGAGGTGCAGCAGAATGAGGTGCAGCAGAGGTGAGCAGCAGAGTGAGGTGCAGCAGAGGTGAGCAGCAGAATGAGGTGCAGCAGAGGTGAGGAGCAGCAGAATGAGGAGCTGCAGAATGAGGTGCAGCAGAGGTGAGCAGCAGAATGAGGTGCAGCCGAGGTGAGGAGCAGCAGAATGAGTAGCAGCAGAGGTGAGTAGCAGCAGAGGTGAGGAGCAGCAGAATGAGGTGCAGCAGAATGAGGTGCAGTAGAATGAGGAGCAGCAGAGGTGAGTAGCAGCAGAGGTGAGGAGCAGCAGAATGAGGTGCAGCAGAATGAGGTGCAGCAGAGGTGAGCAGCAGAATGAGGTGCAGCAGAGGTGAGCAGCAGAATGAGGAGCAGAAGAGGTGAGTAGCAGCAGAATGAGGAGCAGCAGAGGTGAGGAGCAGCAGAGGTGAGGAGCAGCAAAATGAGGTGCAGCAGAATGAGGAGCAGCAGAATGAGGTGCAGCAGAGGTGAGTAGCAGCAGAATGAGGTGCAGCAGAATGAGGAGCAGCAGAATGAGGTGCAGCAGAGGTGAGATGCAGCAGAAATGAGGAGCAGCAGAGGTGAGGAGCAGCAGAGGTGAGGTGCAGCAGAGGTGAGGAGCAGCAGAATGAGGAGCAGCAGAATGAGGTGCAGCAGAGGTGAGGAGCAGCAGAGGTGATGAGCAGCAGAATGAGGTGCAGCAGAATGAGGAGCAGCAGAGGTGAGTAGTAGCATAACGAGGAGCAGCAGAATGAGTAGCAGCAGAATGAGGAGTAGCAGAGGTGAGGAGCAGCAGAGGTGAGGAGCAGCAGAATGAGGTGCAGCAGAATGAGGTGCAACAGAATAAAGTGCAGCAGAATGAGGAGCAGCAGAATGAGGTGCAGCAGAATGAGGTGCAGCAGAATGAGGAGCAGCAGAGGTGAGGAGCAGCAGAATGAGGTGCAGCAGAATGAGGAGCAGCAGAGGTGAGTAGCAGCAGAATGGGGAGCAGCAGAATGAGGAGCAGCAGAATGAGGTGCAGCAGAGGTGAGGTGCAGCAGAGGTGAGCAGCAGAATGAGGTGCTGCAGAGGTGAGGAGCAGCAGAATGAGGAGCAGCAGAATGAGGTGCAGCAGAGGTGAGGAGCAGCAAAATGAGGAGCAGCAGAGGTGAGGAGCAGCAGAGGTGAGGAGCAGCAGAATGAGGTGCAGCAGAATGAGGAGCAGCAGAGGTGAGTAGCAGCAGAATGAGGAGCAGCAGAGGTGAGGAGCAGCAGAATGAGGTGCAGCAGAATGAGGAGCAGCAGAGGTGAGTAGCAGCAGAATGAGGAGCAGCAGAATGAGGAGCAGCAGAATGAGGTGCAGCAGAGGTGAGGTGCAGCAGAGGTGAGCTGCAGCAGAATGTGGTGCAGCAGAGGTGAGTAGCAGCAGAATGAGGTGCAGCAGAGGTGAGATGCAGCAGAGGTGAGGAGCAGCAGAGGTGAGGAGCAGTAGAATGAGGTGCAGCAGAATGAGGAGCAGCAGAATGAGGAGCAGCAGAGGTGAGTAGCAGCAGAGGTGAGGAGCAGCAGAATGAGGTGCAGCAGAGTGAGGTGCAGCAGAATGAGGAGCAGCAGAGGTGAGTAGCAGCAGAGGTGAGGAGCAGCAGAATGTGGTGCAGCAGAATGAGGTGCAGCAGAGGTGAGCTGCAGAATGAGGTGCAGCAGAGGTGAGCAGCAGAATGAGGTGCAGCAGAATGAGGTGCAGCAGAATGAGGAGCAGCAGAATGAGGTGCAGCAGAATGAGGAGCAGCAGAGTTGAGTAGCAGCAGAATGAGGAGCAGCAGAGGTGAGGAGCAGCAGAGGTGAGGAGCAGCAGAATGAGGTGCAGCAGAATGAGGCGCAACAGAATAAGGTGCAGCAGAATGAGGTGCAGCGGAATGAGGAGCAGTAAGAATGAGGTGCAGCAGAATGAGGAGCCGCAGAGGTGAGGAGCAGCAGAATGAGGTGCATCAGAATGAGGAGCAGCAGAGGTGAGTAGCAGCAGAATGAGGAGCAGCAGAATGAGGTGCAGCAGAGGTGAGGTGCAGCAGAGGTGAGGTGCAGCAGAGGTGAGGAGCAGCAGAGGTGAGGAGCAGCAGAATGAGGTGCAGCAGAGGTGAGATGCAGCAGAGGTGAGGAGCAGCAGAGGTGAGGAGCAGCAGAGGTGAGGTGCAGCAGAGGTGAGGAGCAGCAGAATGAGGAGCAGCAGAGGTGTGGAGCAGCAGAGGTGAGGAGCAGCAGAATGAGGTGCAGCAGAATGAGGAGCTGCAGAATGAGGTGCAGCAGAGGTGAGGAGCAGCAGAATGAGGAGCAGCAGAGGTGAGGAGCAGCAGAGGTGAGCAGCAGAATGAGGTGCAGCAGAGGTGAGGAGCAGCAGAATGAGGTGCAGCAGAATGAGGAGCAGCAGAGGTGAGTAGCAGCATAGGTGCAGTGCAGCAGAATAAGGTGCAGCAGAATGAGGTGCAGGAGAATAATGAGGAGCAGCAGAATGAGGTGCAGCAGAATGAGGAGGAGAAGAGGTGAGTAGCAGCAGAGGTGAGGAGCAACAGAATGAGGAGCAGCAGAATGAGGTGCAGCAGAATGAGTTGCAGCAGAATGAGGAGCAGCAGAGGTGAGTAGCAGCAGAGGTGAGGAGCAGCAGAATGAGGTGAGCAGCAGAATGAGGCGCAGCAGTGGTGAGCAGCAGAATGAGGTGCAGCAGAGGTGAGGAGCAGCAGAATGAGGAGCTGCAGAATGAGGTGCAGCAGAGGTGAGCAGCAGAATGAGGTGCAGCAGAGGTGAGCAGCAGAATGAGGTGCAGCAGAATGAGGTGCAGCAGAATGAGGAGCAGCAGAATGAGGTGCAGCAGAATGAGGAGCAGCAGAGGTGAGGAGCAGCAGAGGTGAGGAGCAGCAGAATGAGGTGCAGCAGAATGAGGTGCAGCAGAATGAGGCACAACAGAATAAGGTGCAGCAGAATGACGAGCAGCAGAATGAGGAGCAGCAGAATAAGGTGCAGAAGAATGAGGAGCAGCAGAGGTGAGGAGCAGCAGAATGATGTGCAGCAGAATGAGGAGCAGCAGAGGTGAGTAGCAGCAGAATGAGGAGCAGCAGAATGAGGAGCAGCAGAATGAGGTGCAGCAGAGGAGAGGTGCAGCAGAGGTGAGGTGCAGAAAAGGTGAGGAGCAGCAGAGGTTAGGAGCAGCAGAATGAGGAGCAGCAGAATGAGGAGCAGCAGAATGAGGTGCAGCAGAGGTGAGGTGCAGCAGAGGTGAGGTGCAGCAGAGGTGAGGAGCAGCAGAGGTGAGGTGCAGCAGAGGTGAGGAGCAGCAGAAGGAGGAGCAGCAGAATGAGGTGCAGCAGAGGTGAGTAGCAGCAGAATGAGGTGCAGCAGAATGAGGCGCAGCAGAATGAGGAGCAGCAGAATGAGGAGCAGCAGAATGAGGTGCAGCAGAATAATGAGGAGCAGCAGAATGAGGTGCAGCAGAATGAGGAGCAGCAGAGGTGAGGAGCACAGAGGTGAGGAGCAGCAGAATGAGGTGCAGAAGAATGAGGAGCAGCAGAGGTGAGGAGCAGCATAATGAGGAGCAGCAGAGGTGAGGAGCAGCAGAGGTGAGGAGCAGCAGAATGAGGTGCAGCAGAATGAGGAGCAGCAGAGGTGAGGAGCAGCAGAATGAGGTGCAGCAGAATGAGGAGCAGCAGAGGTGAGTAGTAGCAGAACGAGGAGCAGCAGAATGAGGAGCAGCAGAATCAGGTGCAGCAGTGGTGAGGTGCAGCAGAGGTGAGGAGCAGCAGAGGTGAGGAGCAGCAGAATGAGGAGCAACAGAATGAGGAGCAGCAGAATGAGGTGCAGCAGAGGTGAGGAGCAGCAGAGGTGAGGTGCAGCAGAGGTGAGGAGCAGCAGAGGTGAGTAGCAGCAGAATGAGGTGCAGCAGAGGTGAGTAGCAGCAGAATGAGGTGCAGCAGAATGAGGAGCAGCAGAATGAGGTGCAGCAGAGGTGAAATGCAGCAGAGGTGAGGAGCAGCAGAATGAGGTGCAGCAGAATGAGGAGCAGCAGAGGTGAGTAGAAGCAGAGGTGAGGAGCAGCAGAGGTGAGGTGCAGCAGAGGTGAGGAGCATCAGAATGAGGAGCAGCAGAGGTGAGGAGCAGCAGAGGTGAGGAGCAGCAGAATGAGGTGCAGCAGAATGAGGAGCAGCAGAGGTGAGTAGCAGCAGAATGAGGAGCAGCAGAGGTGAGGAGCAGCAGAATGAGGAGCAGCAGAATGAGGTGCAGCAGAGGTGAGGTGCAGCAGAGGTGAGGAGCAGCAGAATGTGGTGCAGCAGAGGTGAGTAGCAGCAGAATGAGGTGCAGCAGAATGAGGAGCAGCAGAATGAGTTGCAGCAGAGGTGAGATGTAGCAGAGGTGAGGAGCAGCAGAGGTGAGGAGCAGCAGAAAGAGGTGCAGCAGAATGAGGAGCAGCATAATGAGAAGCAGCAGAGGTGAGTAGAAGCAGAGGTGAGGAGCAGCAGAGGTGAGGTGCAGCAGATGTGAGGAGCAGCAGAATGAGGAGCAGCAGAGGTGAGTAGAAGCAGAGGTGAGGAGCAGCAGAGGTGAGGTGCAGCATAGGTGAGGAGCAGCAGAATGAGGAGCAGCAGAATGAGGAGCAGCAGAGGTGAGTAGCAGCAGAGGTGAGTAGCAGCAGAATGAGGTGCAGCAGAATGATGAGCAGCAGAATGAGGTGCAGCAGAGGTGAAATGCAGCAGAGGTGAGGAGTAGCAGAGGTGAGGAGCAGCAGAATGAGGTGCAGCATAATGAGGAGCAGCAGAGGTGAGTAGAAGCAGAGGTGAGGAGCAGCAGAGGTGAGGTGCAGCAGAGGTGAGGTGCAGCAGAATGAGGAGCAGCAGAGGTGAGGAGCAGCAGAGGTGAGGAGCAGCAGAATGAGGAGCAGCAGAATGAGGTGCAGCAGAGGTGAGCAGCAGAATGAGGTGCAGCAGACGTGAGCAGCAGAATGAGGTGCAGCAGAATGAGGTGCAGCAGAGGTGAGCAGCAGATGAGGTGCAGCAGAGGTGAGCAGCAGAATGAGGTGCTGCAGAGGTGAGGAGCAGCAGAATGAGGAGCTGCAGAATGAGGTGCAGCAGAGGTGAGGAGCAGCAGAATGAGGAGCAGCAGAGGTGAGGAGCAGCAGAGGTGAGGAGCAGCAGAATGAGGTGCAGCAGAATGAGGAGCAGCAGAGGTGAGTAGCAGCAGAATGAGAAGCAGCAGAGGTGAGGAGCAGCAGAATGAGGAGCAGCAGAATGAGGTGCAGCAGAGGTGAGGTGCAGCAGAGGTGAGGAGCAGCAGAATGTGGTGCAGCAGAGGTGAGTAGCAGCAGAATGAGGAGCAGCAGAATGAGTTGCAGCAGAGGTGAGATGCAGCAGAGGTGAGGAGCAGCAGAGGTGAGGAGCAGCAGAAAGAGGTGCAGCAGAATGAGGAGCAGCAGAATGAGGAGCAGCAGAGGTGAGTAGAAGCAGAGGTGAGGAGCAGCAGAGGTGAGGTGCAGCAGAGGTGAGGAGCAGCAGAATGAGGAGCAGCAGAGGTGAGTAGAAGCAGAGGTGAGGAGCAGCAGAGGTGAGGTGCAGCAGAGGTGAGGAGCAGCAGAATGAGGTGCAGCAGAATGAGGAGCAGCAGAGGTGAGGAGCAGCAGAATGAGGTGCAGCAGAATGAGGAGCAGCAGAGGTGAGTAGTAGCAGAACGAGGAGCAGCAGAATGAGGAGCAGCAGAATCAGGTGCAGCAGTGGTGAGGTGCAGCAGAGGTGAGGAGCAGCAGAGGTGAGGAGCAGCAGAATGAGGAGCAACAGAATGAGGAGCAGCAGAATGAGGTGCAGCAGAGGTGAGGAGCAGCAGAGGTGAGGTGCAGCAGAGGTGAGGAGCAGCAGAGGTGAGTAGCAGCAGAATGAGGTGCAGCAGAGGTGAGTAGCAGCAGAATGAGGTGCAGCAGAATGAGGAGCAGCAGAATGAGGTGCAGCAGAGGTGAAATGCAGCAGAGGTGAGGAGCAGCAGAATGAGGTGCAGCAGAATGAGGAGCAGCAGAGGTGAGTAGAAGCAGAGGTGAGGAGCAGCAGAGGTGAGGTGCAGCAGAGGTGAGGAGCATCAGAATGAGGAGCAGCAGAGGTGAGGAGCAGCAGAGGTGAGGAGCAGCAGAATGAGGTGCAGCAGAATGAGGAGCAGCAGAGGTGAGTAGCAGCAGAATGAGGAGCAGCAGAGGTGAGGAGCAGCAGAATGAGGAGCAGCAGAATGAGGTGCAGCAGAGGTGAGGTGCAGCAGAGGTGAGGAGCAGCAGAATGTGGTGCAGCAGAGGTGAGTAGCAGCAGAATGAGGTGCAGCAGAATGAGGAGCAGCAGAATGAGTTGCAGCAGAGGTGAGATGTAGCAGAGGTGAGGAGCAGCAGAGGTGAGGAGCAGCAGAAAGAGGTGCAGCAGAATGAGGAGCAGCATAATGAGAAGCAGCAGAGGTGAGTAGAAGCAGAGGTGAGGAGCAGCAGAGGTGAGGTGCAGCAGAGGTGAGGAGCAGCAGAATGAGGAGCAGCAGAGGTGAGTAGAAGCAGAGGTGAGGAGCAGCAGAGGTGAGGTGCAGCATAGGTGAGGAGCAGCAGAATGAGGAGCAGCAGAATGAGGAGCAGCAGAGGTGAGTAGCAGCAGAGGTGAGTAGCAGCAGAATGAGGTGCAGCAGAATGATGAGCAGCAGAATGAGGTGCAGCAGAGGTGAAATGCAGCAGAGGTGAGGAGTAGCAGAGGTGAGGAGCAGCAGAATGAGGTGCAGCATAATGAGGAGCAGCAGAGGTGAGTAGAAGCAGAGGTGAGGAGCAGCAGAGGTGAGGTGCAGCAGAGGTGAGGTGCAGCAGAATGAGGAGCAGCAGAGGTGAGGAGCAGCAGAGGTGAGGAGCAGCAGAATGAGGAGCAGCAGAATGAGGTGCAGCAGAGGTGAGCAGCAGAATGAGGTGCAGCAGACGTGAGCAGCAGAATGAGGTGCAGCAGAATGAGGTGCAGCAGAGGTGAGCAGCAGATGAGGTGCAGCAGAGGTGAGCAGCAGAATGAGGTGCTGCAGAGGTGAGGAGCAGCAGAATGAGGAGCTGCAGAATGAGGTGCAGCAGAGGTGAGGAGCAGCAGAATGAGGAGCAGCAGAGGTGAGGAGCAGCAGAGGTGAGGAGCAGCAGAATGAGGTGCAGCAGAATGAGGAGCAGCAGAGGTGAGTAGCAGCAGAATGAGAAGCAGCAGAGGTGAGGAGCAGCAGAATGAGGAGCAGCAGAATGAGGTGCAGCAGAGGTGAGGTGCAGCAGAGGTGAGGAGCAGCAGAATGTGGTGCAGCAGAGGTGAGTAGCAGCAGAATGAGGAGCAGCAGAATGAGTTGCAGCAGAGGTGAGATGCAGCAGAGGTGAGGAGCAGCAGAGGTGAGGAGCAGCAGAAAGAGGTGCAGCAGAATGAGGAGCAGCAGAATGAGGAGCAGCAGAGGTGAGTAGAAGCAGAGGTGAGGAGCAGCAGAGGTGAGGTGCAGCAGAGGTGAGGAGCAGCAGAATGAGGAGCAGCAGAGGTGAGTAGAAGCAGAGGTGAGGAGCAGCAGAGGTGAGGTGCAGCAGAGGTGAGGAGCAGCAGAATGAGGAGCAGCAGAGGTGAGTAGCAGCAGAGGGAAGGAGCAGCAGAATGAGGTGCAGCAGAATGAGGTGCAGCAGAATGAGGAGCAGCAGAGGTGAGTAGCAGCAGATGTGAGGAGCAGCAGAATGAGGTGCAGCAGAATGAGGTGCAGCAGAGGTGAGCTGCAGAATGAGGTGCAGCAGAGGTGAGCAGCAGAATGAGGTGCAGCAGAATGAGGTGCAGCAGAATGAGGAGCAGCAGAATGAGGTGCAGCAGAATGAGGTGCAGCAGAATGAGGAGCAGCAGAGGTGAGTAGCAGCAGAATGAGGAGCAGCAGAGGTGAGGAGCAGCAGAATGAGGTGCAGCAGAATGAGGTGCAACAGAATAAGGTGCAGCAGAATGAGGAGCAGCAGAATGAGGTGCAGCAGAATGAGGTGCAGCAGAATGAGGAGCAGCAGAGGTGAGGAGCAGCAGAATGAGGTGCAGCTGAATGAGGAGCAGCAGAGGTGAGTAGCAGCAGAATGGGGAGCAGCAGAATGAGGAGCAGCAGAATGAGGTGCAGCAGAGGTGAGGTGCAGCAGAGGTGAGCAGCAGAATGAGGTGCTGCAGAGGTGAGGAGCAGCAGAATGAGGAGCTGCAGAATGAGGTGCAGCAGAGGTGAGGAGCAGCAGAATGAGGAGCAGCAGAGGTGAGGAGCAGCAGAGGTGAGGAGCAGCAGAATGAGGTGCAGCAGAATGAGGAGCAGCAGAGGTGAGTAGCAGCAGAATGAGGAGCAGCAGAATGAGGAGCAGCAGAATGAGGTGCAGCAGAGGTGAGGTGCAGCAGAGGTGAGCTGCAGCAGAATGTGGTGCAGCAGAGGTGATTAGCAGCAGAATGAGGTGCAGCAGAATGAGGTGCAGCAGAGGTGAGATGCAGCAGAGGAGAGGAGCAGCAGAGGTGAGGAGCAGCAGAATGAGGTGCAGCAGAATGAGGAGCAGCAGAATGAGGAGCAGCAGAGGTGAGTAGCAGCAGAGGTGAGGAGCAGCAGAATGAGGTGCAGTAGTGTGAGGTGCAGCAGAATGAGGAGCAGCAGAGGTGAGTAGCAGCAGAGGTGAGGAGCAGCAGAATGTGGTGCAGCAGAATGAGGTGCAGGAGAGGTGAGCTGCAGAATGAGGTGCAGCAGAGGTGAGCAGCAGAATGAGGTGCAGCAGAATGAGGTGCAGCAGAATGAGGAGCAGCAGAGGTGAGTAGAAGCAGAGGTGAGGAGTAGCAGAGGTGAGGAGCAGCAGAATGAGGAGCAGCAGAATGAGGAGCAGCAGAGGTGAGTAGCAGCAGAGGTGAGGAGTAGCAGAGGTGAGGAGCAGCAGAATGAGGTGCAGCAGAATGAGGAGCAGCAGAGGTGAGTAGAAGCAGAGGTGAGGAGCAGCAGAGGTGAGGTGCAGCAGAGGTGAGGAGCATCAGAATGAGGAGCAGCAGAGGTGAGGAGCAGCAGAGGTGAGGAGCAGCAGAGGTGAGGAGCAGCAGAATGAGGAGCAGCAGAATGTGGTGCAGCAGAGGTGAGTAGCAGCAGAATGAGGTGCAGCAGAATGAGGAGCAGCAGAATGAGTTGCAGCAGAGGTGAGATGCAGCAGAGGTGGGGAGCAGCAGAGGTGAGGAGCAGCAGAAAGAGGTGCAGCAGAATGAGGAGCAGCATAATGAGGAGCAGCAGAGGTGAGTAGAAGCAGAGGTGAGGAGCAGCAGAGGTGAGGTGCAGCAGAGGTGAGGAGCAGCAGAATGATGAGCAGCAGAGGTGAGTAGAAGCAGAGGTGAGGAGCAGCAGAGGTGAGGTGCAGCATAGGTGAGGAGCAGCAGAATGAGGAGCAGCAGAGGTGAGTAGTAGCAGAGGTGAGTAGCAGCAGAATGAGGTGCAGCAGAATGATGAGCAGCAGAATGAGGTGCAGCAGAGGTGAAATGCAGCAGAGGTGAGGAGTAGCAAAGGTGAGGAGCAGCAGAATGAGGTGCAGCAGAATGAGGAGCAGCAGAGGTGAGTAGAAGCAGAGGTGAGGAGCAGCAGAGGTGAGGTGCAGCAGAGGTGAGGTGCAGCAGAATGAGGAGCAGCAGAGGTGAGGAGCAGCAGAGGTGAGGAGCAGCAGAATGAGGAGCAGCAGAGGTGAGTAGCAGCAGAGGTGAGGAGCAGCAGAATGAGGTGCAGCAGAATGAGGTGCAGCAGAGGTGAGCAGCAGAATGAGGTGCAGCAGAGGTGAGCAGCAGAATGAGGTGCAGCAGAATGAGGTGCAGCAGAGGTGAGCAGCAGATGAGGTGCAGCAGAGGTGAGCAGCAGAATGAGGTGCTGCAGAGGTGAGGAGCAGCAGAATGAGGAGCTGCAGAATGAGGTGCAGCAGAGGTGAGGAGCAGCAGAATGAGGAGCAGCAGAGGTGAGGAGCAGCAGAGGTGAGGAGCAGCAGAATGAGGTGCAGCAGAATGAGGAGCAGCAGAGGTGAGTAGCAGCAGAATGAGAAGCAGCAGAGGTGAGGAGCAGCAGAATGAGGAGCAGCAGAATGAGGAGCAGCAGAATGAGGTGCAGCAGAGGTGAGGTGCAGCAGAGGTGAGGAGCAGCAGAATGTGGTGCAGCAGAGGTGAGTAGCAGCAGAATGAGTTGCAGCAGAGGTGAGATGCAGCAGAGGTGAGGAGCAGCAGAAAGAGGTGCAGCAGAATGAGGAGCAGCAGAATGAGGAGCAGCAGAGGTGAGTAGAAGCAGAGGTGAGGAGCAGCAGAGGTGAGGTGCAGCAGAGGTGAGGAGCAGCAGAATGAGGAGCAGCAGAGGTGAGTAGAAGCAGAGGTGAGGAGCAGCAGAGGTGAGGTGCAGCAGAGGTGAGGAGCAGCAGAATGAGGAGCAGCAGAGGTGAGTAGCAGCAGAGGTGAGGAGCAGCAGAATGAGGTGCAGCAGAATGAGGTGCAGCAGAATGAGGAGCAGCAGAGGTGAGTAGCAGCAGAGGTGAGGAGCAGCAGAATGAGGTGCAGCAGAATGAGGTGCAGCAGAGGTGAGCTGCAGAATGAAGTGAAGCAGAGGTGAGCAGCAGAATGAGGTGCAGCAGAATGAGGTGCAGCAGAATGAGGAGCAGCAGAATGAGGAGCAGCAGAATGAGGTGCAGCAGAATGAGGTGCAGCAGAGGTGAGATGCAGCAGAGGTGAGGAGCAGCAGAGGTGAGGAGCAGCAGAATGAGGTGCAGCAGAATGAGGAGCAGCAGAATGAGGAGCAGCAGAGGTGAGATGCAGCAGAGGTGAGGAGCAGCAGAGGTGAGGAGCAGCAGAAAGAGGTGCAGCAGAATGAGGTGCAACAGAATAAGGTGCAGCAGAATGAGGAGCAGCAGAATGAGGTGCAGCAGAATGAGGTGCAGCAGAGGTGAGATGCAGCAGAGGTGAGGAGCAGCAGAGGTGAGGAGCAGCAGAATGAGGTGCAGCAGAATGAGGAGCAGCAGAATGAGGAGCAGCAGAGGTGAGTAGCAGCAGAATGGGGAGCAGCAGAATGAGGAGCAGCAGAATGAGGTGCAGCAGAGGTGAGGTGCAGCAGAGGTGAGCAGCAGAATGAGGTGCTGCAGAGGTGAGGAGCAGCAGAATGAGGAGCTGCAGAATGAGGTGCAGCAGAGGTGAGGAGCAGCAGAATGAGGAGCAGCAGAGGTGAGGAGCAGCAGAGGTGAGGAGCAGCAGAATGAGGTGCAGCAGAATGAGGAGCAGCAGAGGTGAGTAGCAGCAGAATGAGGAGCAGCAGAGGTGAGGAGCAGCAGAATGAGGTGCAGCAGAATGAGGAGCAGCAGAGGTGAGTAGCAGCAGAATGAGGAGCAGCAGAATGAGGAGCAGCAGAATGAGGTGCAGCAGAGGTGAGGTGCAGCAGAGGTGAGCTGCAGCAGAATGTGGTGCAGCAGAGGTGAGTAGCAGCAGAATGAGTTGCAGCAGAATGAGGTGCAGCAGAGGTAAGATGCAGCAGAGGTGAGGAGCAGCAGAGGTGAGGAGCAGCAGAATGAGGTGCAGCAGAATGAGGAGCAGCAGAATGAGGAGCAGCAGAGGTGAGTAGCAGCAGAGGTGAGGAGCAGCAGAATGAGGTGCAGTAGAGTGAGGTGCAGCAGAATGAGGAGCAGCAGAGGTGAGTAGCAGCAGAGGTGAGGTGCAGCAGAATGTGGTGCAGCAGAATGAGGTGCAGCAGAGGTGAGCTGCAGAATGAGGTGCAGCAGAGGTGAGCAGCAGAATGAGGTGCAGCAGAATGAGGTGCAGCAGAATGAGGAGCAGCAGAATGAGGTGCAGCAGAATGAGGAGCAGCAGAGTTGAGTAGCAGCAGAATGAGGAGCAGCAGAGGTGAGGAGCAGCAGAGGTGAGGAGCAGCAGAATGAGGTGCAGCAGAATGAGGTGCAGCAGAATGAGGAGCAGCAGAATGAGGAGCAGCAGAATGAGGTGCAGCAGAATGAGGTGCAGCAGAATGAGGTGCAGCAGAATGAGGAGCAGCAGAGGTGAGGAGCAGCAGAATGAGGAGCAGCAGAGGTGAGTAGCAGCAGAATGGGGAGCAGCAGAATGAGGAGCAGCAGAATGAGGTGCAGCAGAGGTGAGGTGCAGCAGAGGTGAGCAGCAGAATGAGGTGCTGCAGAGGTGAGGAGCAGCAGAATGAGGAGCTGCAGAATGAGGTGCAGCAGAGGTGAGGAGCAGCAGAATGAGGAGCAGCAGAGGTGAGGAGCAGCAGAGGTGAGGAGCAGCAGAATGAGGTGCAGCAGAATGAGGAGCAGCAGAGGTGAGTAGCAGCAGAATGAGGAGCAGCAGAGGTGAGGAGCAGCAGAATGAGGTGCAGCAGAATGAGGAGCAGCAGAGGTGAGTAGCAGCAGAATGAGGAGCAGCAGAATGAGGTGCAGCAGAGGTGAGGTGCAGCAGAGGTGAGCTGCAGCAGAATGTGGTGCAGCAGAGGTGAGAAGCAGCAGAATGAGGTGCAGCAGAGGTGAGATGCAGCAGAGGTGAGGAGCAGCAGAGGTGAGGAGCAGCAGAATGAGGTGCAGCAGAATGAGGAGCAGCAGAATGAGGAGCAGCAGAGGTGAGTAGCAGCAGAGGTGAGGAGCAGCAGAATGAGGTGCAGCAGAGTGAGGTGCAGCAGAATGAGGAGCAGCAGAGGAGAGTAGCAGCAGAGGTGAGGAGCAGCAGAATGTGGTGCAGCAGAATGAGGTGCAGCAGAGGTGAGCTGCAGAATGAGGTGCAGCAGAGGTGAGCAGCAGAATGAGGTGCAGCAGAATGAGGAGCAGCAGAATGAGGAGCAGCAGAATGAGGTGCAGCAGAGGTGAGGTGCAGCAGAGGTGAGGAGCAGCAGAGGTGAGGAGCAGCAGAATGAGGAGCAGCAGAATGAGGTGCAGCAGAGGTGTTGAGCAGCAGAGGTGAGGAGCAGCAGAATGAGGTGCAGCAGAATGAGGAGCAGCAGAGGTGAGTAGTAGCATAACGAGGAGCAGCAGAATGAGTAGCAGCAGAATGAGGAGTAGCAGAGGTGAGGAGCAGCAGAATGAGGTGCAGCAGAATGAGGTGCAACAGAATAAGGTGCAGCAGAATGAGGAGCAGCAGAATGAGGTGCAGCAGAATGAGGTGCAGCAGAATGAGGAGCAGCAGAGGTGAGGAGCAGCAGAATGAGGTGCAGCAGAATGAGGAGCAGCAGAGGTGAGTAGTAGCATAACGAGGAGCAGCAGAATGAGGAGCAGCAGAATGAGGTGCAGCAGAGGTGAGGTGCAGCAGAGGTGAGGAGCAGCAGAGGTGAGGAGCAGCAGAATGAGGAGCAACAGAATGAGGAGCAGCAGAATGAGGTGCAGCAGAGGTGAGGAGCAGCAGAGGTGAGGTGCAGCAGAGGTGAGGAGCAGCAGAGGTGAAGAGCAGCAGAATGAGGTGCAGCAGTGGTGAGTAGCAGCAGAATGAGGTGCAGCAGAATGAGGAGCAGCAGAATGAGGAGCAGCAGAGGTGAGGAGCACAAGAATGAGGTGCAGCAGAATGAGGTGCAGCAGAAAGAGGAGCAGCAGAGGTGAGTAGCAGCAGAGGTGAGGAGCAGCAGAATGAGGTGCAGCAGAATGAGGTGCAGCAGAGGTGAGCTGCAGAATGAGGTGCAGCAGAGGTGAGCAGCAGAATGAGGTGCAGCAGAATGAGGTGCAGCAGAACGAGGAGCAGCAGAATGAGGTACAGCAGAATGAGGAGCAGCAGAGGTGAGGAGCAGCAGAGGTGAGGAGCAGCAGAATGAGGTGCAGCAGAATGAGGCACAACAGAATAAGGTGCAGCAGAATGAGGAGCAGCAGAATGAGGTGCAGCAGAATGAGGAGCAGCAGAGGTGAGGAGCAGCAGAATGAGGTGCAGCAGAGGTGAAATGTAGCAGAGGTGAGGAGTAGCAGAGGTGAGGAGCAGCAGAATGAGGTGCAGCAGAGGTGAGATGCAGCAGAGGTGAGGAGCAGCAGAGGTGAGTAGCAGCAGAATGAGGTGCAGCAGAATGAGGAGCAGCAGAATGAGGAGCAGCAGAGGTGAGTAGCAGCAGAGGTGAGGAGCAGCAGAATGAGGTGCAACAGAATGAGGTGCAGCAGAATGAGGAGCAGCAGAGGTGAGTAGCAGCAGAAGTGAGGAGCAGCAGAATGAGGTGCAGCAGAATGAGGAGCAGCAGAGGTGAGTAGCAGCAGAGGTGAGGAGCAGCAGAATGAGGTGCAGCAGAATGAGGTGCAGCAGAATGAGGAGCAGCAGAGGTGAGTAGCAGCAGAGGTGAGGAGCAGCAGAATGAGGTGCAGCAGAATGAGGTGCAGCAGAGGTGAGCTGCAGAATGAAGTGCAGCAGAGGTGAGCAGCAGAATGAGGTGCAGCAGAATGAGGTGCAGCAGAATGAGGAGCAGCAGAATGAGGAGCAGCAGAATGAGGTGCAGCAGAATGAGGTGCAGCAGAGGTGAGATGCAGCAGAGGTGAGGAGCAGCAGAGGTGAGGAGCAGCAGAAAGAGGTGCAGCAGAATGAGGTGCAACAGAATAAGGTGCAGCAGAATGAGGAGCAGCAGAATGAGGTGCAGCAGAATGAGGTGCAGCAGAGGTGAGATGCAGCAGAGGTGAGGAGCAGCAGAGGTGAGGAGCAGCAGAATGAGGTGCAGCAGAATGAGGAGCAGCAGAATGAGGAGCAGCAGAGGTGAGTAGCAGCAGAATGGGGAGCAGCAGAATGAGGAGCAGCAGAATGAGGTGCAGCAGAGGTGAGGTGCAGCAGAGGTGAGCAGCAGAATGAGGTGCTGCAGAGGTGAGGAGCAGCAGAATGAGGAGCTGCAGAATGAGGTGCAGCAGAGGTAAGATGCAGCAGAGGTGAGGAGCAGCAGAGGTGAGGAGCAGCAGAATGAGGTGCAGCAGAATGAGGAGCAGCAGAATGAGGAGCAGCAGAGGTGAGTAGCAGCAGAGGTGAGGAGCAGCAGAATGAGGTGCAGTAGAGTGAGGTGCAGCAGAATGAGGAGCAGCAGAGGTGAGTAGCAGCAGAGGTGAGGTGCAGCAGAATGTGGTGCAGCAGAATGAGGTGCAGCAGAGGTGAGCTGCAGAATGAGGTGCAGCAGAGGTGAGCAGCAGAATGAGGTGCAGCAGAATGAGGTGCAGCAGAATGAGGAGCAGCAGAATGAGGTGCAGCAGAATGAGGAGCAGCAGAGTTGAGTAGCAGCAGAATGAGGAGCAGCAGAGGTGAGGAGCAGCAGAGGTGAGGAGCAGCAGAATGAGGTGCAGCAGAATGAGGTGCAACAGAATTAGGTGCAGCAGAATGAGGAGCAGCAGAATGAGGAGCAGCAGAATGAGGTGCAGCAGAATGAGGTGCAGCAGAATGAGGAGCAGCAGAGGTGAGGAGCAGCAGAATGAGGAGCAGCAGAGGTGAGTAGCAGCAGAATGGGGAGCAGCAGAATGAGGAGCAGCAGAATGAGGTGCAGCAGAGGTGAGGTGCAGCAGAGGTGAGCAGCAGAATGAGGTGCTGCAGAGGTGAGGAGCAGCAGAATGAGGAGCTGCAGAATGAGGTGCAGCAGAGGTGAGGAGCAGCAGAATGAGGAGCAGCAGAGGTGAGGAGCAGCAGAGGTGAGGAGCAGCAGAATGAGGTGCAGCAGAATGAGGAGCAGCAGAGGTGAGTAGCAGCAGAATGAGGAGCAGCAGAGGTGAGGAGCAGCAGAATGAGGTGCAGCAGAATGAGGAGCAGCAGAGGTGAGTAGCAGCAGAATGAGGAGCAGCAGAATGAGGTGCAGCAGAGGTGAGGTGCAGCAGAGGTGAGCTGCAGCAGAATGTGGTGCAGCAGAGGTGAGAAGCAGCAGAATGAGGTGCAGCAGAGGTGAGATGCAGCAGAGGTGAGGAGCAGCAGAGGTGAGGAGCAGCAGAATGAGGTGCAGCAGAATGAGGAGCAGCAGAATGAGGAGCAGCAGAGGTGAGTAGCAGCAGAGGTGAGGAGCAGCAGAATGAGGTGCAGCAGAGTGAGGTGCAGCAGAATGAGGAGCAGCAGAGGAGAGTAGCAGCAGAGGTGAGGAGCAGCAGAATGTGGTGCAGCAGAATGAGGTGCAGCAGAGGTGAGCTGCAGAATGAGGTGCAGCAGAGGTGAGCAGCAGAATGAGGTGCAGCAGAATGAGGAGCAGCAGAATGAGGAGCAGCAGAATGAGGTGCAGCAGAGGTGAGGTGCAGCAGAGGTGAGGAGCAGCAGAGGTGAGGAGCAGCAGAATGAGGAGCAGCAGAATGAGGTGCAGCAGAGGTGTTGAGCAGCAGAGGTGAGGAGCAGCAGAATGAGGTGCAGCAGAATGAGGAGCAGCAGAGGTGAGTAGTAGCATAACGAGGAGCAGCAGAATGAGTAGCAGCAGAATGAGGAGTAGCAGAGGTGAGGAGCAGCAGAGGTGAGGAGCAGCAGAATGAGGTGCAGCAGAATGAGGTGCAACAGAATAAGGTGCAGCAGAATGAGGAGCAGCAGAATGAGTTGCAGCAGAATGAGGTGCAGCAGAATGAGGAGCAGCAGAGGTGAGGAGCAGCAGAATGAGGTGCAGCAGAATGAGGAGCAGCAGAGGTGAGTAGTAGCATAACGAGGAGCAGCAGAATGAGGAGCAGCAGAATGAGGTGCAGCAGAGGTGAGGTGCAGCAGAGGTGAGGAGCAGCAGAGGTGAGGAGCAGCAGAATGAGGAGCAACAGAATGAGGAGCAGCAGAATGAGGTGCAGCAGAGGTGAGGAGCAGCAGAGGTGAGGTGCAGCAGAGGTGAGGAGCAGCAGAGGTGAAGAGCAGCAGAATGAGGTGCAGCAGTGGTGAGTAGCAGCAGAATGAGGTGCAGCAGAATGAGGAGCAGCAGAATGAGGAGCAGCAGAGGTGAGGAGCACAAGAATGAGGTGCAGCAGAATGAGGTGCAGCAGAAAGAGGAGCAGCAGAGGTGAGTAGCAGCAGAGGTGAGGAGCAGCAGAATGAGGTGCAGCAGAATGAGGTGCAGCAGAGGTGAGCTGCAGAATGAGGTGCAGCAGAGGTGAGCAGCAGAATGAGGTGCAGCAGAATGAGGTGCAGCAGAACGAGGAGCAGCAGAATGAGGTACAGCAGAATGAGGAGCAGCAGAGGTGAGGAGCAGCAGAGGTGAGGAGCAGCAGAATGAGGTGCAGCAGAATGAGGCACAACAGAATAAGGTGCAGCAGAATGAGGAGCAGCAGAATGAGGTGCAGCAGAATGAGGAGCAGCAGAGGTGAGGAGCAGCAGAATGAGGTGCAGCAGAGGTGAAATGTAGCAGAGGTGAGGAGTAGCAGAGGTGAGGAGCAGCAGAATGAGGTGCAGCAGAGGTGAGATGCAGCAGAGGTGAGGAGCAGCAGAGGTGAGTAGCAGCAGAATGAGGTGCAGCAGAATGAGGAGCAGCAGAATGAGGAGCAGCAGAGGTGAGTAGCAGCAGAGGTGAGGAGCAGCAGAATGAGGTGCAACAGAATGAGGTGCAGCAGAATGAGGAGCAGCAGAGGTGAGTAGCAGCAGAAGTGAGGAGCAGCAGAATGAGGTGCAGCAGAATGAGGTGCAGCAGAGGTGAGCTGCAGAATGAGGTGCAGCAGAGGTGAGCAGCAGAATGAGGCGCAACAGAATAAGGTGCAGCAGAATGAGGTGCAGCAGAATGAGGAGCAGCAGAATGAGGTGCAGCAGAATGAGGAGCAGCAGAGGTGAGGAGCAGCAGAGGTGAGGAGCAGCAGAATGAGGAGCAGCAGAGGTGAGTAGCAGCAGAATGAGGAGCAGCAGAATGAGGAGCAGCAGAATGAGGTGCAGCAGAGGTGAGGTGCAGCAGAGGTGAGGAGCAGCAGAGGTGAGGATCAGCAGAATGAGGAGCAGCAGAATGAGGTGCAGCAGAATGAGGTGCAGCAGAGGTGAGGAGCAGCAGAATGAGGTGCAGCAGAATGAGGAGCAGCAGAGGTGAGTAGTAGCATAACGAGGAGCAGCAGAATGAGGAGCAGCAGAATGAGGTGCAGCAGACGTGAGGTGCAGCAGAGGTGAGGAGCAGCAGAGGTGAGGAGCAGCAGAATGAGGAGCAGCAGAATGAGGAGCAACAGAATGAGGAGCAGCAGAATGAGGTGCAGCAGAGGTGAGGAGCAGCAGAGGTGAGGTGCAGCAGAGGTGAGGAGCAGCAGAATGAGGTGCAGCAGAGTTGAGTAGCAGCAGAATGAGGTGCAGCAGAATGAGGAGCAGCAGAATGAGGTGCAGCAGAGGTGAAATGTAGCAGAGGTGAGGAGTAGCAGAATGAGGTGCAGCAGAGGTGAGATGCAGCAGAGGTGAGGAGCAGCAGAGGTGAGTAGCAGCAGAATGAGGTGCAGCAGAATGAGGTGCAGCAGAATGAGGAGCAGCAGAGGTGAGTAGAAGCAGAGGTGAGGAGCAGCAGAGGTGAGGTGCAGCAGAGGTGAGGAGCAGCAGAATGAGGAGCAGCAGAGGTGAGTAGCAGCAGAGGTGAGGAGCAGCAGAATGTGGTGCAGCAGAATGAGGTGCAGCAGAGGTGAGCTGCAGAATGTGGTGCAGCAGAGGTGAGCAGCAGAATGAGGTGCAGCAGAATGAGGTGCAGCAGAATGAGGAGCAGCAGAATGAGGTGCAGCAGAATGAGGAGCAGCAGAGTTGAGTAGCAGCAGAATGAGGAGCAGCAGAGGTGAGGAGCAGCAGAGGTGAGGAGCAGCAGAATGAGGTGCAGCAGAATGAGGCGCAACAGAATAAGGTGCAGCAGAATGAGGTGCAGCGGAATGAGGAGCAGTAAGAATGAGGTGCAGCAGAATGAGGAGCCGCAGAGGTGAGGAGCAGCAGAATGAGGTGCAGCAGAATGAGGAGCAGCAGAATGAGGAGCAGCAGAATGAGGTGCAGCAGAGGTGAGGTGCAGCAGAGGTGAGGAGCAGCAGAGGTGAGGAGCAGCAGAATGAGGAGCAGCAGAATGAGGTGCAGCAGAGGTGTTGAGCAGCAGAGGTG
Organism: Taudactylus pleione; assembly: GCA_031769625.1. Lineage (NCBI taxonomy): Eukaryota > Metazoa > Chordata > Amphibia > Anura > Myobatrachidae > Taudactylus > Taudactylus pleione. The sequence goes on from JAUIMM010002038.1 coordinate 135,469, forward strand.
AGGAGCAGCAGAATGAGGTGCAGCAGAATGAGGAGCAGCAGAGGTGAGTAGTAGCATAACGAGGAGCAGCAGAATGAGTAGCAGCAGAATGAGGAGTAGCAGAGGTGAGGAGCAGCAGAGGTGAGGAGCAGCATAATGAGGTGCAGCAGAATGAGGTGCAACAGAATAAGGTGCAGCAGAATGAGGAGCAGCAGAATGAGGTGCAGCAGAATGAGGTGCAGCAGAATGAGGAGCAGCAGAGGTGAGGAGCAGCAGAATGAGGTGCAGCAGAATGAGGAGCAGCAGAGGTGAGTAGCAGCAGAATGGGGAGCAGCAGAATGAGGAGCAGCAGAATGAGGTGCAGCAGAGGTGAGGTGCAGCAGAGGTGAGCAGCAGAATGAGGTGCTGCAGAGGTGAGGAGCAGCAGAATGAGGAGCTGCAGAATGAGGTGCAGCAGAGGTGAGGAGCAGCAGAATGAGGAGCAACAGAATGAGGAGCAGCAGAATGAGGTGCAGCAGAGGTGAGGAGCAGCAGAGGTGAGGTGCAGCAGAGTTGAGGAGCAGCAGAGGTGAAGAGCAGCAGAATGAGGTGCAGCAGAGGTGAGTAGCAGCAGAATGAGGTGCAGCAGAATGAGGAGCAGCAGAATGAGGAGCAGCAGAGGTGAGTAGCAGCAGAGGTGAGGAGCAGCAGAATGAGGTGCAGCAGAATGAGGTGCAGCAGAAAGAGGAGCAGCAGAGGTGAGTAGCAGCAGAGGTAAGGAGCAGCAGAATGAGGTGCAGCAGAATGAGGTGCAGCAGAGGTGAGCTGCAGAATGAGGTGCAGCAGAGGTGAGCAGCAGAATGAGGTGCAGCAGAATGAGGTGCAGCAGAACGAGGAGCAGCAGAATGAGGTACAGCAGAATGAGGAGCAGCAGAGGTGAGGAGCAGCAGAATGAGGTGCAGCAGAATGAGGCGCAACAGAATAAGGTGCAGCAGAATGAGGAGCAGCAGAATGAGGTGCAGCAGAATGAGGAGCAGCAGAGGTGAGGAGCAGCAGAATGAGGTGCAGCAGAGGTGAAATGTAGCAGAGGTGAGGAGTAGCAGAGGTGAGGAGCAGCAGAATGAGGTGCAGCAGAGGTGAGATGCAGCAGAGGTGAGGAGCAGCAGAGGTGAGTAGCAGCAGAATGAGGTGCAGCAGAATGAGGAGCAGCAGAATGAGGAGCAGCAGAGGTGAGTAGCAGCAGAGGTGAGGAGCAGCAGAATGAGGTGCAACAGAATGAGGTGCAACAGAATGAGGAGCAGCAGAGGTGAGTAGCAGCAGAAGTGAGGAGCAGCAGAATGAGGTGCAGCAGAATGAGGTGCAGCAGAGGTGAGCTGCAGAATGAGGTGCAGCAGAGGTGAGCAGCAGAATGAGGCGCAACAGAATAAGGTGCAGCAGAATGAGGTGCAGCAGAATGAGGAGCAGCAGAATGAGGTGCAGCAGAATGAGGAGCAGCAGAGGTGAGGAGCAGCAGAGGTGAGGAGCAGCAGAATGAGGAGCAGCAGAGGTGAGTAGCAGCAGAATGAGGAGCAGCAGAATGAGGAGCAGCAGAATGAGGAGCAGCAGAGGTGAGGAGCAGCAGAGGTGAGGAGCAGCAGAATGAGGAGCAGCAGAATGAGGTGCAGCAGAATGAGGTGCAGCAGAGGTGAGGAGCAGAAGAATGAGGTGCAGCAGAATGAGGAGCAGCAGAGGTGAGTAGTAGCATAACGAGGAGCAGCAGAATGAGGAGCAGCAGAATGAGGTGCAGCAGACGTGAGGTGCAGCAGACGTGAGGAGCAGCAGAGGTGAGGAGCAGCAGAATGAGGAGCAGCAGAATGAGGAGCAACAGAATGAGGAGCAGCAGAATGAGGTGCAGCAGAGGTGAGGAGCAGCAGAGGTGAGGTGCAGCAGAGGTGAGGAGCAGCAGAATGAGGTGCAGCAGAGGTGAGTAGCAGCAGAATGAGGTGCAGCAGAATGAGGAGCAGCAGAATGAGGTGCAGCAGAGGTGAAATGTAGCAGAGGTGAGGAGTAGCAGAGGTGAGGAGCAGCAGAATGAGGTGCAGCAGAGGTGAGATGCAGCAGAGGTGAGTAGCAGCAGAGGTGAGGAGCAGCAGAATGAGGTGCAGCAGAATGAGGTGCAGCAGAGGTGAGCTGCAGAATGAGGTGCAGCAGAGGTGAGCAGCAGAATGAGGTGCAGCAGAACGAGGAGCAGCAGAATGAGGTGCAGCAGAATGAGGAGCAGCAGAGGTGAGGAGCAGCAGAGGTGAGGAGCAGCAGAATGAGGTGCAGCAGAATGAGGCGCAACAGAATAAGGTGCAGCAGAATGAGGAGCAGCAGAATGAGGAGCAGCAGAATGAGGTGCAGCAGAATGAGGAGCAGCAGAGGTGAGGAGCAGCAGAATGAGGTGCAGCAGAGGTGAAATGTAGCAGAGGTGAGGAGCAGCAGAATGAGGTGCAGCAGAGGTGAGATGCAGCAGAGGTGAGGAGCAGCAGAGGTGAGTAGCAGCAGAATGAGGTGCAGCAGAATGAGGTGCAGCAGAATGAGGAGCAGCAGAGGTGAGTAGAAGCAGAGGTGAGGAGCAGCAGAGGTGAGGTGCAGCAGAGGTGAGGAGCAGCAGAATGAGGATCAGCAGAGGTGAGTAGCAGCAGAGGTGAGGAGCAGCAGAATGAGGTGCAGCAGAATGAGGTGCAGCAGAATGAGGAGCAGCAGAGGTGAGTAGCAGCAGAGGTGAGGAGCAGCAGAATGAGGTGCAGCAGAATGAGGTGCAGCAGAGGTGAGCTGCAGAATGAGGTGCAGCAGAGGTGAGCAGCAGAATGAGGTGCAGCAGAATGAGGTGCAGCAGAACGAGGAGCAGCAGAATGAGGTGCAGCAGAATGAGGAGCAGCAGAGGTGAGGAGCAGCAGAATGAGGTGCAGCAGAATGAGGCGCAACAGAATAAGGTGCAGCAGAATGAGGAGCAGCAGAATGAGGAGCAGCAGAATGAGGTGCAGCAGAATGAGGAGCAGCAGAGGTGAGGAGCAGCAGAATGAGGTGCTGCAGAGGTGAGGAGCAGCAGAATGAGGAGCTGCAGAATGAGGTGCAGCAGAGGTGAGGAGCAGCAGAATGAGGAGCAGCAGAGGTGAGGAGCAGCAGAGGTGAGGAGCAGCAGAATGAGGTGCAGCAGAATGAGGAGCAGCAGAGGTGAGTAGCAGCAGAATGAGGAGCAGCAGAGGTGAGGAGCAGCAGAATGAGGTGCAGCAGAATGAGGAGCAGCAGAGGTGAGTAGCAGCAGAATGAGGAGCAGCAGAATGAGGTGCAGCAGAGGTGAGGTGCAGCAGAGGTGAGCTGCAGCAGAATGTGGTGCAGCAGAGGTGAGAAGCAGCAGAATGAGGTGCAGCAGAGGTGAGATGCAGCAGAGGTGAGGAGCAGCAGAATGAGGTGCAGCAGAATGAGGAGCAGCAGAATGAGGAGCAGCAGAGGTGAGTAGCAGCAGAGGTGAGGAGCAGCAGAATGAGGTGCAGCAGAGTGAGGTGCAGCAGAATGAGGAGCAGCAGAGGAGAGTAGCAGCAGAGGTGAGGAGCAGCAGAATGTGGTGCAGCAGAATGAGGTGCAGCAGAGGTGAGCTGCAGAATGAGGTGCAGCAGAGGTGAGCAGCAGAATGAGGTGCAGCAGAATGAGGTGCAGCAGAATGAGGAGCAGCAGAATGAGGTGCAGCAGAATGAGGAGCAGCAGAGTTGAGTAGCAGCAGAATGAGGAGCAGCAGAGGTGAGGAGCAGCAGAGGTGAGGAGCAGCAGAATGAGGTGCAGCAGAATGAGGCGCAACAGAATAAGGTGCAGCAGAATGAGGTGCAGCGGAATGAGGAGCAGTAAGAATGAGGTGCAGCAGAATGAGGAGCCGCAGAGGTGAGGAGCAGCAGAATGAGGTGCAGCAGAATGAGGAGCAGCAGAATGAGGAGCAGCAGAATGAGGTGCAGCAGAGGTGAGGTGCAGCAGAGGTGAGGAGCAGCAGAGGTGAGGAGCAGCAGAATGAGGAGCAGCAGAATGAGGTGCAGCAGAGGTGTTGAGCAGCAGAGGTGAGGAGCAGCAGAATGAGGTGCAGCAGAATGAGGAGCAGCAGAGGTGAGTAGTAGCATAACAAGGAGCAGCAGAATGAGGAGTAGCAGAGGTGAGGAGCAGCATAGGTGAGGAGCAGCAGAGGTGAGGAGCAGCAGAATGAGGTGCAACAGAATAAGGTGCAGCAGAATGAGGAGCAGCAGAATGAGGTGCAGCAGAATGAGGTGCAGCAGAATGAGGAGCAGCAGGGTGAGGAGCAGCAGAATGAGGTGCAGCAGAATGAGGAGCAGCAGAGGTGAGTAGCAGCAGAATGGGGAGCAGCAGAATGAGGAGCAGCAGAATGAGGTGCAGCAGAGGTGAGGTGCAGCAGAGGTGAGCAGCAGAATGAGGTGCTGCAGAGGTGAGGAGCAGCAGAATGAGGAGCTGCAGAATGAGGTGCAGCAGAGGTGAGGAGCAGCAGAATGAGGAGCAGCAGAGGTGAGTAGCAGCAGAATGAGGAGCAGCAGAGGTGAGGAGCAGCAGAATGAGGTGCAGCAGAATGAGGAGCAGCAGAGGTGAGTAGCAGCAGAATGAGGAGCAGCAGAGGTGAGGAGCAGCAGAATGAGGTGCAACAGAATGAGGTGCAGCAGAATGAGGAGCAGCAGAGGTGAGTAGCAGCAGAAGTGAGGAGCAGCAGAATGAGGTGCAGCAGAATGAGGTGCAGCAGAGGTGAGCTGCAGAATGAGGTGCAGCAGAGGTGAGCAGCAGAATGAGGCACAACAGAATAAGGTGCAGCAGAATGAGGTGCAGCAGAATGAGGAGCAGCAGAATGAGGTGCAGCAGAATGAGGAGCAGCAGAGGTGAGGAGCAGCAGAGGTGAGGAGCAGCAGAATGAGGAGCAGCAGAGGTGAGTAGCAGCAGAATGAGGAGCAGCAGAATGAGGAGCAGCAGAATGAGGTGCAGCAGAGGTGAGGTGCAGCAGAGGTGAGGAGCAGCAGAGGTGAGGATCAGCAGAATGAGGAGCAGCAGAATGAGGTGCAGCAGAATGAGGTGCAGCAGAGGTGAGGAGCAGCAGAATGAGGTGCAGCAGAATGAGGAGCAGCAGAGGTGAGTAGTAGCATAACGAGGAGCAGCAGAATGAGGAGCAGCAGAATGAGGTGCAGCAGACGTGAGGTGCAGCAGAGGTGAGGAGCAGCAGAGGTGAGGAGCAGCAGAATGAGGAGCAGCAGAATGAGGAGCAACAGAATGAGGAGCAGCAGAATGAGGTGCAGCAGAGGTGAGGAGCAGCAGAGGTGAGGTGCAGCAGAGGTGAGGAGCAGCAGAATGAGGTGCAGCAGAGTTGAGTAGCAGCAGAATGAGGTGCAGCAGAATGAGGAGCAGCAGAATGAGGTGCAGCAGAGGTGAAATGTAGCAGAGGTGAGGAGTAGCAGAATGAGGTGCAGCAGAGGTGAGATGCAGCAGAGGTGAGGAGCAGCAGAGGTGAGGAGCAGCAGAATGAGGTGCAGCAGAATGAGGTGCAGCAGAATGAGGAGCAGCAGAGGTGAGTAGAAGCAGAGGTGAGGAGCAGCAGAGGTGAGGTGCAGCAGAGGTGAGGAGCAGCAGAATGAGGAGCAGCAGAGGTGAGTAGCAGCAGAGGTGAGGAGCAGCAGAATGTGGTGCAGCAGAATGAGGTGCAGCAGAGGTGAGCTGCAGAATGTGGTGCAGCAGAGGTGAGCAGCAGAATGAGGTGCAGCAGAATGAGGTGCAGCAGAATGAGGAGCAGCAGAATGAGGTGCAGCAGAATGAGGAGCAGCAGAGTTGAGTAGCAGCAGAATGAGGAGCAGCAGAGGTGAGGAGCAGCAGAGGTGAGGAGCAGCAGAATGAGGTGCAGCAGAATGAGGCGCAACAGAATAAGTTGCAGCAGAATGAGGTGCAGCGGAATGAGGAGCAGTAAGAATGAGGTGCAGCAGAATGAGGAGCCGCAGAGGTGAGGAGCAGCAGAATGAGGTGCAGCAGAATGAGGAGCAGCAGAATGAGGAGCAGCAGAATGAGGTGCAGCAGAGGTGAGGTGCAGCAGAGGTGAGGAGCAGCAGAGGTGAGGAGCAGCAGAATGAGGAGCAGCAGAATGAGGTGCAGCAGAGGTGTTGAGCAGCAGAGGTGAGGAGCAGCAGAATGAGGTGCAGCAGAATGAGGAGCAGCAGAGGTGAGTAGTAGCATAACGAGGAGCAGCAGAATGAGTAGCAGCAGAATGAGGAGTAGCAGAGGTGAGGAGCAGCAGAGGTGAGGAGCAGCAGAATGAGGTGCAGCAGAATGAGGTGCAACAGAATAAGGTGCAGCAGAATGAGGAGCAGCAGAATGAGGTGCAGCAGAATGAGGTGCAGCAGAATGAGGAGCAGCAGAGGTGAGGAGCAGCAGAATGAGGTGCAGCAGAATGAGGAGCAGCAGAGGTGAGTAGCAGCAGAATGGGGAGCAGCAGAATGAGGAGCAGCAGAATGAGGTGCAGCAGAGGTGAGGTGCAGCAGAGGTGAGCAGCAGAATGAGGTGCTGCAGAGGTGAGGAGCAGCAGAATGAGGAGCTGCAGAATGAGGTGCAGCAGAGGTGAGGAGCAGCAGAATGAGGAGCAACAGAATGAGGAGCAGCAGAATGAGGTGCAGCAGAGGTGAGGAGCAGCAGAGGTGAGGTGCAGCAGAGTTGAGGAGCAGCAGAGGTGAAGAGCAGCAGAATGAGGTGCAGCAGAGGTGAGTAGCAGCAGAATGAGGTGCAGCAGAATGAGGAGCAGCAGAATGAGGAGCAGCAGAGGTGAGTAGCAGCAGAGGTGAGGAGCAGCAGAATGAGGTGCAGCAGAATGAGGTGCAGCAGAAAGAGGAGCAGCAGAGGTGAGTAGCAGCAGAGGTAAGGAGCAGCAGAATGAGGTGCAGCAGAATGAGGTGCAGCAGAGGTGAGCTGCAGAATGAGGTGCAGCAGAGGTGAGCAGCAGAATGAGGTGCAGCAGAATGAGGTGCAGCAGAACGAGGAGCAGCAGAATGAGGTACAGCAGAATGTGGAGCAGCAGAGGTGAGGAGCAGCAGAGGTGAGGAGCAGCAGAATGAGGTGCAGCAGAATGAGGCGCAACAGAATAAGGTGCAGCAGAATGAGGAGCAGCAGAATGAGGTGCAGCAGAATGAGGAGCAGCAGAGGTGAGGAGCAGCAGAATGAGGTGCAGCAGAGGTGAAATGTAGCAGAGGTGAGGAGTAGCAGAGGTGAGGAGCAGCAGAATGAGGTGCAGCAGAGGTGAGATGCAGCAGAGGTGAGGAGCAGCAGAGGTGAGTAGCAGCAGAATGAGGTGCAGCAGAATGAGGAGCAGCAGAATGAGGAGCAGCAGAGGTGAGTAGCAGCAGAGGTGAGGAGCAGCAGAATGAGGTGCAACAGAATGAGGTGCAGCAGAATGAGGAGCAGCAGAGGTGAGTAGCAGCAGAAGTGAGGAGCAGCAGAATGAGGTGCAGCAGAATGAGGTGCAGCAGAGGTGAGCTGCAGAATGAGGTGCAGCAGAGGTGAGCAGCAGAATGAGGCGCAACAGAATAAGGTGCAGCAGAATGAGGTGCAGCAGAATGAGGAGCAGCAGAATGAGGTGCAGCAGAATGAGGAGCAGCAGAGGTGAGGAGCAGCAGAGGTGAGGAGCAGCAGAATGAGGAGCAGCAGAGGTGAGTAGCAGCAGAATGAGGAGCAGCAGAATGAGGAGCAGCAGAATGAGGAGCAGCAGAGGTGAGGAGCAGCAGAGGTGAGGAGCAGCAGAGGTGAGGAGCAGCAGAATGAGGAGCAGCAGAATGAGGTGCAGCAGAATGAGGTGCAGCAGAGGTGAGGAGCAGCAGAATGAGGTGCAGCAGAATGAGGAGCAGCAGAGGTGAGTAGTAGCATAACGAGGAGCAGCAGAATGAGGAGCAGCAGAATGAGGTGCAGCAGACGTGAGGTGCAGCAGACGTGAGGAGCAGCAGAGGTGAGGAGCAGCAGAATGAGGAGCAGCAGAATGAGGAGCAACAGAATGAGGAGCAGCAGAATGAGGTGCAGCAGAGGTGAGGAGCAGCAGAGGTGAGGTGCAGCAGAGGTGAGGAGCAGCAGAATGAGGTGCAGCAGAGGTGAGTAGCAGCAGAATGAGGTGCAGCAGAATGAGGAGCAGCAGAATGAGGTGCAGCAGAGGTGAAATGTAGCAGAGGTGAGGAGTAGCAGAGGTGAGGAGCAGCAGAATGAGGTGCAGCAGAGGTGAGATGCAGCAGAGGTGAGTAGCAGCAGAGGTGAGGAGCAGCAGAATGAGGTGCAGCAGAATGAGGTGCAGCAGAGGTGAGCTGCAGAATGAGGTGCAGCAGAGGTGAGCAGCAGAATGAGGTGCAGCAGAACGAGGAGCAGCAGAATGAGGTGCAGCAGAATGAGGAGCAGCAGAGGTGAGGAGCAGCAGAGGTGAGGAGCAGCAGAATGAGGTGCAGCAGAATGAGGCGCAACAGAATAAGGTGCAGCAGAATGAGGAGCAGCAGAATGAGGAGCAGCAGAATGAGGTGCAGCAGAATGAGGAGCAGCAGAATGAGGTGCAGCAGAGGTGAAATGTAGCAGAGGTGAGGAGCAGCAGAATGAGGTGCAGCAGAGGTGAGATGCAGCAGAGGTGAGGAGCAGCAGAGGTGAGTAGCAGCAGAATGAGGTGCAGCAGAATGAGGTGCAGCAGAATGAGGAGCAGCAGAGGTGAGTAGAAGCAGAGGTGAGGAGCAGCAGAGGTGAGGTGCAGCAGAGGTGAGGAGCAGCAGAATGAGGATCAGCAGAGGTGAGTAGCAGCAGAGGTGAGGAGCAGCAGAATGAGGTGCAGCAGAATGAGGTGCAGCAGAATGAGGAGCAGCAGAGGTGAGTAGCAGCAGAGGTGAGGAGCAGCAGAATGAGGTGCAGCAGAATGAGGTGCAGCAGAGGTGAGCTGCAGAATGAGGTGCAGCAGAGGTGAGCAGCAGAATGAGGTGCAGCAGAATGAGGTGCAGCAGAACGAGGAGCAGCAGAATGAGGTGCAGCAGAATGAGGAGCAGCAGAGGTGAGGAGCAGCAGAATGAGGTGCAGCAGAATGAGGCGCAACAGAATAAGGTGCAGCAGAATGAGGAGCAGCAGAATGAGGAGCAGCAGAATGAGGTGCAGCAGAATGAGGAGCAGCAGAGGTGAGGAGCAGCAGAATGAGGTGCTGCAGAGGTGAGGAGCAGCAGAATGAGGAGCTGCAGAATGAGGTGCAGCAGAGGTGAGGAGCAGCAGAATGAGGAGCAGCAGAGGTGAGGAGCAGCAGAGGTGAGGAGCAGCAGAATGAGGTGCAGCAGAATGAGGAGCAGCAGAGGTGAGTAGCAGCAGAATGAGGAGCAGCAGAGGTGAGGAGCAGCAGAATGAGGTGCAGCAGAATGAGGAGCAGCAGAGGTGAGTAGCAGCAGAATGAGGAGCAGCAGAATGAGGTGCAGCAGAGGTGAGGTGCAGCAGAGGTGAGCTGCAGCAGAATGTGGTGCAGCAGAGGTGAGAAGCAGCAGAATGAGGTGCAGCAGAGGTGAGATGCAGCAGAGGTGAGGAGCAGCAGAATGAGGTGCAGCAGAATGAGGAGCAGCAGAATGAGGAGCAGCAGAGGTGAGTAGCAGCAGAGGTGAGGAGCAGCAGAATGAGGTGCAGCAGAGTGAGGTGCAGCAGAATGAGGAGCAGCAGAGGAGAGTAGCAGCAGAGGTGAGGAGCAGCAGAATGTGGTGCAGCAGAATGAGGTGCAGCAGAGGTGAGCTGCAGAATGAGGTGCAGCAGAGGTGAGCAGCAGAATGAGGTGCAGCAGAATGAGGTGCAGCAGAATGAGGAGCAGCAGAATGAGGTGCAGCAGAATGAGGAGCAGCAGAGTTGAGTAGCAGCAGAATGAGGAGCAGCAGAGGTGAGGAGCAGCAGAGGTGAGGAGCAGCAGAATGAGGTGCAGCAGAATGAGGCGCAACAGAATAAGGTGCAGCAGAATGAGGTGCAGCGGAATGAGGAGCAGTAAGAATGAGGTGCAGCAGAATGAGGAGCCGCAGAGGTGAGGAGCAGCAGAATGAGGTGCAGCAGAATGAGGAGCAGCAGAATGAGGAGCAGCAGAATGAGGTGCAGCAGAGGTGAGGTGCAGCAGAGGTGAGGAGCAGCAGAGGTGAGGAGCAGCAGAATGAGGAGCAGCAGAATGAGGTGCAGCAGAGGTGTTGAGCAGCAGAGGTGAGGAGCAGCAGAATGAGGTGCAGCAGAATGAGGAGCAGCAGAGGTGAGTAGTAGCATAACGAGGAGCAGCAGAATGAGTAGCAGCAGAATGAGGAGTAGCAGAGGTGAAGAGCAGCATAGGTGAGGAGCAGCAGAGGTGAGGAGCAGCAGAATGAGGTGCAACAGAATAAGGTGCAGCAGAATGAGGAGCAGCAGAATGAGGTGCAGCAGAATGAGGTGCAGCAGAATGAGGAGCAGCAGGGTGAGGAGCAGCAGAATGTGGTGCAGCAGAATGAGGAGCAGCAGAGGTGAGTAGCAGCAGAATGGGGAGCAGCAGAATGAGGAGCAGCAGAATGAGGTGCAGCAGAGGTGAGGTGCAGCAGAGGTGAGCAGCAGAATGAGGTGCTGCAGAGGTGAGGAGCAGCAGAATGAGGAGCTGCAGAATGAGGTGCAGCAGAGGTGAGGAGCAGCAGAATGAGGAGCAGCAGAGGTGAGGAGCAGCAGAGGTGAGTAGCAGCAGAATGAGGAGCAGCAGAGGTGAGTAGCAGCAGAGGTGAGGAGCAGCAGAATGAGGTGCAGCAGAGTGAGGTGCAGCAGAATGAGGAGCAGCAGAGGTGAGTAGCAGCAGAGGTGAGGAGCAGCAGAATGTGGTGCAGCAGAATGAGGTGCAGCAGAGGTGAGCTGCAGAATGAGGTGCAGCAGAGGTGAGCAGCAGAATGAGGTGCAGCAGAATGAGGTGCAGCAGAATGAGGAGCAGCAGAATGAGGTGCAGCAGAATGAGGAGCAGCAGAGTTGAGTAGCAGCAGAATGAGGAGCAGCAGAGGTGAGGAGCAGCAGAGGTGAGGAGCAGCAGAATGAGGTGCAGCAGAATGAGGCGCAACAGAATAAGGTGCAGCAGAATGAGGTGCAGCGGAATGAGGAGCAGTAAGAATGAGGTGCAGCAGAATGAGGAGCCGCAGAGGTGAGGAGCAGCAGAATGAGGTGCAGCAGAATGAGGAGCAGCAGAGGTGAGTAGCAGCAGAATGAGGAGCAGCAGAATGAGGAGCAGCAGAATGAGGTGCAGCAGAGGTGAGGTGCAGAAGAGGTGAGGAGCAGCAGAGGTGAGGAGCAGCAGAATGAGGAGCAGCAGAATGAGGTGCAGCAGAGGTGAGGAGCAGCAGAGGTGAGTAGTAGCATAACGAGGAGCAGCAGAATGAGGAGCAGCAGAATGAGGTGCAGCAGAGGTGAGGTGCAGCAGAGGTGAGGAGCAGCAGAGGTGAGGAGCAGCAGATTGAGGAGCAACAGAATGAGGAGCAGCAGAATGAGGTGCAGCAGAGGTGAGGAGCAGCAGAGGTGAGGTGCAGCAGAGGTGAGGAGCAGCAGAGGTGAAGAGCAGCAGAATGAGGTGCAGCAGAGGTGAGTAGCAGCAGAATGAGGTGCAGCAGAATGAGGAGCAGCAGAATGAGGAGCAGCAGAGGTGAGTAGCAGCAGAGGTGAGGAGCAGCAGAATGAGGTGCAGCAAAATGAGGTGCAGCAGAAAGAGGAGCAGCAGAGGTGAGTAGCAGCAGAGGTGAGGAGCAGCAGAATGAGGTGCAGCAGAATGAGGTGCAGCAGAGGTGAGCTGCAGAATGAGGTGCAGCAGAGGTGAGCAGCAGAATGAGGTGCAGCAGAATGAGGTGCAGCAGAACGAGGAGCAGCAGAATGAGGTACAGCAGAATGAGGAGCAGCAGAGGTGAGGAGCAGCAGAGGTGAGGAGCAGCAGAATGAGGTGCAGCAGAATGAGGCGCAACAGAATAAGGTGCAGCAGAATGAGGAGCAGCAGAATGAGGTGCAGCAGAATGAGGAGCAGCAGAGGTGAGGAGCAGCAGAATGAGGTGCAGCAGAGGTGAAATGTAGCAGAGGTGAGGAGTAGCAGAGGTGAGGAGCAGCAGAATGAGGTGCAGCAGAGGTGAGATGCAGCAGAGGTGAGGAGCAGCAGAGGTGAGTAGCAGCAGAATGAGGTGCAGCAGAATGAGGAGCAGCAGAATGAGGAGCAGCAGAGGTGAGTAGCAGCAGAGGTGAGGAGCAGCAGAATGAGGTGCAACAGAATGAGGTGCAGCAGAATGAGGAGCAGCAGAGGTGAGTAGCAGCAGAAGTGAGGAGCAGCAGAATGAGGTGCAGCAGAATGAGGTGCAGCAGAGGTGAGCTGCAGAATGAGGTGCAGCAGAGGTGAGCAGCAGAATGAGGCGCAACAGAATAAGGTGCAGCAGAATGAGGTGCAGCAGAATGAGGAGCAGCAGAATGAGGTGCAGCAGAATGAGGAGCAGCAGAGGTGAGGAGCAGCACAGGTGAGGAGCAGCAGAATGAGGAGCAGCAGAGGTGAGTAGCAGCCGAATGAGGAGCAGCAGAATGAGGAGCAGCAGAATGAGGTGCAGCAGAGGTGAGGTGCAGCATAGGTGAGGAGCAGCAGAGGTGAGGAGCAGCAGAATGAGGAGCAGCAGAATGAGGAGCAGCAGAATGAGGTGCAGCAGAATGAGGTGCAGCAGAGGTGAGGAGCAGCAGAATGAGGTGCAGCAGAATGAGGAGCAGCAGGAGGTGAGTAGTAGCATAATGAGGAGCAGCAGAATGAGGAGCAGCAGAATGAGGTGCAGCAGACGTGAGGTGCAGCAGAGGTGAGGAGCAGCAGAGGTGAGGAGCAGCAGAATGAGGAGCAGCAGAATGAGGAGCAACAGAATGAGGAGCAGCAGAATGAGGTGCAGCAGAGGTGAGGAGCAGCAGAGGTGAGGTGCAGCAGAGGTGAGGAGCAGCAGAATGAGGTGCAGCAGAGGTGAGTAGCAGCAGAATGAGGTGCAGCAGAATGAGGAGCAGCAGAATGAGGAGCAGCAGAGGTGAGTAGCAGCAGAGGTGAGGAGCAGCAGAATGTGGTGCAGCAGAATGAGGTGCAGCAGAGGTGAGCTGCAGAATGAGGTGCAGCAGAGGTGAGCAGCAGAATGAGGTGCAGCAGAATGAGGTGCAGCAGAATGAGGAGCAGCAGAATGAGGTGCAGCAGAATGAGGAGCAGCAGAGTTGAGTAGCAGCAGAATGAGGAGCAGCAGAGGTGAGGAGCAGCAGAGGTGAGGAGCAGCAGAATGAGGTGCAGCAGAATGAGGCGCAACAGAATAAGGTGCAGCAGAATGAGGTGCAGCGGAATGAGGAGCAGTAAGAATGAGGTGCAGCAGAATGAGGAGCCGCAGAGGTGAGGAGCAGCAGAATGAGGTGCAGCAGAATGAGGAGCAGCAGAGGTGAGTAGCAGCAGAATGAGGAGCAGCAGAATGAGGAGCAGCAGAATGAGGTGCAGCAGAGGTGAGGTGCAGAAGAGGTGAGGAGCAGCAGAGGTGAGGAGCAGCAGAATGAGGAGCAGCAGAATGAGGTGCAGCAGAGGTGAGGAGCAGCAGAGGTGAGTAGTAGCATAACGAGGAGCAGCAGAATGAGGAGCAGCAGAATGAGGTGCAGCAGAGGTGAGGTGCAGCAGAGGTGAGGAGCAGCAGAGGTGAGGAGCAGCAGATTGAGGAGCAACAGAATGAGGAGCAGCAGAATGAGGTGCAGCAGAGGTGAGGAGCAGCAGAGGTGAGGTGCAGCAGAGGTGAGGAGCAGCAGAGGTGAAGAGCAGCAGAATGAGGTGCAGCAGAGGTGAGTAGCAGCAGAATGAGGTGCAGCAGAATGAGGAGCAGCAGAATGAGGAGCAGCAGAGGTGAGTAGCAGCAGAGGTGAGGAGCAGCAGAATGAGGTGCAGCAAAATGAGGTGCAGCAGAAAGAGGAGCAGCAGAGGTGAGTAGCAGCAGAGGTGAGGAGCAGCAGAATGAGGTGCAGCAGAATGAGGTGCAGCAGAGGTGAGCTGCAGAATGAGGTGCAGCAGAGGTGAGCAGCAGAATGAGGTGCAGCAGAATGAGGTGCAGCAGAACGAGGAGCAGCAGAATGAGGTACAGCAGAATGAGGAGCAGCAGAGGTGAGGAGCAGCAGAGGTGAGGAGCAGCAGAATGAGGTGCAGCAGAATGAGGCGCAACAGAATAAGGTGCAGCAGAATGAGGAGCAGCAGAATGAGGTACAGCAGAATGAGGAGCAGCAGAGGTGAGGAGCAGCAGAGGTGAGGAGCAGCAGAATGAGGAGCAGCAGAGGTGAGTAGCAGCAGAATGAGGAGCAGCAGAATGAGGAGCAGCAGAATGAGGTGCAGCAGAATGAGGAGCAGCAGAGGTGAGGAGCAGCAGAATGAGGTGCAGCAGAGGTGAAATGTAGCAGAGGTGAGGAGTAGCAGAGGTGAGGAGCAGCAGAATGAGGTGCAGCAGAGGTGAGATGCAGCAGAGGTGAGGAGCAGCAGAGGTGAGTAGCAGCAGAATGAGGTGCAGCAGAATGAGGAGCAGCAGAATGAGGAGCAGCAGAGGTGAGTAGCAGCAGAGGTGAGGAGCAGCAGAATGAGGTGCAACAGAATGAGGTGCAGCAGAATGAGGAGCAGCAGAGGTGAGTAGCAGCAGAAGAGAGGAGCAGCAGAATGAGGTGCAGCAGAATGAGGTGCAGCAGAGGTGAGCTGCAGAATGAGGTGCAGCAGAGGTGAGCAGCAGAATGAGGCGCAACAGAATAAGGTGCAGCAGAATGAGGTGCAGCAGAATGAGGAGCAGCAGAATGAGGTGCAGCAGAATGAGGAGCAGCAGAGGTGAGGAGCAGCAGAGGTGAGGAGC